>JARHVA010005436.1:0-325000 GCA_037957365.1 Torreya grandis
TGTTATAGGTGCTATCACAGCCCAAAATATTAACATTTATTCTCATTTTTATCCCTAAACCTATATGAATAATCTTTAAGATTGAATACCACCATCAAAAGCCGATTATGCACTATGAAGAGCCCAAAGAGCTACTTTCTCACACTCAAAAAATAAATAAGGGTTTAAATGGGATCAGAATTAATTTGAATAACGTATAATGTTTTGTAAAATTCATGTTGAGGTATTCTCTTGATGTTGGTATTAATGCATTCATGGTCAATGTTAAGTTAAATGTCCTTCATGTCATGATTGATGAAGTGGTGTGTGACAAATAAGTTTTGTTTCTCTGTTGAGAGAAATTTTAAAGGAAACTTGGTATTATATTTGAGTTTTTATCAAATTTTAATATCATGTTTAATATAAAAGTGAAGTATCTTGATTAATCTCTAAGTACTAAGGAGCATACAAGTTGTATTGAGTAGTCTAGTCTAGCTCTATGAAGAAGATGTATGCATGAAGCATGGTAAATATTTGTGTTGAGGGTCATTATAGGTATGGATAAGTGTTTTAAGTTTTTTAAACATGGGTAAGAGGAAAATTAATCTTTAAAATGAGTTTAAAGGTCAATTTGAAGCTTAGCTCTTACATGAAGAGACCTAATGAGAAGATACAGGCTTGGTGCCTTAGTGAGATAAGCTATATGAGACCTATGTAAGGAAGTTTGGATTAATTTGAGATTTTAATGAGGAGATATAACATTTTTATGTTTTTTTTAGGATATTTTAAGTGGTTTCAAGGCATGATCATAATCCAAGTATGACTAGCAGTAGAAGGCCTAGTGTAAAAAGAGACTTAATATGGTCTAATGAGAAGTCAAGATCATTTAAAACAATGGAAAATATATTTAAATAATTAAAATAGGTTTGATGTATTTTTTTTAAATATGTTAACCAATTTTGAAGTCATGGACTATAGGATAAATAAATAAATTTGGTGTTAAGGTTGGACTATGTGCATAAAATGGGGTGGTGTAGACTTGAGAAGAAGTTTATCATGATCATTGGCATGTGAAACCTTTTCATGAGATAATTATAAATTAGTGGTAGTTGGGTAAAGGTTCCTATATTTAATTTATTTTCATTATTTTTGGAGTTGAGGAGAAATCTTTTATGAATAATTGTTACTAAGATAAGGTAATCAAAAACCCTCTTAAAAACCTAACAAGGACCTAATAAGAAATATCTAATTAGTTTTGGCTTAGAATGGATATATTTACCTAGTTTTATTAATGTAACATGTAAATTAATATTCAGTTTTTCCTCAAGTGGTTTTTGTTTATCTTGACAGTGAATAAAAGCTACAGGAAAACCCTTATTTTTAGGGTTTTAATCTTATAGGTAGGGTTGACCATATAAAAGCATGAAAATGGATGGAGGATGATGTTAAATACTTTTATTTTATTTCCTTGAATGTTTTTATTTAGTTTTATTACCAAATTTTTTCTAAATTGGTCATGGAAGTTATCCTATCACTAAATTAGTTTAATGAGTAATTAGTGAGAAAAACTAGGTAGAGAATGAGAATGAGATTAGGAATTAGTTGCAACGGAATAGGGATGGATCCTAAGGCATGGGTTAATTATTAAATAAATATAACTCATATCCCATTGGTATATATTTTTGATGATGTCTACATTTATTCAAAAAGCTATCATCAAAATGGTTTGTCTATACACAATAAAGTCTGTGTAGAGTGTAATAGTGAGATTGGTTTGTAAGACCAATATTGATATATGACCATGCAATATATATTTTTTGAGTTTTTATAAGGATGATAAATTTTAATAAAAATAAATTTTAAGATCACATAATCATTTCCACATGTTTTCTAAGAGTTGATTTTCTTGACTATGTTTTTTTGTTCTACAGGCAACTTTCTTTTTGTGTGAAAAAGAGGTTTCTAAGTCATTTTCCACTAAGTAAAAGGATAAAAAGATATTTAAGGTTTTATAAATATATAATAAGATAATTTTAATATTTTTTTATCCATTTAAAATCCATATTCAATCTTGGATATTCAAATGATTTTGGACTGTGTGTTGACAGTGTTTGGTGTTTTTGAGTAAGCCATTTACAAGAGCATTCTTGAGGACTTTTAGATTGTGTGGTAAAGATAAAATAATTTTGAAAAGCTTTTTAAGTCATTTAGTAATCCTATTAATATTATTTTTTTCATGTTTTATGTGATAAATTTGTGTACATGGTTCAAAATTACAAGACATGCTTTTAGGCAATGAGAAGGCCTATTGGTGAAAAGACCTAATTGGTAGGTTCAAGTAATAAAATCGGCCAAATGGAGTTGGGGACCCAACGTGAATTTATCAGGGGTATATTGGATTAATTTATTAATTGTTTGATTTTTTCGTTAAGATAATAAGTGTTCTTAATGGTTAGAGTGGTAACATGTGGATAAGATAGACCTAATTGCATTATGTCTCCATTAGGCCTAATGGTGGATTTTGTCCTTATGGACTATCACCAACTTATGTATTATTTTTTTTAAATTATGAAACGTGTGTAGTGATATATTTCAAGAATAATACAATTATTTTTAAGTCCTAATCTGACCAAGATAGTTATGATAAATAATCAAGTATAAAGTCAAGGCCTAATAAGCCTATTTTGACTAGTTAGAGGATTGAGCTATTAAGCAAAAGATATAGTGTTTTTGGATAATAGGTTAAGGAAATGATAAATTATAATATATATTAGATTTAATTTACATTATTATCAAAATATTTTTATATATGTTTTAAGCTAAGGTCATTTGACCTAATTCTAACAAAGAGAGGGCTATTTTGAGTGAGAAGGCCTAAGAGGTTGTTTGAGTGAGATTGAAGGGTAAAGAGTGAAAAATAAGGTTGTAATATATAGTTGAGTTAAAAATATATTTTTTAAGGTGATAAAATATTGTATGTGATTTATTTTTTGTTAATATACCTAGGTAGTTGGAGTCTCTTTAAAAAATAGATCTTGCAAAAGACTAGGTGAGTGGGTGCTTCACTAGGTAGGAGTTGGAGTTGGTTCATGTGAAGGTGATGATTCAATAAAATTTGGATATTAAAATTATAATAATATATTTAATTTTAATTTTCTAGTTTTTTTAATCCCCCAAGAGTATTTCCCACATATCTCTTATGTTCTCTCATGATATGTTTGTGTAGTGACTTTATTTATGCATTAATCTTTTGTGTGAATGAATGCTTCATGGAAAGATGAATTGAATTGAATATATATTGTTAATAAAATTATTTAACCCCCATAATAGATACCTACAACATTTGGTATCATATTAGGTCCTTTTAAGGAGGTCTAACAACCTAAAGAAGATTCTAATCAAGCTAAGATGGCTAGTCAAGCACAAGGTGGGTTTTTACTAATAAAGCTTCATTATTCAATGGATCAAATTTTTATTTTTTGATTTTTTATTATGAGGGAAATATAATAATGTCTAAAGGTAATTATGTTTGGCAATCATTATTGGGTGGATATAATGCACTCCATATTCTTCCTATGGATACATGTAATAAATCTATTGACTAACTCAAAAGCAATGAATGGCATTATGTGTGGCCTATCAGAGGTATAAATTTTAAAGGTAATACATTTTATATCTACCAAATAAATGTGGGATAAGTTGAAAAATATTCATGAGGTATATTCCAATATCAAATTTGCCCAAGTTTCAAAACCCATAGAATATAATTTGAGAGTCTAAATATGAATAAAGAAGAGACCATTGCAGCCTATTTTTCGCAGGTTGATGAAGTTGTAAACATCATAAGAGGTTTAGGATAATATTTGAAAGAGTTTAATTTTATTTCAAAATGAATTAAGGTCTATAATTCCCAAATTTGATTCTAATGTATGTGTTATTGAAGAGATGCAAAATCTAAACAAGATAGAGATGGATGGACTTCATGGAACCTTAACAACTTATGAGATGAGGACAAGGGAAGGAATACCTACAAAGAGGAAAGTTGTATTTAAGGTAGAAAAGAATACAAAAGGGAAGAATTCATAAGGTAATAAATTTAAAAATAATGATTAATCTGATAATAATGATGATTGAGTTTGATAACTATGTTTTTAAAAAAATTGAAGACATGTTCAGGTAGATACAAGGGCAAACAACCTTTTAAAATGCTTTAATTGTGGAAAGGTTGGACACTTTACCAATAAATTTCCTAATAATAATAAGAAAAATTATTATGGAGATAATGATGAAGATCATGATGATGATAAAAATTCTTATAAATTTGATAATAGCAATAAAATTTTTAGAAGATATGACAACAAGAAAAGGTTCTTCAAAAATAGAAGGAATCTTTACACCAAGGAAAATTGTAGCTCATTCAATTAAAGTGAGAGAATTTATTCAAAAATTAATTATCAGGTTGATGGGCCTAATGTCAATGGGGGTTTTTTTTCATGGATTAAGAAGTGAGCTTCTCAAATTTAGAATATTATATATGGATTGCAGGTGTTATTGGTGACTCAGATGCAGAAGGAGATGAGGTGGATTTTGAGGCTAAATTGATGAATACTCTATAATAATTGAATATGGTAAATAAAAATAATAGGGTAATTAAGTCCCTTATCAAATAATATGAGGATAAAATCAACTTTTTTGAAGTTATACTAAGCAACAACTCCAAGGAACAAGAGGAAATAGTCAAACAGGTAGAAAGCCAACTTGAAATTGTGACTACAGGCCTAGAGGCAAAAGAAGAAGAATTTGAAAGGTATGAAGCTAAAGTTAAATCCTTGAGAGTTAAATTGAAATAAGAATAAAATAATTTCAAGTCCTTTCTAAGGTTTAAAAAGAGCACCAATGCTATAGATAACCTCCTAAGTAGTCAAAACATTGCTAATGATAAAATAGGCCTTAGCTTAATTGAAGATCAAGAGAAGGACAATAATGTGATAAAAAGGTTTAAATATCAACCAAATAATGAGGGTGATGATATAACATAGGTCAATACTATCAAGAAACCTAACAACATAAGGTATGATAATCCTTTCAATGGCTATTGTTATTTATGTAATCATTTTGGTCATAGACCAAGGCATTGCAGAAGGCCCTTTGAGAATGAATTTGCATGGAACTATGAGGATAACCATCAATAAAAATGTATTGGTCATGGTGTGTTTCAATCTATAGGGATAACATTGTAAACTAATGTAAGCATGACTTCTCAAGACAACACAAGAAATTTAAGGCTTCTAGAACATAAAAAAGAAGATAAAATAGTAAATGGAAATCCAAGGAAGCTAAGGATGATAACCAGTCTGTAAGTCCAAGTGGACTATTTTCCATGATATAAAAAAATAAAAATTAAAATGAGTACCAATAAATTTCTCTATTAGCTTAGATTGTTGATGAAGAAAGCAAGACCAATAAATCAAGATAAAATGTTGCTCAAGAAAATACTAAAGGGGTAAATCTAGAAGGATAAATCAAGAAGAAAAGGATTATGAAGGAATTTTAGTCCTATAAATACATGGATATATGGGAATCTCCTAAACTTATGTTGTTCTAGTTCTCTAAAGCAAAGGTGACTCCATTAGGCTTTATAGAACCACTCAGATAACAAGAAAGAAGCATGAAGGATGCTTAGTCAAAGGTGAGTTTTATGATCTTAGGAGAGATTCAAATTCAATTTTTAGTCAAATAAGTCTAATAAAGGTGTGATCTCAAGAGATAAGTCACAAAAATTTTGTATGGTGACTTATCAAACCAAGTTACAGTTTTGAAAATGTCTTGAATTTTCATAAAGGCAAAGGGAGTAAATCATGTCTCATGAGTAGGTATGTAAACCTATTTTGTGCTAAAGATTCTAATAGAAAGGATTGATGAGTTTGTTTGAAATAAAATATATGTTTCCCTAGGTCTAAGGATCAAATAACTGATAAGAAGGTGAACCTTTATTATTAATATCAAAGGGAAAGAAAGTTCTTATTTCAAAGATCAAGTATTGAAGAAGATCCACCTTAAAGGAAAGAGAATGATCTACTATGATTAAGAATATTTTCCATCAAATAAAAATAGGGATGTTTTTGAGGTATGTTCTTACTTTTGGTATTAAGGCATTGATGTTATCATTGATGTCAAATTTAAGTTGAAATGTCCTTCATGTCATGATTGATCAAGTGGTGTGTGATAAAGAAGTTTTGTATCTCTATTGAGAGAAAATTTTAATCAAACATAGTATTATTTATTAGGTTTTATGACATGTCAAGATCATGTTCAAGATACAAGATAAGTATATTGATTAAGCTCTAAGTACTAAGGAGCATATAAGGTATCTTGAGTAGTCTGATCTAGCTCTGTGAAGAAGATGTATACTTGAAGAATGTTAAATATTTGTTTTAATCATTAGTATAGGAATTATTAATTTTTTTAAGTTGTTTGAATATGATAAAGAGGCAAATAATCCTTAATATTAGTTCAAAGGTCGAGTTGAAGATTGCTCCTACATGAAGAGACCTACTGAGAAGATACATGCTTGGTGTCTTAGTGAGATAAGATATATGAGACCTGTGTAAGGAAGGTTTTCATCACATTAGAATGGTATTATTCTATATAAAATGTGTATGAAGTTTTTAATATAGTTCAAGTGGTTTCAATTCATGATCATAATCCAAGTATGATTAATAGTACAAGGCCTAGTGTATAAAGAGACCTAGTATGGTCTAATGAGAGGTAAAGATCATTTTAAAAGGTTTAATATATATTTAAATCATTAAAATAGGTGTGCGGTATTATGTTAAACATATTTACCAAGTTTTAAGTCATAGAATATAGGATAAATCAATAAATTTGGTGCTGAGGTTGACTATGTGTATAGAATAGGGTGTTGCAGACCTCAGAAGAAGTTTCTCATGCTCGTTGGCATGTGAAAAATTTACATGAAAGATTAATAACTTCATGGTAGTTGTGTAATTTCCCTATATTTAATTTATTTGAATTTTTTTTTATTTGAGTCGAAATCCTTTATGAATGATTGCTAAGAAGGTAAGGTAGTCAAAACCCTCCTAAAACCCTAAAAAGGTCTTGGTAGGAAAGATATAATAGGTTTTGGCTTAGAATGGTTATATTAACATAATTTTATGTTTATAACATGTAAATTACTCTTAAATGTTTCCTTAGGTGGTTTTCTTGTTTTGATAGTGAATAGAAGCTACAAGAAAACCCTTATTTTTAAGGTTTTTAATGCTACAAGCAAGGTTGACCAGGTCAAAGCATGAAAATGGATGGAGGATGTTGTGAAAGACTTATGGTTTATTAAAATTAAATTTTATTATAAAATTTATAACCAAAAAATTTCTAAATTGGTCATGGAAGTTAGCTTATTGCTAAAGTAGCCTAATGAGCAAAACAATGAGAAAACTAGGCAAGAATGAGAATGAGATTAAGGATTAGTTGTATAGGACTAGGCATGGGGTCATTATTAAATACCTATATCTCCTATCCCCTCAGTATAATTTTTTTTATTATGTCTACATCTATGAAAAAATTTGTCATCAAACTAGTCTATCTAACACATTATAGTTTGTGTAGAGTGACATAGTGAGATTGATCTATAGGACCAATATTGATATATTACAATGAAATATATATTTTTAGAGATGTTAAAAGTATTATAAAGGTTCACAAAAATCCATTTTAATATCACATAAATATTCCCATAGGTTTTCAAAGAGTTTATTTTCTTGACTATGTTTTTTGTTCTACACGCAACTTTATCAATGTGTGTGAAAAGGAGCTTTTTGAGTCATTTATCACTAATTTGAAGGATCCAAATATATTTAATGTTTTATAAATATATAATATTATAATTTTAATATTATTTTATCCATTTAAATTCCATATTAAATCTTGGAGCGTCAAATGATTTTGACTGTGTGTTGACAATGTTTGGTGTTTATGAGTAAGCCATCTATAAGAGTGTTCTTGAGGCCTTTTAGCATATGTGGTGAAGTTCAAAGAATCTTGGGAAGTTTTTTAATAATTTAATATATTAATAATATTATTTTATTCATGGTTTCTATGATAAATTTGAGTATATTTTTCAAAATTTTAAGACAAACTTTCAAGTATTGAGAAGGTCTATTGGTGAAGAGACCTAATTGGTAATTCCAAGTAATGAAATGGACCAAATGGAATCTGGTACCCAAGGTGAAATTATAAAGGGTATATTTTAGTAATTTATGAATATTTTCATCCATTTTCTAATATAATAATTATTCCTAAGGGTTAGGTGGTAATGTGTGGATAAGACAAACCTAATTGAATTAGGTCTCCATTAGGATTAATGGTGGATTTGGTCCTTATGGACTATGAAAAACTTATGTATTTTTTGTTTCACTTATGAAAAATGTGTATTTATATATTTAATTAATAATCCAAGTATGGTGAAGTCCTAATCAACCCAATATAATTATGAGAAATAATCAAGTATAAAGTCAAGGCCTAATAAGCCTATTTTGACTAGTTAGAGGATTGAGTTATTAAGCAAAGGATATAGTGTTTTTGGAGAACATGTTAAGGGTTTGAATATCATAAAATATATGATATTAAAATTTCATTATTATATAAATTTTTTTATATATGTGTTGAACAAGTTCATTGGACCTAATTCTACCAAAGATATGGCTATTTGAGTGAGAAGGCCTAAGAGGTTGTTTGAGTGAGATTGAAGGGTAAAGAGTGAAAAAGAAGGTTTTCATCTATATTTGAGTTATAAAAAGGTGTTATAATTTGATCATATATCAATGTGACTTGTTTATTGCTAATATACCTATGGGTTTGGAACCTCCTTACAAAATAGAGCTTGTAGAAGACTAGTTGAGTGGGTGTTTAACTAGCTAAGAGTTGGAGCTCCTTTTGAAGTTGGTGCTTCACTAAAATTTGGATATTGATATTATAGGAATATATTCCATGTTAATGTTTCAATTTTTTTTATCCCACTAGATTTTTTCCCAAATATCTCTTGTGTTCTCTCATGATATGCTTGTGTAGTTACTTTATTTATGAATTAATGTTTTGTGTGAATGAATGCTTCATGGAGTGATGAATTGAATTGAGATATTATTAACAAAATAATTCACCCCCCCCTATAAATATATAATTATAAAAATTCATATTCCTAGCATATTTTATCTCATCAAAAATCTTGAATCTATGACTCATCACTAAGACCTCGAACCATCTCAAAACATTGTTTACACTGTTTTGGAGCTCAAAGTGAACATAGTTTTGCTTGGTAATTGAAGGAGTAGTTACATGGAATTGAGTGAAATTAGAGATTAAATAAGGGGGTATTTAATAATTTTTATTTTAATTTATTTCTAGATTAGCTCTCCTAACTCTATAAAATCATTATTAAGATTAGTGGTCACTCTAAACCCTATCAAAACCGAGCTAGTAACCTGATGAAAGAGTTTTGCCCTCAAAAGTCTTCAAATGAGATATTTGAGTCTTTAAATGGTTTTTGTGATCTTATAAAGTATCATAGTCACCTAAATAAGCCATGATTTCACATGTGTGAGCTGATTTTTATATGGATTAGGCTTGGGAATGACTGTTACAGACCTAGAAAGGGAAGGTTCTGAAGGTTTCTTAAGAATTTAAGTTGGGTGATTCCTAGTATGGACTAATGAAGCTACCTAGACATGATGATAGTATAATATAATATATATAATACGTCATAGTAAGGTTTTAAGGAACTCAAATGTCTCTATCAGATCTTCAAAACCATCACCTTGGCTAAAAGTTGATTTTACTATAGTGGATGCTCATGGAAACCTAGTTACAAACCTTGAATGAGTCACATAAAGCTTGGGAGCCTCTTTGAAATCACTAATGTTAATTAATAATTATATTTAGAACCTCATGAATCCTTAAATAGATTCAACTAAGTGACTAAGATAGACTTGAGTGATAAATTTCAATATATCATTGAAAGACATTGAGGGAGATGGTGAATGGGGTATGATGATTACTGCCACATCAACATGGGAGCCTCTATTAAATTCAAGGTGTCAAACATCAAGGCAAAGATAAAATCAAGGTGAAGTTTATCATCAAGAATTCCACTTATCATCTCTAGGTAGTTAAGAGGATAATTTTAAAGAGAGTAAATAAACCACTAGGATAATCAAGTGCAATGAAGCCTCTCCTATGGCACTCTCTTGGAGATCATGATGGAATGAAGTAATGAACATATTGGATGATTTATTTATACTTATTCTAATCTCTTTTTTTAACTACCTCATGAAATTAACAAGTGTCATTAACTCTTTTCCAATGCATTTTCTCCTCTCCTCTCTTAATTCATCTATAAATGTAGCCTCTTTTGGCTTGTAATGTAATTTTTGGTTGAGTATGGAAAATCCATTCCATATAAAACACTTGTTTTTACCTTTGAGAAATTAATATATTTTGTTTATATCCTTCTCATATATTTTCAAATAGTGAATAGTGATGGTGATTGATGAGTGTTAGTGGTAGCATGTAGACTCCCTTTATTTGTCCCATTTCTTTAACTAGTTACAAGTTGGTTTATCATCTTAGTAGGTCATATTAAGTGTGATCATGGCCTTTAATTAGTTGAGTTTGGAGGTATATCCATCAATTTTATCTTACCATACCTATTGATCAACCCCTTTTGTCCTTGTTTGGCTCTCAGCTCCATCTTGAAACACTCATGCATGGAGGACATTACGAGTTAGTTTATAAGTTCAGTTTGTCTTCATGCTCATATTATAAAATAAAAAGGTGAAGGATGTTTATATTGGTTCATCACCTCCATAATAGTATGTATCTCTCTCTCTCTCTCTCTCTCTCTCTCTCTCTCTCTCTCTCTCTCTCTCTCTCTCTCTCTCTCTCTCTCTCTCTCTCTCTCTCTCTCTCTCTCTCTCTCTCTCTCTCTCTCTCTCTCTCTCTCTCTCTCTCTCTCTCTCTCTCTCTCCCCAAAAATTTAGTAGACTTAGTGATTTAAACATAGATGATGCATCAAGGGAACTAAACCCATACATTATATCTTTATTCCACCTATAACTCACCCATAATATTGGAATAATCCCATGTTACCCAAAATTTAGAAATGTTTGAACAATCTTCTCTTAGGGTGTAAGTTTGGTGGATAACAAGTCCCTCCTAGACTAAAATAATGCTATTCTCTTCTCTTGGATAATTTTACTCCTTCATAGCTTATCCCTTTCTCCAAACTTGAATTATTTATCTAAATATAT
Source organism: Torreya grandis (assembly GCA_037957365.1). NCBI lineage: Eukaryota > Viridiplantae > Streptophyta > Pinopsida > Cupressales > Taxaceae > Torreya > Torreya grandis. The sequence continues at coordinate 11,301 of JARHVA010005436.1, forward strand.
TTTACCCTTTAATTACCTAGATTCATGTAGTTTTTCTTTAGGTTCCATCATCTAAAAATACCATATAATATATTGGTATCATTAAAAACTTTTTGGGACTAAATGACAAACTGTTAGTAATGGCTCTTTCCACACATCACAAAGCAAATATAGTCACACATTACTATCAAACATTACTAAAGTGGAATATAAATAAAAATTAAATATATAACATTTAGGATTAATATTAAAACACTAATATCATATAAAAATATTACCTACCCTTATGATATGATGTAAAAGAACCAAACCTCTGAATCTTAGGCTCCCAAGTGACATTTTTAGGATGAATGATAGTTTCCAAAATTATCATAACTTTACTGATATAATTCTAATTGATATTAAATTTGATAAACATATTTTCATATAAATTTTATATCCTCTCAAAAAAAATGGTAATCTAATTTGATCTAACATTAAATAATATTCTTTCTAAGTATTTCAAACTAAATAGATAATACAAACTAAAAAACTAGATATCACATTAACTTTGTAACTCTAAATGAGCTTAAATTTGATGTATATATTTTAATTGATATATGGTATGATATTACCAAATTTAAAATTAAAATTGTCTACATTATTGAATAACCATGTTGCCAAATGTTTTTAACCAAATAGTCCATGCAAACAGACAAATAAAAAAATATCTTTGTATTATTTCATGAAAAAGGAATAATCTTACAACATCATTCTTATAGGTTCTAAATGCCATTCCAACAAGGCCACAAACATAAAATTAAAAAAAAAAAGCTATCACACACCGTAATGTTTTTTATATGATATTGTCTAAACCCATAGATGATCCTACATCAATTCCATAAATGCAATAAGTGTATTATTAAATCCAAATGGAATGTTGGTAAACTCATAATGGCCATACCATGTTTGAAATTATTTTTTATCCACTTATTCATCATTGATGCAAAGTTGATAATACTCCAATCAAAGATAAATTTTAAAAGATATAATATCATTGTCATTTAATCAAAGATAAAATCAATTACAGGAATAAGATACTTGTTATTATAGATAGATAAATGTAATGATTAAGTGTTTGATAGTGTTTATTCTCGACATCCTTACCTTGTTTGGTCTATATGTCATTTTACTAACTCAAAATTTATAATATATCCTTCACTATCTTTTAAATAATAAAATTATTAGACATGTATCCCTATTTCGAACACATTCATCCCTATTCATACTATAGGTTCCTATTATACCTTTTTAATAAATCTTTATCCTTATGGGTAAATTCTACATTAGGTCAAGCAAGGACACATTATGTATTTTTCCATTAGTGTGTCCTTGTCCCTCATATGCTAACAATTAAATTTTCAATTGATACATTTCACATCATATATTACATGCCTTATATAAATTTAAGTATCAAAAATATTCAAAATATTATATTATAACATCACATCAAGGCCACTCAATACATGAACACAATCAATCTAGTAATCACTAAGTAATTCTACCACACATAAAACAAAAAATCACTATTTATTTCAATTTATATTTAATGAAATATAAAATTATTAGTAAAATTATAAATATTATTTATTTTAGGTTAATGACATCCATTTTCAAGTATTTCAATCAATCTTATATCTATAGTCATATAGTTTATTAATCACATATCACACAATCACCCTAGGATGGGAAACTACATCAACCTAGATCCCATTTGGGCTATGTAGGCATCACTCAAATCACCCAAGGTTTTGTTTAACCCTTTTTTGAAATATGGTTTGAAATGATAAGCAATAAAATATCATATACACAATGATGAAAAAAACTATTCTAGAGCAGACCAATTAATTGTAAACTCAAATAATTGAATATTATGAATTTAAATATTGATATGTGTTAAATATATAAAGTAAAAAAAATGATATATATATATATATATATATATATATATATATATATATATATATTATATTTAATGAAATTCCAAGGACAAATGATACTTATATGGACATATAATGCATAGGTGGATTTGATTTGTACATAGGCAAATGTGTGAAGGAATGGGATTTTGAGATAATTGTCAAATTCTAGAAATGATGTTTATGGAGTCACAAACACTACAATCAACCTTGGGACATTATTTTTGATGATAATATCTATTATCAAATCCTTATATATATTTAATAATATGAAATGGATTATGATGTTACCAAATTTTTAATTTTGGGTTTTGTGTCACCTTTTTACTTATGTATTTAGATATGGAGCACAAGATATATATGTTTGCTTATGGATCAAACCCTAGCTCTTCACTCTTCTTCATAGTTAGAATGTGTTGGAATAAAAATGGTCTAATGGGCTCATAGTTCTGATTTTACCTCAAATACCCCTATGTAAAAGAGCATTTCCTACATAGCCAATAATCGAAGAATGGCCTCATACTTATGTAGTTCTTCCTTATGTGTGGGAGTGTGTGTGAATGAATGAATAGAATGATCTATCTTTTAGTTTAAAAAATAATACTCAAGAGATACCATTTGGATTATTTAGACATTTTTTATGATTACCCCTATGACTAATATGCAAATAGGGATGAATAGAGTAGTAAAACTTAGTTTTTCAATTCATTGAATGAGATTTAATAGGCACTTGCTTGGTATTTAATAGATGATTAATGTGAATGGTTAGAATTGTATTTTTATACCAATTTTTTTTGAAATATCTCATATTAGGTTTAAATAATACAAAAAATATTACCCATAGGTTTTGAATAATCTATAATTTGGATGACTTTTTAAGACTAGACACTAAATAAGGATCTAGACACTAACATTGATGGTAATGTCCCTATGTGGCCAGTACTGTCCATAAAGATATAAAATATTTTAAAATATATAACTAAAATTTAATTATGTATATTAGTTTTTGATTTTCCTATATATTAGATTAGATCTAGGTCATAAAAATAATAAAGGTAAGACTATAAGATAAATAATTAGGCACAATGAGATAGTGAGTGTGAGTCTTTCAACATCAGGAAGGTCTAGAATTGAAGGGTAGATCCCTAATTTTTATTTTTAAAATTTAAAATAATAATATTCTATAAATAATCATATTTAATATCTACATCTTCCCCACCCCTTATTGTAATAATGCATAAGGATGAAATTACTAGGTTAAATTAAATAGATGTATACCTAGGAATGTAAAAAACACACCTTGCTTTTCCATGAGCCCACTTTGAGTGTTTTCTTGGTGTATGACCTATAACCAATATCATGTTATAATATAAATAAGTTCATATAATATTAAATTTTAAATAATTAAAATTATTGAAAGTAAATATAGTAAGGAACTATGTGTCGATGCAACCATGTTGTTCATTTATACTTTTCTTGGTAAATATGATTTATTATGGAGCATTGGAGCTAAAAGACATTTAAAACTAATACTTTGATATTTTAATGGGTAAATTTGGAGGTATTATACCCCCAATCGATTGTAATTATGAGTTGTGATAAGACCATTGAGATCACTAAACCTCATTCACAGAACTCAAGTGTGAATATTTATAATCTACTGAGGGTGAGTGAATTTATAAAATCATACTATAAATCAATTGATTTTGGGTGATTTAATCAATAAAAACTATAAAAAAATTTAGTTTTAATGATATAATAAATTCAACCTATAAATATAATCAAATGTTCTATATAAAAAAGGTTTGATAGTAGTACTTCTTGGAGTAAAATGGTACTTCCTACTGATAGTATTTTAAGGATATAGTTGGTATAATTTTCAAAAAAATTATGTAATAGTATGTAATATGAACCTCTAATATGTCTAAAACTAAATTATGTGTCATTAATTTGAAAATCTATGTTCAAATATATAAAAAATTGGTGTAATGTATAGGATTCTAATCCAAGTGTATATCTGAATCATGTAACTATATTGGATATTGTGCAAGTGTGTAAGTCATGTTTTTGTGTCATTTACCCTTGAAATATGGAGATAATAATAATTTATTAAGTTTGTAGGTCATGTTTTAATGGCATTCCCCAAATAAAATATAGAGATACTGAGAACTTATAAAGTGTGGATGTTGTATTTATTATATGCCCCCACTAAGATCTTGAAACTATGTAAATGTGGATGGCATGATTTTATGACATTATCTCCTTTATATTCCCAAAATTTTAAGTTAAGTTAAATATAATTTAGTATGTAACATATATTAAAATGATGAGGTAACTATATAATATCTATATGAATCATGTAACATATATGAGTAACATTTATAAGTATATATATCAATGAAGCTCACAATAAATGATCACATAAATCCCTAAGATGCATGATATATATCATGGAAAGGATTATAATGTAATAATACAAGATAAAAAAATCAAACACACACATAAGAGCACTCAATGTGATTCCAAATAATGGTCCAAAGAGAGCTCATACAATGGGCATGTTAAAATTCCACATAATCAAAAGGAAATTCCATATTCAAATGTATAAACAACATGCAATGGCACATAGGCCAACAAGTAAGGAACATATTCAATTGTTCCAAAATAAATATAATAATAAGTAATGAAATACACTCAAGGAAGTGACAATGTGAATAAATGAAGTATAAGGAACCAACATAAGGACATCATACTAGTCCCTTCATATATATGTTAGAAAAAAAATGTCATGTAACATACCATATCAAGTATAGAATCTCAAGAATGATAATGAAGAAATGATCATAAAGGATATGTATCCTATATTAATGAAGATCAATGAAGCATATTCCCCTAATGTACTATATCATGTGGGTAGAGGAGAGGTTCAAGATATTTATGTGTATATATAATGTGTTTGTGGTATGATTTTCACACTCAAAGATGTGTGAAACGTGTATGTGTGTGTGTGTCTCTCTCTCTCTCTGTGTAAAGGAAAATATATACTAACTAATATCATGAAGGAAAAACATAACTTCTAAGGATATAATAAACATGGGAATGTCGAATATTTAAATATTTTTAAAATTATTATTTTTCATATTTTCTTGAATATTTGTTGTTTATTTATTTGAAACCTTTGTGTATGATACTTATATAAATGCATGATTTTCATTGTATTATTGAGATTTTTTCCTTCAAGTGTAGAAAATAATTATACTATTATTCCCAAATTTTGGTAACTATGAATGGGCCAAACCAATTTGGTTTGTGTTGATGTGTTTTGTTATGCCACCTGTCAGAGTGGGCAGAAATGAGGATCAACTGGATAGGGTCAAATTCATGGATATCAATCTATTTGGAGTAGTGAAACCTAAAGAACAACTCACAAAATGGAAGAATATTGTCTTCAAAACAAAAGTTGTATTAATGATTAGTGGCCAAAAATTGCATAAGAATATACATTATATAGTGAGTAATTAAGTTACCCAAAAAGGTAATTAACTCAACTCACAATTATAAAATGACTTAAAGTGCATTTACCTTAATTACCTAATATTAACCTAAGAAAGATATATAAGACCGCATAGACAAAACCTAATGGGAAAAAAGTCAACACCAACACACCCCCTTAAGTGTAGCTTAGGTGGGTAGAATAATTGGGTCCTAGCATAAAGGCATAATGAGGTACCCAATTACAAAGAGATAATCTCCAAGAGGAAGAAGAAGATAGAGTTAATTAACCACAAGAAGAGCTTGAAAATGAAGATACTTGATCTAAGTGAAAGGTTTGGTCAATATATCAGTGATTTACTCCATTTTTTATATGTATCAGAGATTAATGAATTACTCATGAATGAGTTATCTAATTAAATACATGTGAATATTGATATACTTGGTCCATTGATAGAAGACCATTTTTATATAGATCTAGATAGCACTTTGGTTGTCATAGAAGATGATTATTGGTCATCAAAGCTAGATCCCAAACTCAATAGCTCCTCTGTATTCTACCTTTGTAAAAGACAAATAAATAACATTCTAATTTTTTATAGACCAACTAATCAGACTTAAACTAAGAGAGAAACTGTATCCAAAAGTAGACTTATAATTTTAAATGTCACCAGCCTAATATAGATATGTATACCCAACTAATTTTATGTTGATGCCCACTCCATAGTGAATCTTAAAACTATGAGTACCCTAAATGTAGTGGAGAATTCATTTATCTACTTTTGAGTTCAGCTCATGTGGTTCCTAAATAAATATGGAGACTATGCCCACTACATATGAAAGGTTAGGTCTAGTGTGCACAAGATACATAACACTACCAACAAGTTATAAAAATGATGTAGCATCAATTGATGGAGATATAAAAATCAGCCTTAAGCTTCAAAATAGATATAAAATGAGCTAGATCTAGAATATAGTTAGCCATGATAAACTATGCAAGTAAATCAAGAGCATATTTGGATTATTCAATAGTGATCCCAGAGTTAGACTGATAAATTTTATTCCTGAGGAAGTAATGTAATAAGCCCAAATTAGTCATCGAGAACCTATCAAACAAAATATTTTTCACTACTATGATGGTGGATGGAGAACTCCCTATGATCAATAAATCATCTATGTAGAGAACTATAATCAATAGTGAATCATCTTATCATAAAATGTGGACATTCGAATCTAAATGACATTGGGTAAACCCAATAGAAAGAATAAATGAGTCCATCTTGGCATACCGAGTTTGAGGACCCTATCTGAGGCCACATATTTTTGAAGTTTGAAAACTAAGGAATAATATTCCACAAATCCTTATGGTTGATCCATGTATATTTATTCTTTGAGCTCATCATGAAGAAATAAACTCCTCACATCCATTTGATGAACATCCTATTGATGTGTTATATCAATGGAAAGAGTGAGTCAGATTAAATTCATCTTGGAAGAACCTAAGAAAATCCTTTTGTTACCAAACTTTATTTGAACATGTTTATGGACCCATTTGCTACAAACTTTGTTTGGTAGATCCACCTACATAGAATAACTTTTCTTCCCTTAAGAAGTGGGATTAAATCCCAGTGTTATTCCTCTATAAGTAACTATACTCATCTTCCATATTAGTATCCCACTCAAGATTAATTTAAGACTTATGAAATTATTATGGATAAAAATTATATGAAATAAAATAATGTGGGGAATCTTGTAAAAGTGAATGGGTTTGCTTATTATGTGATAAATATCTAAACAATTAGCCATCACTTTGTAGTGTTTATCTAGCCCAAATAGGAACAGTGCTTAGAGAGTTAACAGGGGATTCATCATCATCTATAGATAATTTAAGAGAATTATGAGAATCCTCATCGCTACTCTCATTTTCAAAACTAGAAGAAGAATCTAGATCATTAAGAGGTTAATTAGGCAGATCTAAATTATCAAAATTATCATCAAATCTTAGTGTATCTAAGGAAGGGGGAGAGGTGTCAAGTGTGGACTCCAAAGGACCCTCTATAAAATTAAAATTATTCTTAATATACTAATATAAACAAATTTTTCACCCTTTAAGAGGGTGTTCAAGCCTCCTCACCTAAGTGAGAGCATGGAGACTCTTCAAAGGTTATGGGTGACCTTATGGCTAAATAAAATGCATAGATAGGGATATATCATTTGATTAATCACTTAATAAATATCAATATTTTGAAATAAAAGTGACTAAAATGGGGGTGAATCAATCTTCAAAACCTTATCAATTTCACTTAAGCAATTAAGAACCATTCAAACAAGAACATAGATCTAGCAAGCATAAACACATATCCACATAAGCATGAAACATAAGAACACATCACATATGTGGGAAAACATAAATGGGAAGAAAACCCATTGATATTTTAAAATGGAGTAAATTCTTATAAGATAAACACCAAATTTAGTGAAGCATTAACTTCACATGGAGCATTAACCCCAACTAGCTAAGAACTAACTCATCTAGGCTTTAACAAGAACCAACTTGAAAGCAGGCACCAAAAACTTATATGAATCATCACCTACTCATCCAAATTATTTATTTTATCACCTTAAACATACCTTGTTTCTCAACCAAATGATGATGACCACCTCTTCAACTCTTCACACTCTTAGCCCTCTCAAACTACTTTCTAGGTCTCTTCGCTCAATTAGGTCTCTTAAAGACTGATTAGGTCATATGACCTTTATCCTCATACATATAACCATATAAAATATTAATAAATAATAATATATACTCATTTTATGGTCTAAAATACATTATTTTTATCACAATGTCATATTTTATTTGTTGTTCTCTACACACCTGTAATAGACCTAAAATTTCCTAAATATAAGTCTCTTGTTCATATCCTTCTTGGTCAACCAAATGCACTTACACTCTTAGTTCAGCCATGGAATATATCTTATGGAATCTCATTAATAAGGATAAAATGTGATTTAAGTCCCTTTAGTTCTTTCATACCTCAATTAGGCCTCATTTCATCTTTAGGTCTCATGGAGACCTAATCCCATTAGGTTTACTTTAGGACATTTTACACTTTGCCTTCCTTGAAACACATTAAAACACTTAAAAAATAGGAAAATATAATATTAAACTAAAATATACCTCTTATAAACTTATCTATGCTCCATAACATATTTTATCTATAACCACTACTTGAAGCATACTATTTGAACTCTTCACAATTAGGCATGTGCATACCTAGAAAGTTTATCTTAAACTAATAAAGAAAAAACATAATTTAAAAAAAAAACAAGGAAAAACATAACATATACATAATATAAATGATATAAATTTCATCACCATATGTTTTAGACTCTAAAAATTAGGGCAAAAATACTCGAACCCTTCTTTAAAATTAGCCCACTCAGAACTGCCAACTAGCCTCAAAACATAGTCATGGAAACTTGAACTTAGAATAACTAAAATAAAACAATAAAGGACTTAAAATTCATGAAAAATATCCTAAAACATACTCATAAGAACATAAAACTAAAATATCATAATCTCTAATGTCATTTATTGGTTTTATAGAATAATTTGTTGTCTTCAATATACATAGTCAAACCTAAACCGGTCAACCCCTTTTGGATTCAACATTTAAATCACTTTCAATAAATATAAAAAATTACAAAAATCATGGATATAACATACATTTCCCATAAAACAAAATCATGTGTAATATAAACTTCAACTAATGGCATAGATCCACAAACTCATATTACCTTGAAGCACAGTCATGGTGATAATGACCTTCAACACCTATATGACCATTTAAAAATATTATTAATGAATTTTTATGATCCTATGAGATAATTATACCATTATTAGATAGATATATAATATGTTTAAATGTAAATATTGGTCTTGTAGACTAATCTCATAACCTCACTATACAATGACCTCACTAACATAGACAAGTCAATTTATGAGCAACTTTTTCAATATAAACACTGACAGCCAAAACTTATATCCAACATTAATATGTCTTAAAATTATTTTAAAATTTATCTATCCAATTGGATTCATCCCTATTCCATGATAACACATCCCTAATCATATTCTCACTTTTGCCTTAGTTTATCACTATTTGCATCATTAGGCTTATTAGCGACTGGTCAACTTAGATGACCAGTTTAGCACACATGAGGGATATAAAATTATAAATAATTACCATGGACATAAAATAAAATTCTAAAACTTATCCATCCAATTATTTTCATACTTTTACTTGGTCAACTCTGATTGTTACAACAAATCTTTAAGAAATGTGCTCTTTCTTGTAGGGTCGAATCACACACCTAACAAACTAATCACACCTATAGATGCATGGGATATTTCAATACAACCAAAAATCACTTATATATCCATTCCAATACATTCTAGGTTATTTTTATCAACAACTTTCACATCAAGCCATTATTAGGGTTTTAGATAGGGTTAACATTATTTATGGTGTTAATGATTATTCATAAAGGATTTCCCCTAATTTTTAAACATAATTCATAGATATATTATATATTTCCATTAATAATATATACTTAATTTATCACGTTCCCATATAGATGTTATAAATTCCAATGAACACTTAAAAGTCCACAATTTGAAACTCTTCATTCTGTGCACTTGAGAGACCTCAAAACCACTTTTTATGCCTTTTCTTGCAAACTATGACCTAATTTTTTTTGAAAATTCTGGAAACATAATATAATACTTATTTAAATTATTTAATACTCACACTTCCCTTCGAAAATGATCTTGATACCCCATTAGGCCATACTCTCTCTCTCTCTCTCTTTGATTGCTTAGACCTTGACCTGCAAACCATATTAGGCCTTGAAACTAACCTTCATGCCTCTTTTCATGGAATATAAACTTAATTATCAAACTAAAACAACCTATAAAATTATCAAACATTTATTTAAATCTTTCATAGTCCTTGACAACACCTCATGACACCTCATTAGGTCAAGTAGGGTCTAAAACTAGTCTAGTTATAATCTTAGACTTAAGGTCTTATCCTTGTAGGCTTAACTTAAAAATATATTGAATGATAAAATAAATTATATTCATGATATATAAACCTTATAAAACCTCTTATGTCTTTATAAATCCATCTCACCAAGACACCATGCTCAAACCTTCTCACTAGGACTTTACAAGTTATGACTAATGTTATGACTAGGCTTCTCAAGCACTTGAATCTTGAAAACTAATATTAAAAAAGTCTTTGATGCTTATAAAATTTTATCCCATTACTTAAATTACCACCATTTACATTCTCATGATATGACTATGTGTTTTGACTAGGTTTCTCAAGAAACCTTGTTCTTAAGGATTAGTACTCAAGCATGCTTCATTGCTTACTTGATCATCAAACCTCTTTATGATCATATTGATAGTCATCAATCTAACCTAAGTAATTAAATTTAACATATAATAATTAAGTTATTTTAAATTCTCTCTCAACAAAGATACATTAGGTTTCCTTCAAATTCTCTCTTGTCACATGGCTTCCTTGTCACATCAAGCACATAAGCTCATACCTCATAGACCACTCACTATGGATCTTCACCAAATGTACCTTGACATAAATGACATTAACCTTGACATAAATGAAAATATTTATCAACAAGCTCACCCTTTGTCATTTATCACAAAAAATCTTCAATCTTCTCACTCTCATCTCCCCTAATTTGCTTAATCTCCCTTCTTAAACTTTCTCCCTCTTTGACATTAATGATAAAGGGTCTTCCACAGATTGTCATATTGTTCTTATCAAGATTGATATGATACAAATATTTGATCACATAGTATGCCACCATATTATTATCATCAAATTCACTTTGATATTATGAACAAACTAAAAATCTCCCCCTCAAACAAAGTATCCATCATTCTTTTATTGATTGAATAGTGTCTCCATAAAGCCTAATGGAGCCACCCATTTCCATAAGGCACTATATATATATATATATATATATATATATATATATATATATATATATATATATATATATATATATATATATATATTAGGAGATTATGAGATATACATGTTCTCACAAGATTGAATATCCTTTAGTATCCTTTTAGGCTTGATTGGAAATATAGGCTTGATTTATTCATCAATTGTTTGATCATTAATGTGAGCTGGCAATAGACATTCCTGACTTGATTTCACATATATAGTATTCTCTATTATAAAAAATAGTCCACTTGAGATTTTAGATTTATCATGACTCATATTTACTATCTTTGGTTTTCATGCATTCATTTTCCTTATTTTTGTACTCTAGGGGATTTAAACCTCCTATTTTGACCTGATGATCTTCTAAATCTATTAAAATAAAATATTTCAATGTGTCCTACATTATGAAAACTATATGAAATCACCTTATACATACCATTTAATTGATGTGAACTATGACTCCTTCTATAGTTACATTAGTACTCATTCTTGAAGGGTCTTCTACACTCTCTTACTCTATGACTGAACTGACTACATAAAAAAAAATAACCATTGAATGAATTATCATACCTCATAGCATTAGGTTTTTTTATTGTTTTTTTTATGTTGAATTTATTTTATTTAATAACCTTATCCTTGACTTGAGATTCCTCCTTTTGGTCTTCTTTGAAGCCAAGTGTTGTCTTATCACTTTCATATTTTTTACTACTTAAGATATCATCTAGAGCCTTATTAATATTTTCAAAATTCATAAAGGTTTTTACCTTGTTAGATGCTTGATCCAACTTATATTTCAAGGATTCCACTTTAGTTTCACACCTAGTTCATTATTCCTCTTTAGCCTTTATGTTTGCATTGAATATCTCCATTTATGATTCAATTTGATTGATGATCTCATCATACTCCTTGGAAGTGTTAGTCTCTCCTCAAACAAGCCAATATGCTCCTCATAGTCCTTAAATAATGAGCTTAGTTTGTTATTATTTCTTCTTTGGAACTTCAACTCATATAGGTCACTTACCAATTCTACCCCAAGGTTCACTTCAGATTCTTATTCATCTATGTTTACATCAACCATAAGGACTTTCCCATTTGAGCAACCCTCATTGTCTAATTCTATGTCCATGAATAAGGTTTTATTATTGTCATGTTCATGCTCATTATTGTCATCATCACTATTATATGTGCTTATGCCACTTACATTAGATGAGTTATCTTCTTTGGTATATAAATTTTTCTTATTTTTGAATGACCCTTTCCTACCTTCATGCTTCCTAAAATATCTCTTATTCTTATCAGGATTATAGACCTTCTTATAATCTAAATGATGTTCATCATGTCATTCATCATGTTTATAATTATCTTTTTTAGGACACTTAGATTTAAAGTGACCAATCTTACCATGGTTGAAACATTTGAAAGGTAATTTACCCTTATACTTACTAGATCCAAATCTCAACTTCCTTAAAAATGTGGATATCAGTGATCATCATCAACATCTGAACATTCCTCATCCTTGATCTTCTTAGATTTTTAATTCTCAAATTTAAACATTACTTCCTTCTTGGGATGTCCTCCTTCATTTGCTCTCATCACATAGGTAGTTAAGATGCCATGAAGCCCATCCATCTCTATCTTATCAAAATCTTTTATCTCTTCTACTATAGATACCTAAATCAAATGTAAGAGTTAATTATATCAATACCTTTTTAAAAACTATATACTCTTTCACTTCTTCTCCTAATACTCTTATGACATTGACAACTTCATCAACCTTCAATAGGTAGGATGTAATGGTTTCATCTTTAGACTTTAAAACTATCTTTAGTAGGTCTGTAGCTTGACCATATTTACCTTGGTGTCTCCTTCATAGATAGTATTTAATTTGACCCATATCTCTTTTGTTGATACACAGTTCATAGCCTTCATGATCTCTACCTTTGATAAGCCACAAAGAATGGCATTCATTGCCTTGGAGTTGTTTTCACTAGCCTTCTTACCTGATACATTAGTTGGTTAAATAAGAGGAGAACTATATCCATCCACAACTAACTACCAAATATCAGAACCTTGAGAAATGAAATATATATTCATCTTGATGTTATAAAAGTCATAATTAGATCTATTTAATAATGTATCCTTACTGGTAGAGAAACTACCTTGAGCTTGCTGACTAGCCATCCTTACTTTTAGGATCTCCTATAGGATTTTAGACCTACTTAAAAATACTAAGATATCATACCAAATATTGGAATAAAAATTATTAAGAGGGGGATGAATCATTCTTCAAAACCTTACTTATCTATTTAACTTAATAAATTATGAACCATTCAAACAAGTACATAGATCTAGCATGAATAAGCACATATCCACATAAGCATGAAACACAAGAACACATCACATATGTGTTAAAACCTAAATTTGAAGAAAAACCAATGATATATAAAAATTTAATATATTCCTATAAGATAAACACCAAATTTAGTGAAGCACCCACTTCACATGGAGCACTAACCCCAACTAGCTAAGTACCAACTCATCTAGGCTTTAGCAAACACCAACTTGAAATGAGGAACCAAACCCCTAAATGACTCAAAACAAACTTAGTTACCTTATTTATTTAATAAAATTAAATAAAAATTATTTATCAACAAATTATTTATGACCACGTCTTCATCTCTTCACACTCTTAACCCTCTCAAATTGCCTTATAGGTCTCTTCGCTTAATTTGGTCTCTTGAAGACTTATTAGGTCATATTAACTTGATCATCATACACATAACCTATATAAAATATTCATCACTAATCATATAAATTCATATTATGGTATAAAATACCTTCTTATGCTTAACAATGTTGTATTTTATTTGCTTATTCTCTACACACCTGTTATAGGCCTAAAATTGCCTTGTATCTATACAGGTATCTTGTTCATATCTTTATTAGTCAGTAAAACACCATTAAAATTTTAGGTCAGACATGGAATATATCTTATTATATATCATAAACATGGATAAAATTTTATTTGAGTCCCTTTAGGTCTGACATACCTCAATTATGCCCCACATCATCTCTAGGTCTCATGGAGACCTAATCTCATTAGGTCTACTTTAGGACACATTACACTTTGCCTTCATTAGAACACAATAAAACACATCAAATGGCATGAAAATATAATATTACAATCAAATATACCTTTTATAATCTCATTTATTCTCCATAATAAGTTTTATATCCAACCACTACTTGAATCACACCATTTGAATTGTTTAAAATTAGGCCTATGCATACCCAAAAATTTTGTCTTAAACTAATGAAAATAAAACACAATTTTAAAAAAAAAATGGTAAAAAATAACATATTCATAAGATAAATTTCTTTATTTTCATCACCATATTCTTTAGACTCCATAACTCAAGTCAAAAGGACTCAAACCCTTCTCTGCAAGTAGCCCACTCAGAACTACCAACTAGCCTCAAAATTTAATCATGGAAGCTTAAAATAATGATACATAAAATAACATAATCAATGACATAAAATTCATTAAAATTATCCTAAATCATACTAATAACATAATATAATAAAAATATCATAATATCTAATGGAAATTATTGATTTTGCAAACCAATTTGTTGTCTTTAATACACCAGTCAAACCTGAACTAGTCAACCCCTTTTGGCTTCAACATTTAAATCACTTTAAATAACTCTAAAATCTTATAAAATTAATAGATAAAACATAAATTTCACAAAAAACATCATATTTATTATAAACTTCAACTCAGGACATAGAGCCATAAACTCATCATTGCAACTTGCTTACCTAGAAATGTCAGTTTAGTCATGGTGATAATGAATTTCAACACCTATATAACCATTTATAGATACTCCTAATTAATTTGTATGATCATATCAGATAATTATAACATATATATATATATATATATATATATATATATATACATACATACATGCATGTGTGTGTGTGTGTGTGTGTGTAGTGCAAAAGTTTCTCATAAATTGACTTACCTATCTTTGTGAGGTCTGTGTATAGTGAGGGTGAGATTGGTATGCAATACTAATATTATCATTTAAACATATATATACATACATACATATATACATATATATATATATATGTATGTATATATGTATGTATGTATGTATACATATACATATATATATATATATATATATATATATATATATATACATATATATATATATATATATACATACACACACACACACATATATGTGTGTGTGTGTGTATATATATATGTATGTATATATGTATATATATATGTATACATACATATATATATATATATATATATATATATATATATATATATATATATATGTTTAAATGATAATATTAGTATTGCATACCAATCTCAACCTCACTATACACAGACCTCACGAAGATAGGTAAGTCAATTTATGAGCAACTTTTACACTATATCCACTTACCTCAAAAAATTATATCCAACATTAATATGTATTAAAATTATTTAAATATGTTTCCATTCATTTTTATTCATCTCTATTCAATAATAACACATACCTAATCATCTTCTCACTTTTGTTTGTGTTTATCACTATTTATATCATTAGGCATGTTAGTGATTGGTCAACTTGGATGACCAATTTAACACACATTAGGGATATAAATTAATAATAAACCAACATGAACATCAAATACTAGTATAAAAATTATCCATCTAATGATTTTCATACTTTGACTTGGTCAACTCTAACTACTATAGCAAATATCTGAGAAATGTGTTATTTTCTATACGGTTTGCTCACACCCTTGACAAACCAATCACACCTAAAGGTGCTTGGGAGAGTTTAATATAACCTCAAATACCTTATATATCCATACCAATCCATTATTATAATTTTTATCAACATATTTCACATTGGGTCAATGTTAGGGTTTTAAAAAGGGTTAACATTATTTATGGTGTTAATAATTATTCATAAAGGACCACCCCTCATTTTCAAAAATAATGCATAAATATATTATCTAGGACCCTTAAACATCTCTACTTAAAAAATTGGGTTCCCATGTAGATGTTACACATGCCAATGAACACTTGAAAGTCTTTTTGAGGTTGAGAACCCTTCATTTTGTGCACTCGATAGACCTCAAAACCATTTTTCATGCATTTTCTTGAAAATAATGACATAAAAATTTATGAACATTATTTAAAAATCATATAATACATATTACTATTCTCACATACTCCCACTTTTCTTGGAAATTTATCTTAATACCTAATTAGGCCATACTCTCTCTCTTTGCTTGTTTAGACCTTAACTTGCAAACCATATTAGGACTTAAAACTAACCTTCATGCCTCTATTAATATAATCTTCACATCATTATAAAACTAAAAAAACCTATTTCATTCTCAAATATTTCCTTACATCCTTCATATTCCTTGACAACACATCATGACATCTCATTAGGTTAGGTAGGGTTTAGAACTAGTCTAGTTATAATCTTAGGCTAAAGTGTTTTAGCCCTATAGGCTCACCTTGAAACTATTTTTAATGATCCAATACCTCATATTAATTTTAAATAAACCTTATATATCCTCTTATGTCTCTGTGCATTCATCTCACTAGGAAAGCATGCTCAAACCTTCTCACTAGGACTTTACAATTTATGACTAGTGTCATAACTAGTCTTCTGAAGCACTTGAAGCTTGACAATTGATCTTGAAACACTCTTTGATGATTATATACCTTGATCACATGTCTTACATTCTCATGATATGAATATTCTTGTTATGAATAATATTATTAAGACACCTTGTGTTCAAGTATTAGTACTCAAACATGCTTTACTACTTACTTGATCATCAAATCTTTTTGTGAAAATACTGACAGTCATTAGGCTAACCTAAATCATGAAATTAACCATAGAAAAATAATTAGGTTTTCTTCAAATTATCTCTTAATAGATATACATTAGGTTACCTTAAAATTATCTCTTATCACATGGCCTCCTTTTCACATCAAGCACACAAGATCATACCTCATAGACCACTCACTATACATCTTCACCAGATATACCTTGACATCAATGACATCAACCTTGACATCAATGATAAAAATTATCAACACACTAAACCTATCACTTACTTGGGAAAAAAGAGAGAGAACCAAAATCAAACTAAACTAGGGAGGTGGTATACCAAATTTATCTCCTTCACTTTCTTATAATGCACTGAGGACATGAACTATGTTTGAATCTAGTTGTACAACTCAAATGGGGTATCCAAACATGAATGTTTCACATAGAGGATATAAAATGATACATAGACTAAGGGGTTGATCAAGAAGCCTAAAAGACACTAATGAATGCTTCCACTTTTAATCCATGTAAAATTATTTATAATCATTCTATGTGGCTTACAAAGATGACCAATCACTTGCAAAGAGGTAAACATGACATGAAAAATGAGAATAAGTAGCATATTATCACTAGCATTCATCAAATATCATGAATTATACTCCAGATATAAGTGTTGAGAATACTTAATTTGGCTTAATTCAATTCAGAGGCAAAACAAGTGTTCATTTTGATAGGGATACACCATATCTAGCAAAATTATCACTTATAATGCCAAAATTAGGCATAAATATAGAAGAGAATAAGAAAGAAAAAGAAGATAGGCATTGGATAAGCATATGACAAGTGTCACTTCATGAAATATCAAGTTAAAAATAATAATTCCTATAAGTATTAATTTTATGAATATTATCTAAAATGTGTCATCTTGTTTTGATCTTCTTCTTCATCAAGGTGGCATAGGAGATAATCATTGTCTTCTATGGTTCATCCATCTTCCTTGAAAATACACATTATGAATGATTATGAAGTGTAAAATCATATCATTAGAATATAACTACTTGAAATTCATTGTAAATATATTTAATATCCCTATAATAATTCATCTCTCGACATTTGTTCCATAATTTTACTCGTAGTTCTCACATTTACTCTCTGAGGTTTATTCCTTGTAACCCTATTTTGATACAAATATCCTTGATTTGAGTGATATGAAATAATTTTAGGAAAAATAAAAACACATTTTAGTACCCTTTATCTTGATTTAGCTTCACCCAAAATTTAAATACCCAACTCCTAATTTAGACCTACCTTATCAACACCCATATTTCCTAATTATGCATAATTAAGCCTAAAGTAATCCTACAATATTGGAGACCATAAAATTATAATCCAAAACCTCTAAAATATTTTTGGTAATAATAAATAATGTGATATTTAAATTTTTAATAATTTAAAAGGGTTTAAACTCAAGTTATGCAAGTTACAAGTTTGCTAGCCCTAGGTTACAAAAACATAGGCCTAAATAGGATGAGAGAAAATAAAAATACATAGGTTTATTTCTTGTTAAATTCAAGGTAAACCAAGAAATTTATTATTTTTTACCCAACTCACTTCAATGCTAACAACAATTAGTTTTGTATGATCAATATCAACAATCTCCCAAGAAGAAATAAGGCAAAATTCTATGTGCAAAAGAAGATTGTGTCATGGATATAGGTGTGTTTTTTTTAATATTTTTTTATCAAATTAAAAACATATATATAACCATATAAGTATTACCATGTCTCAACCACACATTTAAAATCCATGCTAACTCTAATTCTAATTCAAACATTGTATAATATCTCTCGTTCTTAGAAACATGCTTACAAGAGGAGCTCTTTAGCAAGCTTGTTTGTTTTATTTGTGTTTGATGTTATAGGGTTAAATTAATATTATTTACATTAATTATCATCCCTTTTAAACTATCCAAAAATATTATAACATCTCATTATGGCTTTCACTCTTCATTCTTTTTTAAACTACCATATTTTATGCAATATAAGCTTCTCTTACTTGAGAATGTGGACCTACAGGTCTACAGACCTATATATCTACATTAACCTTTTTTGAAACCCTTAAGGACATGTTTATTTTTATTACAAACCATTTATTCATATCCTTGAGTTTTTAGATCAGTTTTCAAGATCAAACTTCTTTGAAGCCTCTTAACTTGTCTCTAAACACCTAGTTTTGCTTGCAAACAATAAACTGATGTTATTTAGGTATGTACCTCATATTGCCATTAAAAACATCAAAAGTAATTTCCCATAAAATTTTCATTATTATCTTTGAATACCATAGGTTCTCTTTGGACTATATTGAAAAGATCTGAAATACATTAATGTATGATTTACATAGGAGATCTAGAAGTGTAAATGAATAGCAAAGCATGATAGAATAACCAAATCAATAAAAACAATGTTTAATGTATAAAAAATTAAAGAGGTAAAAAACCATGGTGATTATTCATATAATTAAG
This sequence comes from Torreya grandis, assembly GCA_037957365.1. Classification (NCBI taxonomy): domain Eukaryota; kingdom Viridiplantae; phylum Streptophyta; class Pinopsida; order Cupressales; family Taxaceae; genus Torreya; species Torreya grandis. Next base: position 31,162 of record JARHVA010005436.1, read on the forward strand.
AAACACCCAAATACATAATTCCTCATCCTCTCACTTCTTCTCAAACAAAATTATTCACAAAACTCTTCATAATGCTTGCATATATCTCCCATAGTTCACAAAATAATATTGTGTATTATTATATTTTACAAAAGGGGTAAAACCCTATTTATAATAGGAATGGAGAGATGTGACCATTATTACCAACAATTCCTACCTTTCACTAAGGAAATAATTTAGTTATTAAATAATATGTTTTAATATTGTATTTACATAATGTTTTAACCCATGTTAAATATAATAATAAAATATTTATTATTTTACAAAATGTTAAGGGTCCAGTAATGGTACCCACATAACATTAAATGTTTCAAAACTCCCCATTAATGTTAAGTGTAGATGAAAACCATAATCACCTTAAATTAATTATACTATGTGTAAAAAAGTGAATGATTTAAAAACTTTCATCATGTTAAAACTCACATTTTGAAATAAAACTAATTATAATCCATAAACTAATCAAAATTAAGTTTAATCTAGCAAGATTGTGAGACTACATCTCATAGTTTTTCATGAATAATCACTAAGAATATTTGGAGCCTTTTATAACATAAACCTCCATTACAAAGAATGTTTTAAAATGTATTGGGATACAAAAGTAGAACTTTCACATGAAGTTTACTCAAATTTCATAACTTCCACATAAAGTTTATAATGTTTTATAATTATAAAAAGTATATAGAAGAATAAAAAACATATGGATATCAAAAAGTGGCATTGTCATTCACACTCCCCCTCGATATAAACTCTGAGAGGTCCATCATTGCATAAAATTGATAAAAGCTAGTATCACCAAGTGATTTTATGAGGATATATTCCATTTTTTCATCCATAAGATAGAATTTCAGATCAATGTCACCACTGAGAACTTTCTCTCAGATAAAATGCACATGAATTTCAATATGTTTAGTTATTTAGTGTTACAATAGATTTTTTTGAGAGTTATATAACTTTAGTTATCACAATGAAGGATGGTACTATGAGAAACATGCAAATTATGTTTTTCTAACAACTTTAATATCTAAATGACTTCTTTGATATCTTCCATAACACTTTTATACTCTGATTTAGTAGAAGAGATAGAGGTAGTAGGTTTCTTCTTGTTGCTCCAAGTAATAGCATTTGCACCAAACTTAAACACATATCTAGAATTAGATTTCTGATATATAGTATCATGAGCATGGTCAATATTACAATAACCATATAATTTAGCATTATCAATGGAAGAATAAAATATGAAAAAATAAAATAAACCAAAATTAATTATTCTTCTGATATAACAAATAATATGTTTATCTAATTTTAAATGAGCCAATATGGATTCTACATAAAAATAGAAGCAACACTTATAGAATATGAAATATCTAGAATAATAATGGTTACATAAATAAAACTACCAACAATTTGTCTATATAAAGTAGGGTTAGATTTTTAACATGCAGGGTTTGGATCAAGTTTAACACCAACTTCATTAGGAGTAGAAAAAGATTTATAATCAAGCATGTTAAACTTAACAAGAAGGTTATAAGTATACTTAGATTGTGATACAATAATATAATGTTTATCTCGAAAGATATAAATTCTTAAAAATAATGTATAATACCTAAATTAGTCATTCCAAACATTTAACTTAGTTTATCCTTATATTTATGAATTAAACTAGTCAGATCACTAGTAATTAAAATATCACCAACATAAAAAAAAATTGAGATTAAATGACCATTTTAAATTTTAATAGAGAGATCATTATTTGAATAGTAGTTAGTAAAACTTAATTATTTATCGACGATCTTATTTTAAACCATATAAATATTTATTTAACTTTTATACGTAATATTCTCTATTAGGGTCAATGAAACCTCTAGCTGAGTCATGTAGATTTACTTTTCTAAATTTATATTTATAAATACATTCTTCACATAAATTTTGTGGATAATCCAACTATTTTATGCTATAAGAGCAATAAAAGGTCTAATAGTACTCATTTTTGCTATAGAAGCAAAGGTTTTAACATAGTCAATCTCGAGTTTTTTAGTAAACCCATGAGAAACTAATTTAGCTTTAAACTTATCAATTTTACCAATCAAATTATATTTAATATTATAAAGCCACATAAAACTAACAATATGTCTTTTAGGTGAAGGAGGGACAAGATTCTAAGTTTTATTTTTAATTAAGGCATTATATTTAGCTTTCATAGAAACATTCCATCTTTAATATTGAGTGGATTCCTCTAATTATTGAGGTTCACATTCATACATAGTCATTAATGCATGATAATAATGATGACTTCTAGTTAATTTATTAATGTTATTAACATTAGAATATTAGATTAGGGATTCTACCCATTTGGATATTCTAGATTGAACATGAAACTCATGGGATTCATTAGACTCTAAGTCATCCAAAACTAAATCAACTTCTTCAAGGGCATACATTATTTCATCATAATGAAAAACATGAGATTTAGGTTTATCAATAAAATAACACTAAGGAGGTTCCATAAAAGGATCACAAAAAGATTTTTTCAAGAATAAAAACATTCTTATTTTTTATGATCTGACATTTAGAAGGATCATACACTCTTAAATATTTTGTATTACCTCCACAACATAAAAAAATGCAAGATTAAAAAGTTGGATCATGCTTCTTTCTTTTAACTTTAGTAATAAAGATATAAACAAAACTACCAAAAATCTTAAGATGAGCCACATTGTGTTTATTTTTAATCCATATTTATAAACTGGGAAAACTATGAAAATATTTGGTAGGAATTTTAATCATAATATTCACAATAGTATGTCATGGCTTTGACCCATAAAAATTTAGGAACATTTACAAATTGTAACATTGTTCTAATCATTTCTATGATGGTGTAGTTTTTTATTTTAGCAATACCATTTTACTGAGGAGAATATGAATTTATTAATTCCCTTTGAATACCACAACTAATAAAAAAAGAATAAAAATCTTTAATAATATATTAACCATCATTATCAGTTCTTAATCTCTTAATAGAAAAATTAGATGCATTTTCAATACTAGATGTAAATTCCTTGAATTTAAACAACAAAAAAAAATATTTTTAATAAAAGATGATATAAAAATAATTAATATATATAAAGAATAATAAAAATAATAGTATATAAAGAATAATAAAAATCATTCTAGTGTAATTAATTAATAAAAATAATAGTATATAAAGAATCATTAAGAGATACAACTTCAAAAGGTCCTAAAACATCACTATGAATCAATTATAAAAGATGTGAGAAATTCACATCATGATTCTTGTGAAAGGGGTTAGTATGTTGCTTATCACATAAGCAATCCTCACAAGATTCATGATGTGATGGGATAATAATAAGTCTAACAATAATATTATTTTTAAACATATCATTAAAACTTATAAAATTAACATGTCCTAATCTTTCATGCCATAATTGAGATTCATTCTTATTGTGTGATGAAAGAAAATATTTAGAAGAAGGAGAAAAGATATATAGACTATTATTTCAAACACCTTCAACAATCAAAGAATAATATTAGTTTCTAATGGACCATATATCATTAAGAAATTTTATAATTAAATTATCATTTGTAAGTTTAAAACAAGATCAAATTATTTTTAAGCTTAGGCACATAGAAAACATCATTTATAGTAACATTTTAAAACTTTATTTTTCCTTATTTAGTTACTTATAAAAATAAATTATCTTCTAAGTAAATTCTTTCAGATATTATTCTAGAATCACATAGAATATTAGATAAAAAAATCATATGGTGTGATGCACCGCTATAAAAAATCCACTCACTTTCATTTAAAGTAAATAAAATAGAATATAAAGCAATAGCATTTTGATCTTGACTATTAATTTGATTAGGGTTTTGATTCTTATACTTATTTTGATTAGATTAATTCTCTTTATTATTTTTATAATATTTATTGTTAATTATAACCTTATTTTTATAATAGGTTTCCTTTTTATGACCAAATTTATCACATAGATTGCAATTCCAATTAAACTTAGATTTATGATTCTAATTACCAGATTTTTTATTCTTGTTTTATGCCTTTACTAGAACTAGGGTTAGATTTATGGATGTTATTCTTATCAGAAACATTATTTAAGGTGATAAGTGTCTAATTGGTATTATATATAGAATCAAAATTGATCATAACTTTCTCTTCTTAAATCAGGAGAATAGACAAAGTGGTAAGGTTAGGAATATCTTGCTTAGTTTGATACTTAGAATTCAAAATTGAAATAAAATTTATAATATTTTCATGATTATTTAATTAAATTATAAAATAAAACACTTTATTATAAATCAAATTACAATTACATCCATCTAACTGAGCTTTAATGTTTTTAATTTTGGCAATAAAAATATTACTTTTTCATCACTTTTTATGGGTATTTTCAGTAATTCAAGGATTAACTTAAAAATCTTTCATAGGTAAGTGCCCTCATGCATGGATTTAAGGAGTTCAAATAATCACTAGGAGACTCCTGATTACTAATGTGGAGAAGAAATTCATCCTTAACACTCTATAAGATAATGGACATAGCTTCTTATTATTTTTGTTGAAATACATTGATAAGCTCAGGGGTCACATGTCATCTAGAAAGGGATTTTTTAATCCCAATGATAATATTTCACAATTTTTGGACCATAAATTTAGTTTTTACATGAATTTTAAATATATTATAGTTATTTCCATTAAACATTTAAGATTTATCTAAATAAAAATGAAGAAAATTCATAACTTCCCTTTAAATAGGAAAAAAAACAAATGCTTAAAATAAAACTTTTTTATTGTGAAATTTAACTTAATTTGATATTAAAAATAAATTTTAAGTGAAAATACACAATAATTATTTAATTTAATGCTATAAAAAGAAAAAAATTATGAAAAATTTCATAGAAAAAGAGTGTCACAAGTGTCATAAAAAAATACTAATGTAAAAACAAATTAACTTTTATAAAGAGTTTTTCACAATGTTTTTTGAAATAAAATGTATCACACATGAAAATATACTTGATTACACAATTTAGATGTCAAATAATGAAAATTTTTGAATTATAAATTTACTAAACTAGGTGTCAAAAGAGTCGCACTTGAAAGAATGCATTAAATATATAAAATAATATGCAAGAACATGGATGTAGATGGGTGAATAAAATTAAATCACACATGGAGCACATATATCAATTCTTGACACAAGGTTACCATGAGAAAATATTAATGAGATAAAATACCCACCAAAATATTATTCATTATGAGAAACCAATCCAACCCCAACATAATTCCTCTCGATCTCACTTCTTCTCTATGATTTCACAAAACCTTGTTCACTCAAAATCAAATCAAGATCAAATGAATTTAAAATAGGGGTAAAACCCTATTTATAGAATTTATGAGGGGAGGTGATCATTATTAAATAATAGATCCATTCATCCTGAAATCACATTAATAAAATTTGGTAAAAATTAAATAATTTAATATTATTATTTATTTAACCAGGGTTTTCATCTCAGGTTAATAAATAATATATTATTCATTATTTAATTAACACCAAAGTGAGATAAGAGTTAATTAAACACCATTTACTAATTAAATGTTATAACACTCAATGTTAAGTGGGGATAAATGCCAGTCACCTTAAAAAAATAAATTATACTATGTACATAATGGAAAGATTTAAAAATCTTCATCATGCCAAACATCAAACATCACTTTTTGAAATAAAAGGAATAATAATCCATAAACTACTTGAGAGTAAGTTTAGTCTAACATGATTATGAGACTACATCTCATAGTTTCTCATGAATAATCACTAAATATATTTGGAGCCTTTTATAACATAAAGACCATTATAAAGTATGATTTTAATGTGTTGGGGTACAAAAATAAAACTTACACACAAATTTTACTCAAATCACATAACTTTTACATTAAGTTTATAAATATTTATGATGAGAATAAGTATTGAGAAGAAGAAGTAACATATGTCTATTAGTAAGTGGCATTTTCATGCACACTCCCCCTCAATGAAATCTCTGAGAAACCCAACATTGCATGAAACTAAAAAAACTTGATAACACCAAGTGTTTTTATGAATATATATGTAATTTGTTCATTTATAAGATATAAATATAGATTAATATCACCATTAAGGACTTTCTCTTAGATGAAATGCATATAAATTTCAATGTGTTTAGTTCTTTGGTGTACCACTAATTTTTTTATTAGAGATATACAACTTTGGTTATTACAATGAAGGATGTTACTCTAAAAAACATCTAATTTAAGGTCTCCCAACAACCTTCATATCCACATGGATTATTTAAAATCTGCCATAAAACTTCTATACTTTATTTTTATAGAATAAAAAGAGACAATAGGTTGCTTCTTGATGCTACAAGTGATAGCACCTACACCAAGTTTAAACACATGTCTAAAAGTAGATTTATGTTCTAAAGTATCATAAGTATGGCCAGAATCATAATAACCATATAAATTAATGATATCAATGGATGAATAAAATAAACCATATCTTATAGTTCTTTTGACATACCTAAGTATTATCTCTACTAATTTCCAATGATCCAAATAAGGATCTTGTATAAATTTAAAAGCAACACTAACAACATATGAAATATCTAACTTAGTAATGGTTAAATAAATTAGACTTACAATAATTTATCTATATAAATTAAGGTTATTTTTTTCACATGCATGTTTGGGATCAATTCTAATACCAACTTAAATAGAATTATAAGTATATTTATAATCAAGCATCTTAAACTTAACAAGAAGACTATGTGCATAATGAAATTGTGATACAATAATTAAATTTTTATCTTGAAATATAGTCATTCTTAAAAAATTATGTAGAATACCTAAATCAATAATTTCAAATATTTGACATAGTTTATCCTTATATTTATGAATTAAACTAGTTATAATTTTAGTAATCAATAAATCATCAACATATAATACAATTAGAATTAAATGACCAATTTTAACTTTAACAAATAAATCATTATCTAAATTATAGTTATAAAAACTTAATTATTTAAAAAAAAAAGTAATTTTAGAATAAAAATCTCAAAGAGATTATTTTATACCATACAAAGTTATTTTTAACTTGCATACACAATGTTCTCTTTTAGGGTCAGTGAAACCTTTAGGCTAAGTCATGTAGATTTATTCTTCTAAATCATAATTTATAAATGCATTCATAACATCCATTTGGTGGATAACCTAATAATTTTTATCTACAAGAGTAATAAGAAGTCTAAAAATATTATTTTTGTTAGAGGAGTAAAGGTTTCAACATAGTCAATCTTGAGTTTTTGAGTAAACCAACGATAAACTAATGTAGCTTCAAAATTGTCAATTTTACCAATTGAATTATATTTGATCTTATAAATCCACCTATAATTAACAATATGAATTTTAGGTAGAGGAGGGACAAGATACCAAGTCTAATTATTAATTAAGGTCTTATATTTAGCTTGCATATCAATATTTCATCTATCATCTTGAGTGCCTTCCTTAAATGATTGAGGTTCACATTCATACATAGTTATTAATGCATGATAAAAATATTGACTTATAGATAAATTATTAAGGTTGTCAATATTAGAAAATAGAATTAGGAATTATACTCATTTATGTCTTTTAGCTTGAATGTGAAATTAATTGATTTCCTCAAACTCTAAGTTATCCATAACTAGATCATTTTATTTAAGGGCATCCATTTTATCACAAGAGGAAACATGAGAGTTAGGTTCATCAACATAATAAAACTAAGGAGGATCCACATAGGGATCACAAAAATATTTTTAGTTAATAATAACATTCATATTCTCAATGATCTGATGTTTAGAAGGATTATAGATTCTTAAAAGTTTTATCTTACCTCCATAACCTAAAAAAATGAAAGAATATGAAGTAAGATCAATTTTATTTATTTTAACTTGAGGAATAAAGATAGAAGCAAGATTACCAAAGATCTTAATATGAACCACACTAAGTTTATTTTTAGACCACATTTATAAAAGGGTAAAAATATGAAAATATTTGGTAGGAACTCTAATTAGAATATAAACATCAGTATTCATGGCTTAGTCCTATAAGAACTTAGGAACATTTTTAAATTTCAATGTTTTCTAGCCATTTCTATGATGGTGCAATTTTTGCTTTCAACAATACCATTTTGTTGAGGGGAATAAGGAGTTGTTCATTTTTTTAAAATATCACAACTCATTCAAAAAGAATAAAAATCTTTACTAACATATTCAAAACCATTATCATTTCTTAATATTTTAATAGAAAAATTAAATTGAATTATATTTGATCTTATAAATCCACCTATAATTAACAATATGACTTTTAGGTAGAGGAGGGCCAAGATACCAAGTCTAATTATTAATTAAGGTCTTATATTTAGCTTGCATATCAATATTTCATCTATCATCTTGAGTGCCTTCCTCAAATGATTGAGGTTCATTTTCATACATAGTCATTAATGCATGATAAAAATATCGAATTATAGATAATTTATTAAGGTTATTAACATTAGAAAATAGAATTAGGAATTCTACTCATTTATGTCTTTTAACTTGAATGTGAAATTAATTGATTTCCTCAAACTCTAAGTTATCCATAACTAGATTATTTTATTTAAGGGCATCATTTTATCACAAGAGGAAACATGAGAGTTAGGTTCATCAACAAAATAAAACTAAGGAGGATCCACATAGGGATCACAAAAATATTTTTAGTTAATAATAACATTCATATTCCCAATGATCTGATTTTTAGAAGGATTATAGATTCTTAAAAGTTTTATCTTACCTCCATAACCTATAAAAATGAAAGAATATGAAGTAAGATCAATTTTATTTATTTTAAATTTAGGAACAAAGATAGAAGCAAGATTACCAAAGATCTTACTATGAACCACACTAAGTTTATTTTTAGACCACATTTATAAAAGGGTAAAAATATGAAAAGATTTGGTAGGAACTCTAATTAGAATATAAACATCAGTATTCATGGCTTAGTCCTATAATAACTTAGGAACATTTTTAAATTTCAATGTTTTCTAGCCATTTCTATGATGGTGCAATTTTGGCTTTCAACAATACCATTTTGCTAAGGAGAATAAGGAGTTGTTAGTTTTTTTTTAAATATCACAACTAATTCAAAAAGAATAAAACTCTTTATTAACATATTCAACAACATTATCATTTCTTAATATTTTAATAGAAAAATTAAATTGAATTATATTTGATCTTATAAATCCACCTATAATTAACAATATGACTTTTAGGTCGAGGAGGGACAAGATACCAAGTCTAATTATTAATTAAGGTCTTATATTTAGCTTGCATATCAATATTTCATCTATCATCTTGAGTGGCTTCCTCAAATGATTGAGGTTCACATTCATACATAGTTATTAATGCATGATAAAAATATTGACTTATAGATAAATTATTAAGGTTATCAACATTAGAAAATAGAATTAGGAATTATACTCATTTATGTCTTTTAGCTTGAATGTGAAATTAATTGATTTCCTCAAACTCTAAGTTATCCATAACTAGATCATTTTATTTAAGGGCATCCATTTTATCACAAGAGGAAACATGAGAGTTAGGTTCATCAACAGAATAAAACTAAGGAGGATCCACATAGGGATCACAAAAATATTTTTAGTTAATAATAACATTCATATTCTCAATGATCTGATGTTTAGAAGGATTATAGATTCTTAAAAGTTTTATCTTACCTCCATAACCTAAAAAAATGAAAGAATATGAAGTAAGATCAATTTTATTTATTTTAAATTTAGGAACAAAGATAGAAGCAAGATTACCAAAGATCTTACTATGAACCACACTAATTTTATTTTTAGACCACATTTATAAAAGTGTAAAAATATGAAAAGATTTGGTAGGAGCTCTAATTAGAATATAAACATTAGTATTCGTGGCTTAGTCCTATAAGAATTTAGGAACATTTTTAAATTTCAATGTTTTCTAGCCATTTATATGATGGTGCAATTTTTGCTTTCAAAAATACCATTTTGCTGAGGGGAATAAGGAGTTGTTAATTTTTTTTAAATATCACAACTAATTCAAAAAGAATAAAACTCTTTACTAACATATTCAACACCATTATCATTTTTTAATATTTTAATAGAAAAATTAGATGCATTTTCAACACTAGATTTGAATTCCTTAAATTTAAACAACACATTAAATTTATTTTTAATAAAAAATACTAGATCATTTTAGTGTAATCATCAATAAAATTTATATAATACAAAGAACCATTAAGATATACAACTTCAAGAGGTCCTATAGAATCACTATGAATCAATTCTAAAGGATGTAATGAATTCACATCATGATTCTTGTGAAAGGGGTTTGTGTGTTGCTTACCACATAAGCAACTCTCACAAGTTTCATAATGAGAGGGGATAAGAGGAAACAAAAAAACAAGATTGTTCATAGACATATCATGTAAACTTATAAAATTAATATGTCCAAAAATTTCATGCCATAACTAAGATTCATAATTATTATGCAATAAAAGTAAACATTTAAAATAAGGAGAGAAATTATATAATCCATTATTTTGAACACTTTCAACAATCAAGGAACCAAATTGATTTCTAATGGACCAACTATCTTTAGTTTAGGTATAAAAAAAACATCATTAATAAAAACATTTGAAAACTTTGATTTTCAATGTTTAGTTGTTTCTAAAAATGAATCATCTTCTAAATAAATTCATTCAGATATATCTCTAAAATCACAAAAAATACCATATAATCATGCCATATGGTGTGATGCACCGCTATCTAAGATCCACTCATTTTCATTTGAAGCAAATAAAAAAACATATAAAGCAATAACATTTAAATCCTAGTTGTTATTCTAATTAGGGTTTTAATTTTTCTACTTGTTTTGATTATATTTCTTTCTTTTGTTATTTTTATAAGTTTGATTTAGATTTTTATCTTTATTTTTATAATAGGTTTCCCTTATATGACCAAATTTACCACAAAAATTGTAATTTTTATTAAACTTAGGTTTATGATTCTTATTATAAGATTTTTTTATTATTGTATTTGCCTTTAGTAGAATTAGGGTTAGTTTTCTAGTTTTTAATGTTATAAAAAACATTATTTAACATGAGAAGTGCCTGAGTGGAATTATCTTTAGAATAAAAATTGGTCATAGCTTTCTCTTCTTAAATTAGGAGAATAGACAAGTGGTAAGGTCAGAGATATCTTGCTCAGTTTGATACATAGAATTTAAAACTAAAATGAAATTTTTAAATTTTTCATGAATATTTAAGTGAATGATAAAATAAATTAATTGATCTTGAGTTAAATTATAATTATATCCATCTAACCAAGATTTAATATTTTTAATTTTACCAAGAAAATTAACAACTTTATCATCACCTTTCATTGTTGTAGTTAGTAATTCAAAAATTTACTTAATAAAATTTAAGAGATGAATACCCTCATGCATGGATTAAATGAGTTTCCGATCATATTCAGGAGAATCCTAATTACCAATCTAGAGAATAAATTTATCTTTAACACTTTATAAGATAATAGACATGGCTTATTGTATTTTTTGTTGAAATACATTAGTAAGCTCACAAGTCACATGTCATCTAGAAATGGATTTTTAGTCTTAACAATAATATTACACAATTTATGGTCTAAAAATTCACATTTAACATTAATTTTAATTATATTATAGTTAATTTCATTAAACACTTAAGATTTATCTAGGAAAAAATGAGATAAAGCCATAGCTTCACTTTAACTAGAATAATAAACAAATGCTTAAAATGAAACCTTATTAATGTGAACTTAAATTTAATTTTAAATTAAAATAAAAAACTAAAAACACACAATAAGTTTTTGATTTGATGATATACAAAGCATAAAATACAAAAGATTGTGACAAAATATGGTGTTACAAGTGTTATAAAAATACACTAACATAAGTACAATTTAACAAATTAACCTTTTTAATGAATTTTTAACATTTTTTTCTAAAATAAAGTGAACCACACATGAAAATATACTTTATTACATAATTTAGATATCAAATAATGCAAAAAACTAATTTAGAATTCACTAAACTAGGTGTCGAAAGAGTCACACTCAAAATGACCACCTAAATGTTATTATTAAAAAGTTATAAAACATATAATAAGAGGTTTAAAAATACAAAAAAGACCATTTTGATACATCTAGAAGGTGCCAAAACCTAAGTATTGACTGGCTACATAACTATTTTCATCAAAACATTCACTAGGTCAAAAGTCAAAACATGTTTGATAGGTCAATTAGGATTTTAAACACATGAATGGTTGGAAAAAAAACCAAAAAATGGAATTAAAATTTATTTAATTTGTAATTAATTTTACTATTAATTAATAGACTTGTACCCTTGTGAAGGTAGCTTCAAGCCTTCATAGTTTGAAGTAACATGGAGATAATCCTAGATTGTGGGTAGCCTAATCGATGGATTGAATCTCTAGATTTTACGGGCTATATTCCATTGATGTATTAGTTAGGATTTTTAATCTACACTACCATATTACAAGGGAAAAGATAAGAAGGTAAACTAAAAGGAAAACCTATCTAACTAAGGTGATACACCAAAATGTGTCTTCCACTTGTCTAATATGCACTAAGAAGGCTGAATAAGAACATGAACCTAATTACACTTCTCAAATGAGAGTCTCTAAAAATCAACATTTCACATAGAGGCTTGGATTGATGCATGATATAAGATATCTAATCAATAGTTATTTCAAATACACTAGTGATATCTCACACTTGCCATACATACAAGATGATTAAATCACACAATGTAACCTATAAAGATGAACTAACACCTATAAATAAGTAAATAAGAAAGGAAAAAAATGAAAGGAATCATACACTATCACTATCATTCATAAGCTAATCATTAGCATACACTAATCACAAGCTTTAAGGATGCATTAATTCAATATTATTCATTCAAATGAGGAAATTAAAAGTGTTTTTTATGAGAATGGCCTTACCATATCTTAAATTAAATATAATTTCAATGCCAAAAATAATTTTACATATATAGAAAGTAAGAGGGGGAGAGAGAGAAATACAAATCCAAGAAACTTGGAAATATGGCATTTACTTAGTCTTCATCAAATCCTATGTATCTCTTCCTTGAATATCTCTCATCCACCCTTTGAAAAATGGATAAGAGATTGATGGAGGCTTATTTATAAAGTTTAAGGAGTATTTTAGCATACATTTATGGGCTTTGACCCATACAACCTCTTAGATCTTTGCTTGCATACCCTACATTCTTGGTGAAGAAGTCACCCCCTTGAAAATAGGCCTTCAAGTCTTAGTCAATTATTAATTAATATATCCTTTTAAACCTTATAAAATTATTCATGAGGTCTCTCCATCATTCTTGGGTTGTTAGAAAGATACTTCAATTTCTTGTTTGACTCTTTCAACATCCTAGGTGTTGGAAGGAAGGAAGGCCTTATTAGGAGTCCTTGAGATGTTTTCCAAATTTTAAACCTTATTAAAACTAAAATTAAATTATTTCATAATTTAATAGGTTTATTAGGAGATAAAAACATTAATAAATCCCTTTGAATAACTTTTATGTATCTGATTAGTGCTTTGATCACTTAATTCTTCCTTATACAAAAGTGGCATAGGCGAGAGAATTTTTTTCATTAAACTAGGTAAATAAACACCCTGGATGGATTATAAAAATTACACAATATCTAAAAAATGAATTTTAAGTCATAAAGTAGTCCAAAATATGCAATTTTCTTGTAAAGCATGTTTTTTCATTCATTCTTTATAGCCCTAAAAAACTATGCAGTTCCTTATCCAGAATATTGAATGAGCCAACATTGAAAAATGGGCACATTTTTAAGTACCCTCTATCCCATTACAACTCCACATAAAATTTCATGAGCCAAATTTAAGTGTATCATTTTTCATTCATTTATCTCTCCAATTAGGCTTAAATAACCCTCCTAGGCCTAGAAAGAGAAATTTGGCCCAAATGACTACCCACATGTGTGAAACTAGCCAAAAGTGTTTGATTAACTTTATTTTGACTAATTAAATTCTCCATGCCAAAATTCATGTTCTAAAACATCCTATAGATGGGTAAACCATGAAATGGTCATTTGCAAGCCTATGTCTTTATGTGCTTTGAGGTGTTTGAGAGGATTTTCAGTAAAGTTATAGGTTTTGATGTCTAAAAATGACTTTATGATACCTATAACACATAAACACAACTCACTTATTGAGATTTAATCCTTCATATCACTCTCAAGCCTTCACGATGGTTTTTTTGGCTTGTAAAACAAATGACCATAAAAACTATATTAATTCCATATAAATATATTTAAATGGTTTGGATGGAACTCTATAGTCTACACCTTCATAAACAGGTTTAAAATTACACTTTTTGCCTTCTACCGTATGGTATTGTACCTACACTTGTTAACAAATGCCTAGAAATGAATCTCAAGAGAGTTTTTAGAGTCATTACGGTCATTTTTAAATCAAAATATTTAATTTTATATCATTATAATTAATATTTATCCAATTGGGTTAGTTAAAGAGCTTTAGGAGGGTTTATGAGGGTTTAAGTTCTTAATGATGGTTCATAAAGGACGTGGTTCCTTTCCAAAAACCAATGCCAATAATTTGTGTTAGGGTGACCCCTATAAATTATCCTATGGGATTTATTTCCCATGTATACTATCATGATTTTTTATAATATGAACTCCCTCAATACCTCTTATAACCTCAAGTATTTATGCATCTTCTATAAGAAGTTCTATGTTATACAAATCTCTCACTTGGGTTGATGACTATGTGTAAAAAGGTCAAGGATGGTTGTTTGGGTCTTGAATCATAATAGCTAACTTCACCTTCAAATAAATATATTAAACATGTTTTTTATAGTTTATTAAATGAATCATAATGATTTTATACCAACACCGACCTCTTAAATAGGTCTAAAACATTTCATTTAATAATCGAAGGTTTCTATGCTAACTATGCTTTTTCCCCAAAGGTTAGTTCTAAGTCTCTCTCCTTATGATTTGGATCCAAAGCTTTGATGGATTTATTTATAAGTTTATCAACACTTTTCAATACTATAAAACATCTAATCTCAATGAGACAAACATTCTTCTTACTTGAACTTATGAATGTGCCTATAGGGTTATTGAAAGACTGTGTTTCCTTGACTATTAATGTTAACTAAGTTAAATATAGTTCCTTAATACACTTTAAATGAAATTTATTCCATATATAATCACTCTAATATATCTTAAAATTCATCTCTACAACTCATCTATGAACCCTGTCCACATATTCAATCTATATAGAATTGCCTTTAAGTTTATTGGTTGTATGTGGAGGTTTTATGTTGTTTGTATGGATGTAGGTGTAGATTTTAGATACAAAAATAACTTAATATGTATATGACATAAATTTATATTTTTTTAGTACCTAATTAAATTATTTAAACTCCATAAACTTCCTTTGGTGTCTTCATTCTTATTTTATCATGCAATACACAGTTGACTATCTTTTCTCCTTGATTGTAGGTGCATTTAGGCTGACTGTAGGTACATAATCATTGATCTATATGTGTATATAAATAATTTTAATGTAACAAAACCTTAAATAATTATATGAAATATATAAAATATTGTGATAAGATATAAAATTCCTCACCTCTCTCAAATAAGACATCTCATGTACTTAACATAGGTTGACTATGTTATCTCCTTGGTTGACTATAGGTGACTATCTAGGCTTAACTGTGTTACATGTGATCATTTAATAATTATTAATCACAATATTTTAATGAAATTTTTTCATTAATATGTCCTTGATTATTTGATATCCTTCATAAATACTCCATAGACCTACTAACTACATTAGAATCCAACCTCACTAGTTGTTGATGATTATACCTTGGACTTGAAGTTACATCACTATCCATTTTGACATCCTTCACTTTTATCCCTCACTTAAGACCAAAATCTTGACCTTATTTGAAAACTCAATCATCAAGAGAGTTTGTGTACCCTATTTTATAGATTGGGATCATCATGTTGGTGTATATAAAGAATGTAAATTAAGTAATCATATGACAATATTACTTTCCGTTGAATTTTTGCATTTATCCTCCCTTATAACCTTCCATTATTTTCTTACCTCCATGTTTAGTATGACACCTTTTGAAGTATATTCATGGGTGACTATTGCAAGTGGTGATTTGTCCCTGTGTATAGACTGAAGAAGGATGGGATATTGGTCTTAAGAGACAAAATTTATCTTAATACCCTCATTTACCCTTAATATTCAAAAATATATTTAATAATAATCAAATTTACATAAGGAGGTTTTAATATGAATGAAAATAGGAAATGATCCATTACCTAAAAAATATAGAAAAACCTTAACTTCTTTGAGTAAAGGAATTTACAATGTTATTTCTTCATCAATATTAGTTCTCTATGAATTAATTATTCAATATTTACATTATATCTTGATTTTTTTGATGTTACACCAATTTATTTTCTATGAACCTTGAGTTTAGCTTCTAAAACAAATCAATACTTCTTCTAACCCCTAATCCATCATGACTATTGTAGGTAGTCATTTCTATCTATGACATTTATCATCATTTAACCTACTAAGGCATCCATGAGCATGTTCACTTGATCTAGCCATATAATGTTCAATTTATCCTCTTTTATGATTTAATGAGATAAAATTAGTGTTCTCATTGTGCTAACCTATTTATTATCAATCTCCATGATCATAACATATAGGCTTGACTAGTACATTTAGGCATAATAGGCCTTTTTGGGTCTATTTATCCTTATGAGTGTCATTAACCATTTCAAAACTTATAGATAGTGTAATGAAATAATATCATGTGATTTAAAAAACCTACCAACCTTTGTGACTCTTTTATTTATTTCACTTGTCATGATATTCCTTTTAACTTGCTCACCAAGGTCTAGAGATAAAGATATGCTACTAGACCTCTAAGTGCTCTTTTATACCTTAAGAGAGTATGGTCTCTTGAACCTAATTGAAATGGATTAAATGAATGAAGTATACCTTTATAGGAACTATGATTTATAATATCACTCATACCTCATTGAGATACTTTTCAAGCACTAGAAACTCATTAACTACAATTGTACATTGTTAAAGAGATTATCTCACTAAAACCATCTCAAAGGATATTTTACTCAAGATGGAGATATATGAGATTTTTATTAGATTAATTAGGTGTGAAATTCCTTGTAAATTAACTTGGGATCCAATAAATATTAATAAACTTACTTGACAACTCAAATCATGCTCTAAAATTGATCAAACAAACCATTCACAAGAACAATATAGGAAATCAGTTTTCTGCCATATGTACCTTAATAAAAGGATTTACCTAATGAATACACATTAAATATTTCATATTTGAACCTAAAATAACCTCAATATAAACATTATTCCCCATAAAATCTTGAAATGAAGAAATAGAGGAAAACTTGGATGCTGACTAGATGAATAGGCCATTTAAATCTCGCTACACTCTTAAAAATAGTTCATAAAGATGGGGGAATGAAACTAAAAACTAATACCAAAAAATTAAAGGCCATTATTTTAACTGTAATTTAACAATATATTATTTCTTAACACTCTCTCTCTCTCTCTCTCTCTCTCTCTCTCTCTCTCTTCTCTCTCTCTCTCTCTCTCTCTCTCTCTCTCTCTCTCTCTCTCTCTCTCCTCTCTCTCTCTCTCTCTCTCTCTCTCTCTCTCTCTCTCTCTCTCTCTCTCTCTCTCTCCTACATGTATGAGTAAAAATTGATGTCTTTCATAGAGCTACCACAGAGGTTGATATGGGAGAAAATTAGGTTTTATTCATTTTATCACCTAAAACCTCTTAAAAACCATTTATTTGAATTTTTAATGAAAAAATAAGGTCCTAAAGGTTATTTAATATTAATTTCACCTTGAAGAACTATACATATACCCTCAAAACATGGCTTTTTGGCATTAAAACTATTAGAATCACTTGAGAATATTAATGAAACTACTATAAAATGTATATATTAGACCATTTCATTTATTAATAGGTAAAAATAACATTACAAGTAAATTTTCAAGTTATAAGGGTGATAGTTTGACCTGTGAGGTCAAACTTGTCCATATTTTGGTGACTTAATTGGGAATCATGCCTATTATGCTTATGAACTAGACCATTGGCATGTCTCTTGGAATCATAAAATCACTCTTACATTATAAAAAAATAATTATTAGACCTTTAATAATGACTAAAAACTCCACTCAAGATAATATAGTTGTTATATTCCGTAAAGATAAGAAAATAAAAGACAACAAAGCAAGGAACCTAGACTAACAAAATATATGTGCTACTTATTGAAAACAAAATGTAAGCAAACTAATGTGATAGGATAACACTTGGATGAAAGCTAAATTGAATACAACTAAATTTTAAAATAATCCTCCTTTAATATCAAAATGAAAGTTTTTTGGATCACTTCCTTCACATGATGAACAAGGATATGAAACAAGATGATTCTTGTACCTTTGCTTCATTGAGCTCAGTTGTTTTATGGTTGTTAGTCCTGTTGAAAAAATTTCAAGTTAAAAATTAGCATAAAAATAGTCACAAATAAAGGCATATTCATCTTATACTTTAGGATTTTTCTCACATTGCTTGTTAGCTATAACCTCATCAAGTGATACTTCATCTAAGCTTTGTCTTTGCATTATCACATATTGATTAACCTCATCCTTCTTGTCAGCTACTAAAATTTCATCAAGATCTTCAAGGATATTTTAATATTCAAGCAAAGCTACATCATGATCTTTAATAGGTTTTTATTGATCAAAATTCTCATAATCATTATCTCTAATAGGAAACCTATGCTTATAAAGGTCTTCAATCTCTTATAGAGACTCAATGTATAACTACCAATCATCTTTTGGTTCCTCACTTTCATCAACCTAAATGAGATCAATTTGAAATGCATATTTATCCTTCTCTTCAAGAAAATTTAAAGGAATGTCAAGAGTTTCAAACATAGAATCAACCTCTTCAAGTTCAACTTCCTCATACTCAACTACTATTTCAAGGGATTCGCTACTAGTGAACACTTCAAACTCACCCATAAAGTCATGGTACAATTATTTCCATGGTTTTTCTTCATCATATCTATCAAATATCAATATATGAGAAATATATTGATCTTCTTCCTCCTCCATCTTTAATTCAAACTCATCATTCTAAGAGAGAGTTAACTCATCATGCTTTTCAAACTTCAAGTCTAATTTGCTTTCTTTTCTCTCATGAAGAGGACTACTAATGAAGAATTCTTCATCATATTCACTTAAAACATATTCAATAGAGGTCTATGGAGTCTATTTTATGGTTTAAACCTCATAAATATTTTAAGGACCACTACTTTATCTTTTTTGTTTAACATACTCTCATTTCCAAGTAGATGTTCACCATCTTCCTTCAAAGAAATAAGTTCTTTTTGATAAAAAGGAGAGGGTGGGAGGTCAAGAGATATCATTAGCTAGCTTCAAACTTAAAAGAGTTCCCTTCAAACTTGGAATCTTGATTTTAGGATTATTTAAAGATTCTTAGAGAGGTTCTTAGGGAAGGAGGAGAAAATTCTAATTTTATCTCTTCCACTCAACAATAAATTCATCAACCTTAAATGTACTTTGAGACTCATAGGAAACTAAGACTTGAGGAGTAGATGAAATATTTGGAAAGCTTAAAGACGCCCTTGGATTGGATTGTAACACTCTTTCTCCCTCTTGGTCTTGAGCTAGTTCATGAATAATCTTTTTCCAACTTGGGGATTTACTTCGTATAGACTCAACAACATCTTCTTAAGCATGATTCATTTTTATTTTCCCATGAATCAACCACCATTTTCCAACTTGGAAATTTAGGATTAGGATCCTCCTCTAAAATATTCATTGTATCTTAAGGGGAGGATATAAGGTTTGATAAGCTTACAAGATACCTAGGAGAATCATCATATTTCTAATTTTGAATGGACATAAGGGAAGGCTCAAGAGATTAATCCATAAGATTTATATTAGTGTAACAAGGAATAATAGCCCAAGAAGGTTTAAAAGATGGTATAAGCTTGTTTTATTGAGAAATGGTAGGTATAACTAGAAGAAAAATTGGATCACAAGAATTTTGATCAAGGGTAAGAAGAGATGGCTAAGGTTGTTCGGGTTGGATCTCTTGATTCTCCCACCTTACTAACCTATCTAACCATAATTGGATCATGATTATTATTTCATGAAACTAATAAGCCATAACATATTAGTTTTCCTCTCCAAATATTACCCACCTATCTATTAACATTTATATTGGCTTGCTCATCTTCTTTATCAGGTGAAAAGGTATGACATCTAACTCTCATCACCCCTTCAAACTTTAGCATATTTGGATTGAATGATAATAAATATATGGTAGGGGAAACATGATTTTGAGTTGGAAGTGGAGTAGGAGGAGGTTGATATGACTACTTCAAGTCTTGACAAGGTTGTTAAGATACACAATTTGGGTCATAGTGAGATTGATAAGGATCACTATAAATTTGATAACCATCATACCACTAGTAAGGTTCATCATAAGATTGATAAGGATCATCATAGGGATATAATAATTACTATACTACTGATAAGGCTCATTAACTAGCATGAAAATCTCATTTTCTTAAAAGTGATCCGTAAAAACATCATTAAGATAGTAACAAAGATACACTTACTTGGAAAATGTGCCTAAGATGTTAGAACCAATTGATATAAATTCAAGATTCCATTAATGTTTTGAATGCCTCCAAAGGATAATCAGTAAAAGAACAACACCAAAAATCCTTCCACTACTTTAGACCTTGGTCCCAACAGGCATGCCAAAAACTATCAACTACTATAATTACACCCTTATGAAGGTATATTTAAGATTTCATAGTTTTAATTAACATGGATAAAATCCTAGGTTTTGGATAGCCTAATATATGGATTAAATCTCTATATTTTAGGGGCTATCTCCCCTTGATGTATTAGGTAGTATCTCTACTCTACACTACCAACTTATAAGTTAAAAGAGAAGAAGGTAAACTAAAAAGAAAACCTATATAACTGAGGTGATACAAAAAAATGTTTCCTCCACTTTTTTAATATGAATTAAGAAGGTTGAATATGAATATGGACCTGATTGCACTTATAAAATGAGAGTCTCCAAACATCAAAATTTCACATAGAGGCTTGGCTTGATGCATGATCTAAGACAACTAATCAATAGGTCTTTAGAAGACACTAAGGAAATCTCACATTACCATACCTAAAAGATGATTAAATCATATTAAACAACCTATAAGGATGAAATAAAACTTATAAATAGGTTAAAAAGGACAAAAATGAAAGTAAGCATACACTATCAATGTCATTCATCACCTAACCATTAGCATACACTAATCACAAGATTTAAAGAGACATGAATTCAATATAATTCATTCAAATGAGGTAATTACAAGTTATATATTTAGCATGGCCTTACCACAACTCAGGTTAAGGATCCTTTTAATGCCAAAAATAGGGTTTCATGTAGAGAAAGTAAGAGAGGAGAGAGAGAAAGATAGTAAAAAAATTAAGAAATATGACATTTACTTAGTCTTCATCAAATATTGTGTAGATCATCCTTGAATATATCTCATTCACCCTTTGAAAAATGGCATAAAGGTTGAGGGAGGATTTTTTGTAAAGTTGAATGAGTCTTTGAGCATTCATTTCTAGTCTTTGACCTATACAACCTCGTAGATATTTGCTTGCAAACCCTACATTCTTGGTGAAGAAGTCATGTCCTTGAAAATAGGCCTTAAAGGCTTAGTAAATTCTTCATTAATCTCTCCTTTGAGACCTTATCCAATTATATATGAGGTGTCTCCATAATTCTTATGTTGTTAGAAGGCTACTTCAATTGCTTGTTTAACTCTTTCAATATCTTAGGTGTTGGAAGGAAGGAAGACCTTATTAGGAGTCCTTGAGACCTTTTCCAACTAATAAACCTTATTACAACTTAAATTGACTTATTCCATACTTTAATATGTGTAGTAAAGAGATGTAAACATTAATAAATCTCTTTGAATAACTTTTATGCATCCATTTAGTGTTTTTATCACTTAATTCTTCCTTATGCAAAAGTGGCGTAGGAGAGAGATAATTGTTTTTTCCTTGAACCAGGAAAACCTTCACTATGGATGACTTATCAACATGAAAATAGACCAAAAACAAGGAATTTGGGGCCATAAATTAATCTAGAAGATGAATTTTTTCTCCAAAAGCATGTTTTTTCACTCATTCCTTATATCCATAAACACCTATAAATCTCCTTATCCATAAGATTGTGTGGTTCAAATTATAAAATTGGGCACATTTTTTAATACCTTATATCCACTTACATTTCCCTACAAAATTTCATGAGCCAAATCCAAGTGGAATTATCTTTTTTCCTTCATTTCTCTCTCTAATTAGGCCTAAATATCCCTCTTAGGCCTAAAAAGAGAAATTTGGCCCAAATGACCACCCAAACATGTTAAATTGGCCAAAAGTGTTTGATTCACTTTACCTAGCCTAAAAATATTATCCATGACAAATTTTAAGTTTTGGAATGTCTTTTTTATGGGAAAACCATGAAATGGTCATGTTGACCAAAATTGGCCTACATATGAAACTTTTGCGTAGATGGATCAGGGCACTCTCCTAGACCATTCAGTAACCTTTTACCCCTATGACTAGTCTCTTTCTAGTCCTGACTTGATGATGTAGTGTAGTATCCTAGAAGGTCTTGGTGTGGTGTGATGAGATGAGTAGAGTCCTTATGTAGTAGATGATCCAATGGTGGAAAGATAATACAAACCTCATAACCCTACCTCATGTCCCTTGCAATCTTTTGAAACTCTTTAAGCAAGTTTTAAGGTGAATTTGGAGATTTTAAGGAAAAGGACTATAAATGGGTCTTGAACTACAAGTGAAGGATATATCTAGTTTTTAGGGTGTTTGGGTATTCAAGGGAAGGAGGGAAGTTTTTATAGAGTGTCATAGATTCTAATGGGTCAAAAATGATGTCTAGAGAAGCTAATATGCCCAAAAGACCGCAAAAGTGCATTAGATGACTTGAAGACCCTTAAAATAGAAATTACTAAGTGAAAAAGTGACTTTTGAGGAAGTCAAATTGGTTTTGAATTCCTTCCACCTCATTATGTCATTTTTTCCTTATTTAGACATGTTCAATGCCATTTTAAGTCATTTGGAGTGGAGGAAAGGTGTTTGGGAGTAAAATGATGCATTTTTTAGCCTTTTAGAGCTTTGGCTAAACATGTTTTTCAAGGTTTTTATTAATTTAAAAGTTAATTTATAATATTCAGACATCAGTGGTATCCTTAATATCCACTCTTATGCCTTTGAAATTAGATTCAAACACAAGAACCAGTAGAAGTAATGAAAACCTATTGGCTGCAAACTAGGAATGAAACACGTTTTCTATAATTAATGAAGGTACAAGCATTTTATAAGGTTTTAAAAATTAAGTAAAGGTTATTTAAGTCATAATTTTTTTTTCCAAGTTTTGGATTTCATAAATAGTCTTTTGGTTCTTTCATGATAAGGAAAAAACATTTGGGCAATCTTAGACATCTCTAGGAGATCCTCAATTTTTCACTTAGTATAGTTAGGAGATAAAGAGTTAGGATAGAATATTTTTTGAAGTGATAGGGAACATATTTTAATTTCAGTTTTTGTTATTTGTGGTCTAGTTAATTTTACCATATTTATGAACAATCGTTAACAATGCAGGGGTTTCTAGATGGCCTACTCATCCAAACAAGGTCTAGGTTTTATTTTATTTATTTGATTAAAGATTAAATGAAGAATAATGGTTTTAGTGAAGTTATTTTAGGTTAAAATAAGACCTATTAAAAAAAAAATCATCATCTAACTCATTCTAGAAAGGTACTTATGGCATAAAACATGTTCCTATGTTATATTTGTGAATAGTCCATATTGGTGTTTTGGAACAAAACCTAGTTTATCAAGCAAGTGAATTCATCTTAAAATGTTCTAAAGTCATTTATTAAGTAACTTCATACCTAATTAATCTAATGGTAAGGCTTTAATACCCTTTTGAAAAATGGAGGTTAATTTGATGAGAGAAGATCAATACTTAATTAATCCAAATGTTGTTGAGACTCCATAGAAGGTGGTTGAGCTTCATTTATTGAATTATGAGAGATTTATTTTCCTATATTCTATTTTATCCTATATATCCCATTTATTACCCATTTTTAAATACATACTCTCATTTAACAAGACAAAACCCATTCAAAATTTTGTAAAATAGTCTTTCAAGTAATAAGACATCATTTTTTGCATATCTCTTTCTTGCATCTAATGTTATGATCAGTTTATGTATGATTAATTTGTGGAAGTGTGTCTTTCCTTGGTAATATTCCATCATTATTACCTTTTTTTAGGTTTTCCACCATTGTTGTAGGTCAGAAATTTATGTTTTTTGGTCATTAGTGAAGGCATTGTGTGAGTTTCATAATCCTCCATACTTCATCTCTTACCTAGTGGGACTATTTTTGTAAATAATAATGAAAAATTATTATTTAGGGAGATTGTGTGAGTGAGGATTGTCTTTGAACTACCTCAGTGTTAGTTTTATACAAATTGGAGTGTATTTAAGTTTGGTGCATTACCTTGTTTATGGTTTTTAGTCATTCTTTCAACCCCTTCTATCCCTTTTCCAAGTATAATCCATAGTTTAGGTGATATACCAAGAGTAACCACCCTTATTTATATTTTTAACCTCATCACAAGATAATCACAACCTAGGGTTACTCCCATTTTATAGCCAGGAGTGAGAGAGCCTGAAGAACTCTCTCATGAGGGTGAAATTCTATGCTACAATAGTTTTTGGCATGCTCAATGTGACTACTACATTCTTCACTTGACTAAAGGGTTCTCGGTGTTGCTATTCAATGAAATCAGCCTTCAGAGGCACACTTTAAAATATCAATGGTGGCTCGACTATAAACAAGTTGGTCAAGTATCCTAAGTGCCTAAAATCAGAATTTTGGTATGTATACTCAGACCTCTTTTGATCAACATGCTTATTTTATACCTCAACATCACTCATATTAGGCTAATAAAGTCTACATGTTTCCCCCAAGTGGCCCTCAAGTAACCTATCATCCCTATCATGGAATTTTCCTCCCTCTTTCCCCTACATATGACCAAGATCAACCTCATTTTCATTCAAGTCAGTCCTCTAAATCCCCTTGTCAAGACTATATTTATCCTATTACATCCTTATCAAGATTTACGTGAGCATTATCATATTATATTGAGTTGATAAGGGAGATTAGTAGGGGTTTATATATTTCTTTATTCATCCCTTTTCATTTTATACAATAGGCAAGAAGTTATCTTCAATTGGTCAATAATAGGTGGTCAGTTTGTGAGGATGAATAATGGGTAGTTTGTGAGAGGGAGAATAAAGTGTGTTTAAGAATCATGGTCTAAATCTTGGAGACTGTTTTGATATCTTATGAAGAATAATAGGCTCAGTGAAATTTTTCTTATGTGTCCTCACCCCTAAAATATCCTCAAGCTCAACCTCCAAGAGTTTTAAATCATCCCCCTATCAACCTTGTCAAGGCCCATCCTTGTCAAGAATCAAAGAAGAAATACTAGACCAAAGGAGAACAATCATGAAAATCGATAAGGAGGTTAGACTTAGATAAGAGTTCCCCATTCATTCTATGGAAGTGATAAAGAGCTTCTTTCATGAGCTTTGGAATGTGTGGTCATCTATTGAATAAGGTTACCATCTACATGTTGAGAAGGTAGAGATGAAGGAGTGGGTACTATCCATTGAAGAAGTGTTAGATCAGAGGGAGAGAGAACATATCAAATCAAAAAAAAAACTTATCCTTTCTTACCCCTAAACACACTCTCCCTCATGAGCATATTCATCCCACTCTTTCCCAAAAGCATCCCATAACTCCTTATGTTCCTACTCCACCAAGTGGACCTTCTTGTCCTTCCATCATCTCCATTTGTAAAGGAGGACCTATTGTATGGAGAGAAAATGAAGAACATTCAACTAAATATCATGAATCCATACCACCATAGATGTATCCCTATGCTAATTATTATGTTTATACCATGCCCTCACTAGTGAAACCACTCTTTATTAGGCCTATTCAATAATAAGAAGACAACAAGGTGATTGTACCCTATACATTTCCCTCATGGAAATCAATCAAGGAAGGCATAGAGATAAAGGAGAAGCTTGCAATCATAAGTGATCTAAAAGAAGACAATACAAGTGAATATTATGAAGAGATCATAATTTGTAACCCACTTCATTCAAAGGAGGAAGAATTAGGTTTGGACCAACCTTATTGTCATGTCTTTGACACTAATAAATTAGAGCATGAAGAAGATAATCCACAAGCTGAATATGGGCCAAACCTTAAATGGAATACTAAATGTCTATTCTACATAGATGAAAAAGAGGATCAAAACTAGGTACCAGAGGTTAGTCCAATTCAAAATGAGGTGTCAATTAAATATATCCTTGATATGTTGAATCTATAGGAAGAAAAATTAGACCTTAAGAAAGATAAGTGTGATGTTTTAGACCTTGGTTAGTCAAATAAACCATCATTTGTAATTGAAAAACAAGATGAAATTTTGAGTGAGGTTGATGGAAGAGACATCTCAAGTGCTCAAGTGATAGATTTTTATAAACTTACTAGTAAAGATCCTAATGATTTTTGGTCATGGTTTCATGTCATGAACAAGGAGTTTAAGGAGGCTAAGAGACATGTCCTTCCAACAAACTATGAGTATGTTGCTCTAAGTATGATCAATATTAAATTGCATAAGAAAAGGGTGAAAGAATGTGGTTTTTTTGAACCATCAAGTGACCAAAATATAGATTCTCCCAAGAACTTGAATGAATTAATTTTACAAGACTTTCTCAAGAGTGATGAGCAACATGAATCAAGTCCTAAACTAATAAAGTATTTTGTCTACATTTGAGACATGTTTGTTCCTCTCCATCCATTAAGAAGCAAGCCAAAGCAATCGGAAATCATGAATCTTAGTCCACCTATCATGAAACTAAAATATTAGGGTTCCTCTTGTCCTTGTCCACTATAATTAAATGATGTTAAAATCTTCCCATTTGATCTAGGAGAAAAGTATATGTGATTTTTAGTTGTACATATTATATAGTACTACTTTCCTCTAAGTGCATTGTGAAAATTTCACTTTTGTTGTGTGTTTTAATTCCCTAAGTGATTTGAGAACATTTTTGTTTTGTCTTGGGTTTTTCCTTGATATTTTTAGAGTTCTAGTAAGAAATTTTGTAGCCTTTCCATCAATTGAAAACCAATTTGAGAAAGACTCTTGTGACCTCATAAGCCTAATAGATAGATTGAGCTAACTAGTCTTTTGCATAGATATGAATGAAATCCTAGGAGGTCACCATATATTTTGTCAAAAATTGGCCTACATATGAAACTTTTGGATAGATGTATCAAGCCACTCTCTTAGACCATTCAGTAACCTTTTGCACCATGACTAGTCTCTTTCTAGTCTTGACTTGATGATGCAATGTAGTATCCAAGAAGGTCTTAGTGTGATGTGAAGGGATAATAAAATTCCTTATGAAATAGATGATCTTATGGTGGAAAGATAATAAAAACTTCATGACCCTACCTCATGTCCCTTGCAAGATTTTTAAACACTTTAAGCAGGTTTTAAGGTGAATTTGGAGATTTTGAGGAAAAGGCCTATAAATGGGTCTTGAACTGCAAGTGAAGGATCTAGCTAGTATATAGGGTGTTTGATAATTCATGGAAAGGAATTAAGTTTTTAAAAAGTTTTATATATTATAATGGCTCAAAAATGATGTCTAGAGAAGCTAATATTCCCAAAATACCCCCAAAAGTGCATTAGATGGCTTGAAGACCCTTTAAATAGAAATTCTTAAGTGAAAAAATGACTTTTGAGGAAGTCAAATTGTTTTTGAATTCCTTACAACTCCTTATGGCATTTTTTTCATATTTATACATGTTCAAGGCCATTTCAAGTCATTTAGAGTGGTGGAGAGGTGTTTGAGAGAAAAAAGATGCATTTTTGAGCTTTTTAGAGCTTTAGTTAAACAGGTTGTTGAAGGTTTTTCTTAATAAAAGAGCTTATATATCATATTCATGCATCCATGGTTTCCTTAATATCCCCTTATATCCCTCTAAAATCATATTCAAGCATAAGAACCAATAGATGTAAGGAAAACCTATTGGCTACAAATTAGGCATGAAATAGGTTTTTTATCATTATTGGAGATCCAATCATTTCATAAGGTTTAAAAAAGGAAGGAAAGTTAATTTACATAATAAAAAATATTTTCAAAGTTTTGGATTACATATACAAGATTTTGGTTCTTCATTCTAGGGAAATAAAGTTTTGGGTGGTCTTGGATAGCTCTAGAAGAGCCTTAAGTTTTCACTCAGTATGGTCATGAGAGAGAAAGAGTTGGGTTATAATATTTTGGGTATTGATATAAAACCTATTTTCCTTACACTTTGTCAAATTTTTGGTTTTATTTACCTCCCCATCTTTATAAACAATCACTAACAATGCAAGGGTGTCTAAATGGCCTACTCATTCAGATAGGGTCCAAGTTTTCTTCTATTTATTTCTTTTAGAATTCAATAAGAATGGTTTTAGGGGAGTTATTTCATGTTAAAATATGACCTATTATAATTGGTTTCATTATTTAACTCCTTAAAAGAGGGTACTTATGGCATAAAACCAATTTCCTATGTTTTCTTTGTGAATAGTCCATATTGGTGTTTTGGAATAGAACCTGGGTTATCAAGCAAGTGAGTTTATCTTCAAATGTTCTCAAGTCATTTACTAACTCACTTCATACCTAATTCATCCAATGAGAAGTTTTTAAGACCATTTTGATAAATGGAGGTTAATTTGATGAGATAAGATTAGTGCTTAATTAATCCAAATGTTGTTGAGACTCAATGGAAGGTGGTTGAGTTTCATTTAATGAATTTTGAGAGCTTTCTTCTCCTCTATCTCCCTTTTCTCCTATATCTCCCATTTATTCCCAATTTTTAAAGATATAATTTCATTTTATAATGAAAAACCCTATCAAAATTTTATAAAATAGCATTTGAAGTAATAAGACATCATTTTTTGCCTATCTCTTACTTATATCTAGTGCTTTGGTCAGTTTGTGTATGATTGCTTTGTACAAGGGTATTTTCCTTGGTAATTTTACATATTTATTTATTTTTTATAGGTTTTCAACCATTTTTATGGGTATTAATTATTTTTTTGGTCATTAGTGAAGTTATTATGTGAGTTTTATACTCCATACTTCATATCTTACTTAGTAGGCCTAGTTTTAGACATATTGATGCAAAATGATTATTTGGGCAGATAGTGTGAGTGAGGGTTTTCTTTTAACTACCTATATGATATTTTTATACAAATTTGAGTTTATTTAGGTTTGTTTCATCACCTTGTTTACGTTTTTAGTCATTCTTGTAACCCCTTATATCCCTTTTCCAAGCAGAATCCATAATTTAGGTGAGATATCAAGAGGAACTAGCCTTCTCTATAGGTTTAAACCCATCATAGGATAACCAAAACCTAGGGTTATTACCATTTTATATCCAATATTTATAGATACTAAATAATTCTCTCATGAGAGTGTAATTATGTACTATAATTGGTCATTTGCAAGCCTATATGTCTTTGTATGTTTGGGGGTATTTGAGAGTTTTTTCAAGAAATTTTTAGGTTTTTATTCCTAAAAATAACTTTATGATACTTATAACACCTCAATACAACTCACTCCTTGAGATTGAAATCCTCCATAACATTCTCAATCCTTCACCATGGCTTTTTAACTTGTAAAACTAAGTTTTCTCACCATTGGGCTTAGTGGCTAACTTAAAATAACTCTAAAACTCTTTGAGGAAGCTATAAAACATTATTAATGATAATGAAACTTGTATTAAGTCCCTATAAATCTCCTCAAATGGTTTGGATGTGACTCCATAGTCTACACATTCAAAAACAAGCTTAAAACTACCATTTTTACCTTGTATCATATAATACTATGCCTACACATGTCAATAAATGCCTATAAATTAATATCATGATATTTTTTAGAGTCATTAGGGTCATTTTTAAATCAAACTATTTAATTTTATGGAATTATAAATCATATTTCTCTAATGAGGTCAGTTGAAGGGATTTATGAGGGTTTAAGTTCTTTAAAATGGTTCATAGAGTAAATGGGTCCTTTTTAAAAACCAATTCCAAGAATATGTGGAAATGGGACCCCTATAAAATATCATATGGGCTTGATATCCCATGCATCTTCTCATGAAATTTCTGAGCAAACCAAAATACCTCTTTAAGCTCCTTTTCAAGCAAAACAAAGTTGTTTGCATTCTAATTAATTATTCATGAATTTATGATACCAAAGGACCAAAACAATAGCATGAGTTTTAATAATAGGATATCTATAAACACCTCCTACAACCTAAAGAATTTATGTATCCTATGCAATAAGTTCTATGTTATGTAAATCTCTCACTCAGGTTAATGATTATGTGTAAAAAGGCTGAAGAAGGTTATTTGGGTCTTAAATCCTTATAGATCACTTTAACAAAAAATTAATATATTAAAAATATTTTACATAGTTCATGAAATGACTCATAATTATTCTCTACCAAAACTAACCTCTTAAACATGTTTGAAACATTGCATTTCACCACTAAGGGTTTCTATGCTAACCATGCTTTTTGACCCTAGAGGTCAGTTCTATGTCTTCCTCCCTCTGATGTATATCAATAACTTTTATGGAGATATTTATAATTTTATCCACACTTATCATTATTTTTATATATCCAATATCAATGAGACAAACATTCTTCTTAGTTAAACTTATGAATGGGCCTATAGGGTTCTTGAAAGACTATGTTTCCCTGACTATGCATGTTAAATGAGTTAACTATATCTAATTAGGACACTTTAAATGAAATTTATTCCATATATAATCACTCTTAAATATCTTAAAATTCACCTCTCCAACTCATTTATGACCCTTATCCACATATTCAATCTATGCAAAACTTCCTTTAGGTGTACTTGTTGTATGTCAAGGTTTTGTGTTATTTATACAGATGCAGGTGTATATTTTAGATGAAATAAGATATTTATTGTTATATGAAATTTATTAATATTTTCTAGTACCTAATTAAATTATTTAAACTCCTTAAATTTCCTTTGGTGTCTTCATACTTCCTTTATCATGTAATATATAAGTAACTATGTCTTTTTTTCCTAACTATAGGTATATATGAATAACTTGAATGCAAATAGACCTTAAATATGTATATTACATATCTAAAATATTTTGATAATATCTAAACTTACTCATATCTCTCAAATAAGACATTTCATGTAATTGACATAGGATGATTGTGTTATCTCCTTGGTTGACTATAGGTGACTATCTAGGATTGAATGTGGTATAAGTGATCATTTAGGAAGTATTCATCACAATATTGTAATGAAGAGTTTTCATTAAGATATCCTTTATTATTTTATATCCTTCATAAATAATCCACATACCTACTAGCTACAATGGGATCTAACCTCACCTTCACCTCACTATTTGAGCTAAAAGAGGATGGCTATATGTGTCTTTCAAGTCTTGAATATGATAGTGGATGAAGTGGATATTTTTAGGTCCATAACCCATTAGTGGAGTGTTAGTGCCAAATTTACATTCACCTTGGCATGTCCAGATATTTTTAAAAGGGTTTATCCTAATGGTTTTGGTAGCCATCTAGAGGATGCAACACAAATATTATGCCAATTGGCTGATGGTAACTATCTCCTAGATATTTAGGGCATTAAAAAGGATAAAAATATAGATATAAAGTGGAGCATAGGAATAATTAGGTCATAGATCCAATGGTTATGATTATATGACTCTAATTTATTACTTAATGTGTAGCTTCTACCCTAGAAAGGATGCTCCTAAAAGGATTATATAAGGATCTTGAACTAGAGGATGAAAGAAGTTAAAGAACTACAATGAAGCTCTAGTGGAATGACTTTAAATCCATGCTCTGCAAACATTGATATAGTAGCCATTAAGGCTTAGAAATATAATGTAGGCCACTCTATCTCTAATTTTATATTCCCAAACTCATCTATGAGCCTCTGGGTTGTTAGTATTATGATTTAAATATAAAATCTTGCCATTGGCTTTGAACAATGACAAATGGTGTTGCCTTAAAATGTACAAAGTACATTTTTTTGGCATGTCTTGTAGTATTTCTAATGGGATGAAAATGTTTGTGATGTCACACTTTTGATTAATTATATGACTTGGTGTTCATATGTTTTTCTATTTTTACTACTTTAATGGAACCTTTGTAATTTTCATGACATCATCATAAATTTACATGGAGGATGACTATAAGTCTATGCCAATAAACCCAATCCCTACTTAATTTTCATATGTTTATTATGATTAAATTGAACCAATGCAACCTTACAACCCACTAAGTGCCTATATTACCCTAGGCTTAATGTGAGAAAGGCCTATGCCTATGGATCTTCCTGAGTTAAATTTACAGTGCATTGTTAAGTCCCCTAGTTAAGGTTTTCACCATGACATGACTAGCCTAATATGGGCCCTAGTTCATTCTCAACTACACTTCAAGTGAGTGCATAAGGCCTGTACCTTATTTGGATTGATTTTAGCATAATTGATTCTTTAAATTTTGAGTGCAAAGGGAGTTATCCCATGCTTGTGCTTGGTTTCAATAAACTACCTCTAGAATTTCATAACATTTTAGTTCCATTGCTGAGACTTATGTTGAATTTTGTTACTAGGATGGTGTGATAGAATGGTGTATCAAATTTCACTAAAAAACATTGAGTTTTGGCTAAAATAGGTGAAAAATAGTGTTTCATAGATTCATCCAACTTGTAAAGGATAAAATACAAGAAAATGGGTTTAGGATAACCTATATTATGCTTTTTATGAGGTCATTTTCTATGAGTTACCTAAGCATGTGTATAAGTGGTTGGTTGCATATTCAACCCATAGAAGAAAAAAGATATGGGTGGTATTATGAGTGGAAAAAGGAGAACCTAGAGAGGCTTAAGACTCTGTATGTTACTTGGACTATAATGATGGATAAATGGTGGCAAAGATCTCTGAATATCTACATACATGAGTTTGTAGTATCAGCTTACTTATGTTTTAAGGAAGCAGAGTACCAATTTTTGTGCAACTCTAAATGCATGTTCATGAAGTATTTTATCATAGATCTCAATAATATAATGGTTTATTATGGTTTGGAAACTTTGGGGATGTAAGTCTAAAATCCTTTCACATATGAGCTTCATAAAGGGTAAGAGGGGGATGTGTAGGTAAGGCATAATGGAAAGGGATGAGAAAATTGACACTTGAGAGCTTAGAAAATAAGCTTATAATAAGATATGGCATGAATTGATGGAGGATCTGGAACATGGAAGTTCTGAGAGGACCCATAGTGAATGAGAAAGGCATGGGGAAGGAACTCTTGAAAGATAGCAATGCAAAGATGAGAGGTATAATCAAGTGATGGACCAATATTGACACTTAAAAGGTGTGAAATTCATTGAGCTCCTATAGAATTTAGTGACTACAAATATTCTTGATACACTTACCCCTTTGAAACCTATAGTGCATACTCACATGATGGATCCCCCACTTTAAGATAGTACAAAAGTGATTGTTGACCCTACCAACACCTCAAATCTTAGGCATTTTATAGATTTAAATTATAACTTTATTATTGAATAGATTATTCCATACAAGGAGGTGAGCACAACTACCTCTAAACCATTAAGCACTATATCACCATAACATGACTTAAACTTGAGCATACTAACATAGATGATGTTAACAATGCAAGATGGGCAATATCCCATAGGAAGTGGTCTAGCATCACAAACACATAACACAACACCAATGGTATCAACTATACCAACAAGACTGATAGGACCAAAGCCTACCTATAGGGATAGAGGTATTTGAGGACCACCTCTAGGATAGGAATTGGGGGGACAATCAACTCAAATACTAGTTTCCCCATACATCATATCTACTAAAAAATGGTTATGCACCTCCTAGAGTATTATAGTATGGAAAATGTTACAAAACATGTACTGAAGTGTGAACTATAGTGGTATGTGCAAGGCATAACCTAGTATAAACATAAGGATACTCATTTTAAAACCAATTTAATTGTTTTTACCCACACCTAGTAGATAAAATTTGATCCCAATTAAGCCATGGTTGACTATGATACCCTAAAGGAATTTTTCATCCTAAAGTTTGAATAATAGAGCATTACTGTGCTAAAATAAATTACCCAAGGACTCTTTGAGAGTGTGTGATTGTATGGTGTATTGTTCAAAACTCTCCTATCAAATCTCTCATATGATATTCACCATTCCTAACATGTACAGTCATTCATTAGGGGGTTGCTTGTGCCATTATGAAGAGTATTCTTTATGAATACTTTTATAGACCATTGAGAAGTGCTTGAATCCACACTCAAAGTTGAGGTAGTCAAAAGTGTAGACATGAGGATCAACCCATTTATGGATATGTAGATTACATCGATGGAATCTTATCTATAAAATATTACCACTAGCTCCATGCATGATGCTTAAAATAGACTATGGTGTACCAAATGTGAAGTTAAATTCCATAATAGAACTAAATTCCCATAGAAGAATGTGCATGCTTTTATTTTAAGATGTGAATTATATTGAGAAGTGCATAACATGGAAAATTTTACCTTATTTTAATACACAAACAAAGTTAACACAACCATTTATTATCATTTGTGTGATTCTTATACCCATACCACTATTAATTATTGAGTGATTGACAAAATGTTCAAAAATATGGAAAGGGGTCTATGATAAGATATAACAACAATTAAAGGACAATCAAACTAAGGGAATGATCACTACAACAAATAAAATATAGGATTTAGTATTTAGTGAGGTACCAGAGGGTGAGGTAGAGGATGCGATGGAAGAAGGTTCTCATCATGCTCATGTTATGAGTGTGGATCAAATAGAGTATTATCAACATGATTTCCCTACACATCCCATGTGTGGGTATTGTTAAGGGCCCCATAAGATCAAAGAATTCCCTAACCTTTAAAAAAAGTTGAATCAAGGTAGGCCTAATGCAGACAAGGACACATGAATGATCAAGATAAGATAGAAAAATGGACCCCAAAGGCATATCCTACACACATAGATGAAATCAAGGTGTAGGAAACTACTTACAGTGGATTCACCACTCTATCATCAGTTATACCAATACCTAAGCTATGCCTCAAGTATGGGGATAAGGATCAAAAATGAATGCATAATGTGGCTTAAACCAAAATTTGTGTCATACCTAGACTAAATTTTATAGAAGGATTTACTACAGTAAGCTATGAGCATAATACAAAACTTACAAGGGGAGACCAATTAGCATGGGAACTAGAAGCATAGGATGTCACCTCTTGAAATAAGTAGGATAGTAGAGAGGCTAAAGTACAAGAATTGAATGAGATCTTATGATTCCTATAGACCAAGGGTATGCTTCCCCTATTCAATAAATTACTCCTTGAGCATGTAGGTCAAAATTAAGTTGAGGTTTCTATAACACACATGGAGAGGGCATGATAAGTCTGACACACTCAAAATGTTGAATATAACCAAGAACTCTTGGTGGATGCTACTATTCAAGATGGTCTATCTATGAGGTTCTTGACAAAGAATTATTGGGAGAAAATGGGTAGCCAAACTTTGAGACTTTCCCCTCATGTTTTTTTCATGTTTAATAATACCTAGGCATAACATATCAAAATTTTGAAGAGCATAATTTTAAATATCATGGGTTTCAAATTTTGGGTTGACTTTGCAGTAATAGAGTTAGTATAGCATGCCAAATACTCAATGATTTTGGGAAACTCGTGGTGTTATGCAAACAATGTAGATATGTAATTTAAAAGGCACTACATGAATTTTAAGAATGGAAAGGAGAGGCTAGTTATACATCTTTCAAATCACCAAGGACTCCCTATGTCGAGAGCATGGACATTGAGGATAAAATTAACCATATCTATAACATCACAGTGTAAGGCACTGAGGATCTAGAGCCAAATGATCAAGGAATCCTATTTTGGGAAGATGGATAATTAGTATTAGACACCACAAATGTTACTTATGACTGATGGGTTGAGGAAGCATATGAAACCACTAGCTGATGATTATTATTGGTATAAGAAAAGGTTTCAAAACCATTAAAGATAAGCTAGATACAAATTGATCATGCTCCTAAAATATGGGTTCATTACACTATAAAAAATGGAAAAAGAGTGTTTTACCTTAGTAAGGTAAGATTTACTATGTTCCCAAGATATGAAGGAAGTAATCTTGTGAAAGACTCTGCCATGATATTGATTCATACATCTTAAAAGAGGTGGATAGAATAGGCACACTAGTTTACACATTGAAAAGCACTACCACTCATTGGTGGGTAGTGTAGAATCCTAGCTTGCCAACTTGGAAGGATGTAAAGGCAGCCATTTACACCAAATTTAGAAAAATCAATGAGGACCTGGACATTTCTGATACTCTAGAAATTTTGACCCCATAGCACATGTATATCTTTGTAAAGAGACATGGACTATTTGTATTGAAAATGTTCCAAGAAATCTATGTGTGCATGCCTTATGTATAACCTTAAAGACTTGGGCATAGGTGTGGTATATAGTCAATGACATATGCCACCAAATAATATATTGGGATGCCTTTAAAGAGTGGTTTGTTCATACCTTCTCCTTTTCTTTGAAAAATATTGAACTAATTGAGCCATTATAGATATTTTGAAGGTCAATTTTTTAGGACACTAATAGATTAGAGGACTACCTAAGGGACATGTTCAATGAAAAAGGGTTAACACTTCCAACCTTCTTTAAAGAACAAAATTTGAACAATGACTCTAGTGATGAAGATGTTGACACATGTAAAGTGCATAACTAGAATAATTTGGTAGGGGAAAAGAAGTCAGTGCACCAAGTTGAGGATAACACCCCAAGAGAAGAAGATGCTACCCATGTTTAGGTAGAGACAATCAAAGGTAATAAACAAGTTGAGGATTCACACTAGGAGAAGTATGAACCCTACCAAGCATTATTAAAAACTACAAAGGTAGATATCACTTCAAAAGGGAAACCCAAAATTTCCACTCTAGGTGCCTATTGTTATAACATGATGTGTATTGTTGATCACCTTAAATAATTCCAAGACCTATTTATATGAAACTATAAATATATGAAACCATCCACCCATCCCTTAGGAAGATAAACATCAAACTAGTCAATGACATAAGACTTGTCAAGAAGGGCCTTATAAGATGAACCCAAATCTTTGTGCCAAGATTAATACTAAGATTTATGGCATGCTAGTCATAGAAGTTATCTACTCAGTACAAGAATCTAAATTGGTTAACCCCATGGTCATCAACATCAAAAAGTATGGGAATATTCAAATTTATGTTAACTACAGACTATTGAACACTACTTGCATGACTGACCCCTTGCCAAATCTATTCATTGATGAAGTATTAGATGGCATCGTAGGTTGTAAAATATACATATTTACTAATGGGTTATTAAGATACCATCAAGTCTAGATCAAGAGGGAGGACAAGCCTAAAACTTATTTTTTGATTGAGTGGGGATGTTTTGCATATAACACAATGCCCTTTGGGTTTAATAATGTACTAAACATTTTCCCTAGGTGGTGATCACTGCATTTAAAGACTTATTTCACAAGTTATTCTAAGTATATTTAGATGATTGGATAGCGAATGGTTTGTTAAAACATCACTATGATAATTAGCACCTAATGTTTGAAATGTGGTGGTAGTTATAAATCTCTTTAAAACTTAAGAAGTGTATTTTTTTAATGCCATTTGACACATTGCTTAGGCACATCATCTGAAAGGATGGTCCACTCATTGATTCCACTATGATTAGAATCATCCTTTAGCTTTAAACACCATCAATTTAGAAAGACATTCATGCCTTTCTTAGATATTGTAAGTATTATAGGAAGTTTATAATTAATTATGTTATGATTATGTTACCACTAGAGTACCTCTTTTAGAAGGATGGCATGTTATATTAGGGTATAGTACAGGAAGATGCTTTTGAAACCTTGAAGCTAAAACTAGAAAGTGTGCCAATATTATAATTTCTTGACTTGGTAACTTCCTTCCATATCCATGTCGATGCATCGAGTACTAAAATTGGTTCCTCTCTTATACAACTAGGTGAAGGGAAAAAAGATCATCTTATTTCTTTCACAATCAAGAAATTCACCAAGGTAGAACAGAACTACACCATGGTTGAGCATGAGGAACTTGCCATGGTCTACACCCTACAAAATTTTTAATAGTATTTTTTAGGAACCCCATTTTCTTATTTACTGATCATAAGGTGCTTAAGTACCTAGTGAAAAAGCCTATTTTATATGGGCACATTTGGTAATGGATATTTGTGTTTCAATAATTCCAATTTTCCATTGTAATCAAGCTTGAAAAGCAAATTTTGGGTCTAGACCATCTATCAAGCATTAACTTTGGAGATGTGGAAGTGTCGATATAATATTATATACCTAATTCAAAACTTTATAGGATTTAACATATTCTAGAAGACTTAGCATAAATCAACACATTTTTGACCTCTAAATCTATGCCTCAGGACATGACAATTAAAAATAATAAGTAACTCATGGTTCACCCCACCCCTTTCAAATCATTGGCATGGAAATGTATAAATTAATACATGATGAGATCATGCACTGATGTGTCCTAAAGAATGAATAGGACTTAGTACTACAATAGGTGCATGATGAGATTATTAGGGGCCATTATGTTGGCAACACCATGGCGTGAAAAGTGCTATAATTAGGCTTGTGGTGGCCAACCATGTTTCAGGATGCAAAAGCATATAAAAAACATGTGATATTTTATAACATACTAGAAATTTAAACCATTGGGATGAGATGTGCCTCATCCCCATCCTTACCTATGCACCATTTGAAAAATCATCCATTGATTTTGTTGGGCCTATTACTCCTATTGTGAGATGAATAGGCACAAGGTACATTGTGACTACTACATATTACTTCATTGAGTGGGCCTAATAAGTGCCAACCAAAGATTTTAAAAATACCATAGTAGTGATATTTATTTGGGAAAATATCATTAGTAGGTATGGGTGCCTACCCAATTTGACTAGTGACTATAGCACACATTTCACTAATAAAACAATTTAAATCCTATTGTCTAAGTATATGGTGGCATACCATAAAACAAAACCCTACCACCACCAAGATAATGGCACCATAGAAGAATTTAATATAATAATGGGGAAATATGTCACAAAAATAAGTGATTTTAGTCATAAGGACTCAGATGACCATGTTTTAGTAGTGTTATGGGCCTATCACATGACATATAAGCATTTAAACAAGGCTATACCATTCCATCTAGTGTTTAACATAGAGGCCACTCTACCTATGGAGTTATTAGTGCCTTCATTTTTCATTGTGCACATTAGTTGATTATATGACCAAGAGTCATTAAATGCATGCTTTGAATATTTGGATAAACTTCACAAGACACACACCCAAGCATGATGGAGCCAGCAAATAGAGAAGACCCACCAAGAGACATAAAATGATGAGCACATCAAGGGAAAGGTGTTTATAGAAGGTTCCTTCATCTTATTATATGATTGTAAATAAATAAGGCACCCATGCAAATTATAGATCTAATGGATGGGACCTTATGTCATCCATAACATCTTAATGACTAGTGTATG
The DNA here is from genome assembly GCA_037957365.1 of Torreya grandis. Taxonomy (NCBI): domain Eukaryota; kingdom Viridiplantae; phylum Streptophyta; class Pinopsida; order Cupressales; family Taxaceae; genus Torreya; species Torreya grandis. Next base: position 71,447 of record JARHVA010005436.1, read on the forward strand.
CAAGTTGCACATGTTGACTGCTAAAATGCTCCGTAGGCATTTCAATGGCAATAGATGGAAATCATACCATCAATAGGATGGTGCTTATTTCATTCTAACACTAACTTTATAGTAAAAATTTGGTCACTTTGTCTTGTGACCATAATAAAATTATCATAAGCCAAATATTTTCCTTGTGTTTTATTTCTTTTGTGTTGTTTAAATAAGTGTGGTGATTTTAGGCCCATAATAAAATGTTCCTATTACTTGTACTCACATAAATATAGGTGGCTGAGTCAATATTTGTCACTTTTAAGCACTTGAGGCTAGACACCTAATTTTATGGGTGAGTGTGAAGTCTACTAGTCTAATTAACCTATAAGTATAAATTGTCAACTAAAGCACACACATTATTTATGCATAAGAAACTGAGAGGAAATGGTGAGGCATTGGATGACCAATGCCAATATTTATATGGGGTAGGGAAGTATGATGAAATATATAGTAAATAATACATAAATCAACTAGGAGAATGAGGTGCACTTGAGAAGAAGTGTGGGACTAGAGAAGAAATGGAACCTAGGAGGTTGAATCACGTGTATGTGAAGTGCTACACCATGGTAGCCAAAAGAAAGGTGAAGGTTAGACCAAGATGAAAAAATTATAATAAAGTAACCATTTTGATAGCTAAAACCCACCCAACAATTGATATGAAGTGAACATTTGAATTATCTATAACTTCCCCCAAAAAATGGTTAGCAGATTTAATGCTATGGTGATGGAAGAACAAAGATACACATTAATGAGTAGATGGTAGTGGATTTTAGTGGATTTTGTGGGTTTTAGTATATTTCAAGGATATAAATGATGTCATCCATAAATTTGGTATTAGTTTATAAAACTAGAGATGGTAGAGGTTATAGGTTTGATATCATTTTCAAGAGATCATAATAGAGCAAGGAGCCAAAGCCATGAAATGAAAAAATGCTACTAGGGAGGAAATAAGTTCCCCACAACCTCCCCAAATGTGGAAAAAATATCAACTAGGAAATTGTGTTTTTTCCTAAGGATAAGATGAGGAAAATAGAGGGAATTTGATGGAGAAATAGGAAAGCAAAGACTTTGGCAGAATAACCAGTCCACCATTAATAGGGCAAGAAGCTCAATAGATGAATGCATGGTCACATTCCCCACAGACATAAATCAAACCAAACATAATTTAAATATTATAAAGGATCAATCAACCATGCTTCAATAATAAAAAGTTTAGGATGGTAAATAAAATACTAATCTTAGAAGTGCTATAAGTGAACATGGATGCCAAGAAAGTAAAAGTAGTGAAGGAAGCAACCATCACAAAGTCTAAGGTGAAGTTGGTAGAGGTAGTCACTATATTTTAGGTTGATACATACACAAGTTAAAATCTCAGCTATAAAGAGGTGGATTACTTACCAAAATTCATGGTGGGGAAAGTGGATATCCTTCACCCATGCATGCAAGTTATAAGACTATAACCTTAAGACAGGCAACAACATGTAGGAGCTGAATAAAAACTAGATGGTAGACATAGGTAAGAATACCAAGGTATGTGCCATAATTTTTTATGTTTATATTATAGATAAATTATAAACCATGAGTTCTACACAAATGTTTGAGCTACCAAGCTTTGACAAGCTAGAAGACTTGGTATACTTCCTTTTGTTATGTGTGCATGGTGATCGGTTCTATTTGGTTGGACAATACATGAGGATTTATACAAGCCACATAAGCATAATCATAGGGTTACCTTATGTAGGAGTAGATATATATGAGATGATATAGGATGATGTAGAGGTATAAAATGTTTCAAAGATTCTATCCTATTACAAATTAGGATTTGCATTCTCTATTAAAGACATCCAAGACCTAAGCACAAGGGAAGCAACATGCCTAGTGATTGTCAAACTTTGACCTGGTGTTCAATGATCAGATATAAGTAAAACCTTATTTTGAATTATGCACCACATGGCATAGGTAAAATTTTTCAACATCTCCATGTTCATCATAGAGGATATCATAGAAAGTGTGCAAGAATGTCATCAAGTGCATGAGACCTTCTATGGGTATACATGTTTATCCTGAGATGATAGAAGAGATAGGTCTGCTGAATGGAAATGATGACCACTATGGGTTTTTTTTAAAAACCAAAAGTACCTATTTATTAAGTATCAAGACTTCATCTACCCCACATTTTCTCATATAAATACAAAACTAGAGTAAAAGGGTGGGTTGACAGGTATGTGGAGGCATTTGGAAAGGAATGGTTCATACCACAAGAACTCCCTTAGTACCTCATGGGAAAAATAACCTTCATCATGATGTAACACTTCTATGTGGCACACCTGGCACTCACAAAAGGAAATTTGTCAAGTTGGCTCTGATTATTGTATGCATTCTCATCCAAATACTTCATGATAGTGCTAAAGAGAATCCCAAATGCGTAAAAAATTGATATCCAAACCAAGGCCATAGATCATGATAAAAGGATGATGAAGCACCAATTTTTTCACCTTAGAGCTAAGACATATAGGGATAAATCCTCCTTAATGGCCACTTAATATTTTAAATAGAAAAGGGCATCCTGGTGAAACAATCCCTAAATTTTTTTTGAAATTACCTTTAAAGTCCACAATATAACATTAAAAGGTCCTATTGCATAAAACTAATGCAATGAAATGCATCATCACAACTTCAAAATAAGTACCAAGGACCTGAATAACATCCTAAATTCCCCATAAGGAAGTGATATAAACATCTAAAATTAATTAAGCATATCTAGGAATGTCTAGCTAGAAAATATATTGTAAGCAAATAGGATATACTATAAGTGCAATACTCAATCACGTAGTTTTAAGAGACTGAATGCACAAGGTCCATCCTACTAAATTACTCATCTAGTCATATCATTTTATGAGATTAGTAGGTTTATATCTATAATCCCTTTATAGAGCCAACATGACATAAGCATAAGACTCTTGAAACCTTGGGAAAACAACCAAGGACAATTCCTTATCCTACCCCCATTGATCACCATAATCTAATCCCAAGTTCTTTGTACAAACATTACACATTTATTCCATGAATAGATGAAGGTCACACCCATAGGACATAGATCCTTGAATAAATAATTGTTCTCATTAGATTAGATTAATTATTATATGATATACTCTAGGTAGATAACATCACACACATGAGTATCCAATTGAACAAACATACATTTAGCATTAGAGAAATAATTAATCCACATGCTACAAGATCATAAATCATGTTGTAAGATCACCATCCCATGATCCAACCATAGGGTCTCACATCTAGATGTTGATTATTTATCCTTTATTTACCCTATCATGTTATTGATTAAATATAGGTAATTTATGTCATTCAATTAGTATGCATAAGATCACACATGCTCATTATTTAAGTAGCCTTATGTGTTAACTCAAGTGTTTATTAAGAAGAATCATGATTTAGTAAGTCATTACCAAACTGGATTATTTAATCACATAATCAAATGATAACATTAAGGTTTCCATAGCTTACTATTTCTCATCCTCATATCAGGATTATTTACCAAACACATGGATTATCTGCATCTTGATAATCATAACACTAGGTATATCATGAAGTCTATTCTCAAGGTACACTTATACTTTTAAGCATGCTTATATTCTATAACCAATGACTATGTATTATCAATAATGATAATTTAGTCAACTTACATTAAAAAATAGCTGTATTGTAACATTTGAGTTAGTAAACTTTAAGAAAACATGTCATATATCTAAAACACTACAACACTATTAATAGTATAATCCATAATCCAAAATGAGGATCCACAAACATAGATAATTGATCTATCTTACCTCATTGCTTAAGCAATGGAAGTAAGCTCACTAAAAACAAACTTACAACCAATAAGCATTCATTGTTATCACATAGTAATGGGAACATATTGCTAAAATCACCATGGTCTATATGCAAAATTTACTTACCATAACTTAATTTTAGCTAAGGTTATAACATGCAACCACATTAAAATCATAAATATAGTAATAATGATGTAACTAAGGGATATCTTATGTCATCCCTCTAATGACATAAACAATTGGTAAATTCACATACTAGAAAAAAAATCCATGTTATGAAGATATCACCAATTAAAAGTCCATCATAAAACCCAAGACTATCATATTATCAGTCATGTTCAAAATAAAATTTCATATTACCCTTTAGCTATCATCACACTAATATCATAATCAAGAGATAGGTCCATATGATAAATAGGCAATCATGCCAAGAAAAGTCATCAAAGAGTATTTATCATGAAATTTAAATATGTAAGCATAGCTCCATTAATAAAATGCAAACCTCTATCAATTTCAGCATAACTTAAAACAAAACTATATTATATATATCAAATGATTCAAGGTTCAAGATACTTGAGTTTCATTGTTCCAATGATAGTCATGTTACAATTTCATGCCTACTTAAAAGTAACTAGCATATCACTAAGATAGGTACATATGACAATAAATAAATATCAAAATTAACATGATGCATTATAAAACACTACTGCTCATATGGTAAATAGATCCCAATATAAATGTATTCCAAAAGAGTAAATATATTTGGTTAAATGTATAAGAATCATACATATACCATCCTGAATACCTCCAAGTCCACAACCATATCCCAACATAACAATATTACAAAATTACATAAGGTAATAAGATGAAATATAACATAAAATGAGTAATCAACTATAATCCATAAACCCAATATCATATGTCAACAGTTACAAATGAGAGATGAGCCACCATAAAAAAAACTAGGTACATCAAATGGAGAAAGGTGAATACTGCAAGAGGGACACCCCTCAAAACTAGACCAATGAGCCCACCCATTGGTGGCCCTTACCACCCCAACCATCAGTTTGGTGGAGGGTTTCAACAACTAGGTACTTGGGCTAGGTAAGAGGTACGCACATAATAATGAGCCACCATTAAAGACTTATAAAATCATCTACAAGGTCAAAAGGAGATATTCAAAAAACATGAAGCCATAACACTCAACCACATCATGGGCTCATCTGAGCGTAACATAATTAAACTTAGGGGGATCAACCTAAAATAGTCACATTGACTTAATTAAGTCAAAAAAGGAAGGTATAACACTTATAACAGAAGATGAACTTGATTGGTTTTTAAATTACCAAGTATGATCAAGATTTATTCCTTTAATTAAACCAATAATTTAAGACCAAGTAATAAGGTGACCTTATTCAATAAAAATAAATAACAAAATAAATGGTATACTGCTAGTACTTTCAACTCGATATGTTGAAAAATAACTCACTCCAACATCAAGAGTAGGATTTACCAGTAGCATGGATAAACAATTCTATTACAGTCAATCTTAATATGAAAATTATTTATGCATAGTAGAGGATATGATGTCAAAGTCTCAAATACACTCGTCTTTGCATACATATGATGTCCAATCTGAAATAAAATGCCTAATAGTTTATTAGCAAAAATCTGATTGTTCTAGAGACCTTATTAAGGGTAGTTTTATCAAATTTCCAACACTTATTACAGGGCTTAAAAACATTAAAATAGTTACCATATTTTATATACCATGAAATATCTATGGTATATTTCACATATTCTATCACTTAGACCCCAATGCAAGAGATTGGTAATCTCCAAAAATTGTGAATAGTTTAGAAAAATTACAAGAATTCACTTTTCATAGTTTATAAAATAAGAGGAGGTCTTCCAGGTGTATCTTCAATAAAATGTTGGGTAACATCTTACTAGTTATGATTTTTTAACAATCATTTACAAGGAAAACCCAATAGTCACTCATTTATACTATACATTTTTCCCTCATAGATTTGTAGACACCAAAGTTATAATTCGATTCTGGACTATTCTATTTTTATCATGGCTTTTAGTTTTTCATTAATGTCATAAAAAAAATAAACATCATTAAAAAGCCACTCATAAATTTTTATAGATACATAGATTTTGGGTTTCACAATAAACCAATAAATACCTTTCCAAAAAAATAAAAGGGCTTAAGATATAAACATTACGACAGTAACTAGTAGACTTGTAACTATATTAAATAGGGGGTACCTTAGATTATATAAATGCAAAGTTTATTGATAACATGATTCTACATGTTTCCCATAGTCATAACGATGATACTCAAATTTCTAAAATAAAATTGAGTAGAGTATGAGGAGAAACCACTTGCCTATTTGAGAATAAGGTACTACTCCAACTAATTAACATCTAAGACTTATTTCTCCTTATGGGTGTTGGTACCTTTTAGTAATGTCACCACAAGACTGGTAAAAATGTCAATATTCTATTTAAGTACTTTGAGAAGACTTTATTATCAAAATATTCTTCTCTCTATTATATGTGTGAATATCTTTCCCCTTCCTCATGTTTCATCATCCCCTATATGTCAATGTCCCTGTTACATCTTCTAACACCATGCTCTCCTCTATTCTCTCATTGCCATGCTCTACCCACTCTCATCTCTATCACCTCTCTTATTTTCTACTCCCCATATCATCCTTCCCCCTATGACATCCTTCCCATCTCTTTTTCCTCTACCTAAATCCATATGCCTCTGTCTTATCCCTCCTCCAACTCCACACTATGCCTTGTACTTTTCTACACTGAGCCCATACCTCTTTTCCTAACTACCCCCAACCTCTATCCTCCTCCTTGGTCAAAGCCATTCTGGCATATACAGTAAACTAGGAACATCCATTATATATATATATATATCCTTCATAGGTCAAAATAATAGAATATAATATTATTATTAAATAGCATAGTTATAATATAAGTAGAAAGGAAGGGAATAGAATAATATATAAAATGATATGAAATATATATATATATATATATATATATATATATATATATATATAAGAATGAAGTGATATAATATAATCTTATTATATAATATAATAATAATATAAGTAACCTTAGGTATATATATATATATATATATATATATATATATATATATATATATATATATAATAATAAAATAATATTGTGTGTGTATTTATGAATAATCATAATAATATAAATATGAAAAATAATAAATAATAGAATAAGGGAAATAGAATATAAACAACAAAATTTATAAAATAAATTAACAATAAAATCCATTGAACAAATACAAATCAATTAAGAATTATTAAATAGTATATTAAACAAAAATCCATAAATCAAGTATTAATAATAATACGGTATTTGAATAAATTAATTGTCTAAGTTAATGAACCATTAAATTATAAGGATAATTGTCAAGTTAATTTAATATAATGGTAGTTACTAAAATCATTAAAATAATAATGATCATCAACATCATAATATCAACTCGAGAATATAAAAGAGTCGAAAATAAAGCAATCGATAACTCCCTAAGTCAAAAAAAAACTCATGATAGTTAGTCACCCATGATGGAGGTGTTTATATGTTTTATAAGGATAAGAGACCCACATGGTTCTTGACAAGCCCAAACTAAGTTGGATAAAAGATAGGCCACAAGACAATAACATTAATAGGAAAAAGAAACAATACACATAACCAAGTGTAATAGGCTAGAAACTAAATCATTACCTTATAGATTAATAATCATGTGTTCACAACACCAAAGTATGATAATCAAAGTGTGAAAATTACCTCAAGAACACAAAGGTAGGCACGATGGATGATGATGCCAAACTCAATAAACCCAACAAGGAATAATAACAAAACATACATACTCAGAATAAGGCAAGACCAAAATAATAATAAATAATAACATAAAGGCATATAATGATAATGGATCAATATCATATAGTACACACTATACCTATCAGAGTGATCTTATGACTACTCAATCACCTACATATATACCTGAGATGTCTAAACCCAAGTTGAGCTTAACTCATGGCCTGGTGCCTATACCCACCAAATAAGACGTAAAAAATATTTTAATGATATCAATATAATAATAATAACTCATCATAAATCATTATACCTAAAATGATAATCAAGTATAGTTAAATATAACTAAGAAGCACAAGAGTTATTCCTGATAACAATGAACCCACACATGCCCTACAAGGCACAATCCATGGTTGTAAAAGTGATCAATGTCAATCTACATTAATGAGTCATGTTAAAGTAATATCATATGCTAATGTAGCTAATCTAAAGTAACACACACACACACACACACACACACACACACACACACACACACACACACACACACACACACACACACACACACACACACACACACACACAATAGAATAAAATGAATCCAATATAAGTAGTATGCATATCAAGATGTAATGCATATAAAGTATCAATAGTGACATATCATATCATAATAGCTATCTAGGGTACCTACATCACAACCATTTGAATAAAACCACCATCAACTTCAATCATTCTAAGTGATATCAAAACACACTAAAGCAAGCTATAGTCCATTATTTTAAGGTGTCACAAGGTTGGTTCGTGACACTTGGAGAAATATGGGGCTCAATGAGGAAGATATAAAATAGGCTTTGGTGTTTGAAGATAAGTAAAAACTTGACCAAGAATAGAATAAGGTTGATTTAGATAAAAGAGTACAAAGTTTCCCCCAAGCACATGACCAATAGTATAATTGGCCAACTAGGTGTCAAGTGACCCTACCAAATAAGTAGAGGAAGTTGTGAAGGTATACCCAAGTAGTAAAGGGGTGTCTAGATAGAAAGAAGGTGATACTGATGATTTGGAGAAATAAATGAAGATAATTGAGGAGTACCAATAGCAACAAGGTAACCCTATCAATTAAGGAATAACCATTGAGGTAAATATTAATAATCCCTAGGATAAATAAATGGATGAGGGGATAAGTCCAATGAAATAACCCCCAAGGACCAAACAAGTGACTCCTTAGAGGAGCATGCTAAAGAGAGTGGTATTACTAGTGAAGAGGAAGAAGTGCACATAGAGATGGATATCATTAAAAAAAATTATAGAGAGATTAACATTAGGTATATGATGTATAAGAATTGGGGGGATAAATATGTATACTTATATGAAACTATGCCCCTGAAGCCACCATAACAAGAGCATGCAAGAAACTCTCATTTGTGCTATAAAATTACATAGATGACCCAATTTGAGGTAATGAAGGCCACTAATTTAATCCTAAGAGATACTAAGGAGGGACATGTATCTATTCTTGTTGACTCACATGCTATGAATCCAATCCAATTTGGGAATGCACTAATAAAAATAGCCATGGAAGTAACGCATCATAATATCATAAATGATGGCAAGGTGAGGAAATTGAAGAAACTCCTCAAGGAACCCAAGGAGGAAGTGTAGGCCAATAGGTTCAAGTTGAAACATATTTGTGAGAACATGGAGGTGGTTGATCCATCTTTTATGGTTAGCATCAACACTTTATAAATTTTAGAGGTCAATAATATTTATGTATTGGTGGAGTAGATGTTCCCAATCCTATAGCCTGAGCCAATGTAAGAATAATAAGAAGAAGAGAAAGAACTCAACATCATACTAAATAAGGAATTATCTAAGAAAATATAAAAAGTGGAGGATATTTTCACAAAGTTGAAGGAGGGTATAGAAGAAATGGACATAATCTTATTTAATTTATCTAACCAATCCTCAATAATAGATGTCAATTAAATCAAGCAAAAGATGAGGAGTAGCTGATGGCTAAGGTGTACTCTACAAGTAAGGTGGAAAGGTCATAAGTCATGATAAATGTCAACACATTGAGCAACCAGATCAAAGACTAGGAAAGAACCTTGGAAGAACTCTTTTGTACTTTGTAGAATAAGGCCTATGAGAAAGGGGAAATCTTAGATGAAATTGTGACAAAGGTGCAATCTAACATATAATACTTCCATAAAGAGCTAGATAAAATAGATACACTTAAACTCATTATTTCATCATTTGAGATTGATAGCACTATAGAATAAATCAAGCTATCCAAAAAGGGATTTGAGGATTTAAGTGAAAAACTCTAGGAGAATGCACCTAAGTTATACTCTCCCAATATTTTGATGTCTTAATCTGAGGGTAGATTAAGGATTTTTTATATGGGGTAATGTTCGGTCCCTAACTAGTTAGTGGAGTATTCATGCCAACTTGACATCCATCTCGGTGCATCTAGATATTTTGAAAAAGGGTTAGCCTAGAAATTTTTTGTATCCATGTAGAGGATGTAGTGTAAATATTTCACTTAATATCTGATAAATAACCACCTCTTATATATTTATGGCATTGACAAAGATCTAAATATATATATGGAAAGTGGAGCGTATGAATCGTGGGGTCATGGATCTAGTGATTATGATGACATGACTCCATATCAATACTCAACATGCAGATTCCACCCTGGCAAAGATGTTCATGAAAGGCTTATATAAGGAGATTGAACTAGATTAAAATAAGAGGGAGAGCTATAAAAAATCTCTAATGGAATGACTTTTAAAACATACCCTATAAACATTGCTCTAGAGGCCATTAATTCTTAGAAATGGAATGGAGGCCACTCTAGCTCCAATTATATATGTCCAAGCTCATCTATGATCCTTTAGGTTATTATTATTATTATTATTTTAATATAAAATCTTGCTATGGATTTTTAAAAATGATAAATGGTGTTGTCTTAAAATGTACTTAAGTGTTTCTAGTTTACATGTCTTGTAGTTTTTTTAATGGGATGTGAATGTTTGTGATGTCCCACTTTTGATTAATTATGTGAATTGGTGTTTATACATTTTTATGGTTTCACTAATTTAATAGAGTCTCTATAATTTTCATGATGTCATCATAATTTCACATGGAAGATGAGTATAGATATGTGCTAGTAAATCCACTCCTTATTTAATTTGCATCTGTTTAGTATGAGTAAATTGAACCAAATCAATCTTATGACCCAATAAGTACCTATATGACCCCAATATTAATCTTAAAAAGGCATGCACCTATGGATCTACCCAATTTAAGTTTCAAATGCATTACTTAAATCCTCTTAGTGAAGTTTTGTGTCATGGCATGGCTAACACAATGCGGGCCCTAGTTCATTCTCAATTGCACTTTAAGTGAGCACATAAGGCCTATGTTTTATGTGGATTGATGATAGTGAAATTAAGTGTTTAAATTTTGAGTTCAAAGGGATTTATTTCATACTTGTGTTTGGTTGTAGTAAACCATTCCTAGAGTTCTACAATAAATATATGTATCGAGTTGATAATGAATCTACCTTGGACTTGAAGTTACATCACTATCCATTTTGATATTCTTCATTATTCTCCCTCACTTAAGACCAAAACCTTCACCTTATTTGAAAACTCAGTCATCAAGTTAGTTTGTGGATGCTATTATCGAGACTAAGATCATCATATTGGAGTATGTAAAGTAGAGAACTTTAGAAATCATATGAAAATACTACTTTTATTTTAAGTTTTGAATTCAACCTCCCTTAGACCCTTCCATTGTTTTTTTACCTCCATGTTTAACATGACACCTTTTGAAGTATCTTCATGGGTGACTATTGTAGGTGGTGATTTATACATGTGTACAAATTGAGGAGGGATGGGATATTGGTCTTAAGAGACAAAAGTGATATTAAGACCCTCATTGACCCTTCATGTTCAAAACTAGATTAAATAATCATCAACTTGACATAATGAGTTTTGAATAGAAATGAAAATAAGACATGATCCATTACCTTAAAAAATGCAAAAATACCTTAACTTCTCTGAATAAAGGAATTTACAATGTTATTTACTCATCAGCTTTAACTCTCTATGAATAAATTATATCATGGTTTTCATGATATCTTGAGTTGGTTTATATGGCACCAATTAATGTTTTATGAACCTTGAGTTGAGATTTTAAAACAAATTAATACTTATTTTGACCCCTACACCATCATGATTGTTGCAGGTAGTCATTTCTCTCTATGACACTTATCATCAGTTCACCCACTAAGGATTCCATGAGCATGTTCACATGATCTCTCCATATAGTTCTCACTTGATCCTATTGGATGATGCAAGGATATAAAATTAGTGTTCTTATTATGCCAACCTATTTATTATCAGTCTCCATGATCATAACACACAAGCCTGACTAGTACATCTAGCATAATAGGCCTTTTTGGGTCTCTTGATCCTTATGAGTGTCATTAGCCATTTCAATACTTATAAAGAGTGAAATGAAAAAATAACATGTGATTCAAAAAACCTCCCAACCTTTGTGACTCATTTATTCATGTCACTTGTCATGATATTCCTCTTAACTTTCTCACCAAGGTATAGAGATAAAGCTATGCTACTAAACTTCTAAGTGCTCTTTGTACCTTAAGAAGGTATGGTCTCTTGAACCTCATTGAAATAAATTAAATGAATAAATTATACCTATCATTTTGACCTCATTGAGATACTTTTCAAGTACTATAAACTAATTAACTATAGTTGTACCTTGTTAAAGAGATTATCTCACCAAAACCATCTCAAAGGAGATTTTACTCAAGATGGAGATATATGAGTTTTTTATAAGATGAGCGAGGTTTTAAATTAATTAATAATTAAATTTTTAACCTTTTAATATTAAGACACTTTCTTGACAACTCAAATCATGCTCCAAAACTAATCAAATAGACCATTCATAAGTACACTATAAGAAACCAATTTTATGCCATATGTACCTTCCTATAAGGAGTTACATGATTAATTCACATGGAAGATATCTTATTTTACCATAAAATAATCTCACTATAACCATTCTTCCCCATTGAATCATAAAGTGAAGAAATGAAGAAAAAACATGGACCTTGTTTGGATGAATAGGCCATTTAGACCCCCTACACTCTTAGTAATTGTTAATAAAGATGGGGAATGAAAATATAAAAAAATACCAAAAAATTAAATTAAATTATGGTCCCTATAATTTCCCAATATATTTTATCTTAACTCTCTCTCTCTCTCTCCTGCATGTACTGAGTAAAAATTGATGGCTTTCCTAGAGCTGCCAAGGATGTCAATATGGGAGAAAAGTATGTTTTCTTCATTTTATCACCTAAAATATCTTATATACCATTTATTTGAATTTTTAATGAGAAATTAAGATCATAAAGGTTAATAAAGATCAATTTCACCTTGAAGAACTATACAATAGCCTCAAAACATGTCTTTTTTGCACTAAAACTACTAGAATCACTTGAGAACCTAATGAAACTATTGTAAAATATATCTATTGGACCTTGTAATGTATTAATAGATAAAAATAACATGATAAGAAAAGTTTCAAGTTATATGGGTGATATTTTGACCTATGAGGTCAAACTTGTCAGCATTTACTAAGACAACTGAGAATATAAAAAAATGTTTTAAGGGGTTTTGAACTTGAGATCTTCTTAGTTGTAAGTTTTAGTAAATTAAGGTTCACCAACTCATATAAAATCTTAAATAAACATTTAAATGCAATAATTAATATTTAAATCCTTTTTTAATTTAATTCATATGCCTCCCATGTTCTTAAAACTCTTTTTCATGGCTGAAAAAATGATTTTCCTTAAATTTGATCAAAACTCTACTCCCCAGAGATCTAGGCCTCCACATCATAAATTTCACACATGAAACTATAATTTATTACATGATTTAGATGCGAAATAATGATAAAAATTGATTTATAATTGCACTAAACTAGGTGTTGAATGAGTTGTACTCAGAATGACCACCTAGATGTTATTATTAAAAAAGTTGTAAAAAATATAATAGGAGGTTTAAAAACACAAAATAGACAATGTATATGTGTATATAAGGTGTCAAAACTTAAGGATCAACTAGTTAAATGACTATTCTTGTCTATTTTTTGACTAGGACAAATATCAAAACAAGGTCAATATGTTAATTAGAGTTTTGAAAGCATAAAACTTAGCACACGAACCCAAAAAAAAATTAAAATTAATTTAACTTGTAATTAATTACCAAAACAATCAATTAAAAAAAAGTTTTTAGGAGGTTTTAACTTGAGATTTTCATAGTTATATGTTTTTACTAAAGTAAGGTTCATTAACTCATCTAGAAGCCTAATTAAACATTTACATGCACTAAGTAATATTTAAATCCTTTTTGAATTGAATTTAAATAAAAATATATAGATATTGAATTAAATCTAATGTGCATGTAATTTTTTGAAAAAATGTAAAGAGTAATTTAACTTTTTAGTAAAAAGTAATTAAACAATGTTGGGGACCGATTACGTGGAAATTTGAGAACTAAAAAATAAAGTATTTTTAAAATAAATCTCCAAAATATATCAATAAAAAAACATACCTATAGCTGCAAATGGAAGAATAGACACTTATGGAAAAGTTTGGAGAACCACAACAATTTGTATAGGCCATGAAATACCATAAGAATTTATAAAACTCCTTGAAATCTTGCCACAAAGTAGATATGATCTTCAAAATTAAAATTTTTATGAAGAATTTAACTTTTTCACTCCTCCATGTATAGATGTGCTCCAGAAAAATTCACAGAGGCTTAGAATGGGCTTTTCAGGCTCTAAAATTTTACAAGGAGCCTTTAATCCTCAAAATTAAGTAGATATAACCTTAAAAACTAAATTTTCATGCCAAAAAATAATTTTTGAATTTTTTCCAATGCCATAGCGCTATACAAGTAGAAGAGTGACACTAAAAAAATAGTAGTGAAGATTCCACAGGCTATAGGAGGCCAAATCAGGCCATGTGAAGCTCTAAACTACCTTGAAATGGATAAAATAAGAATTTTTAATAACTATAACTAAGTTTTAATGAATAAATTATAATATTTTTTTGATTTATAGTTCACACATGCCAAAAATAACCTCTCAATGTTGTAAAAGATTAAACAAAATTGATAAAAGCTTCATCAATTTGAATATGGGTTGCTTAAAGTGGGATCTTCTCATATATTAATAGGCTTTCCAATCATTCAAACTCCCTCAGGCTCTGATTCCATGAAAAGATCTTAAATATATGAATGTATTATTTACATAGGAGATCTAAAAGTGTAAATGAATAGCAAAGCATGCCATAATAACTAGATCATTGAACATAAGGTTTAACATAGAAAACCTTAAAGTGGTAAAAAACTAAGGTGATTATTCATATAATTGGGAAACACCCCAATACATAATTCTTATTCTTCTCACTTATTCTCAAATATAGGTCTTCATAAAACTTTTCACAATGCTTGCATATATCTCACATAGTTCACAAAATAATATTATGTATTATTGTATTTTAACAAAGGGGTGAAACCCTATTTATAATAGGAATGGGGGGAGGTTACCATTGTTACCAATGGTTCCAAAATTTCCCCAAGGAACCAAGTAAGAAATTAAATAATATGTTATATTATTTTATTTGCACAAGGTTTTAACCCATGTTAAATATAATAATAAAACATTTATTATTTTACCAAATATTAAGG
This sequence comes from Torreya grandis, assembly GCA_037957365.1. Lineage (NCBI taxonomy): Eukaryota > Viridiplantae > Streptophyta > Pinopsida > Cupressales > Taxaceae > Torreya > Torreya grandis. The sequence goes on from JARHVA010005436.1 coordinate 87,000, forward strand.
GTCTAATAATGGTACCCACATAACATTAAATGTTACAACATGTATATGCACTAAGTGTGTGTTTAAAATTATTGTTTGACCTTTATATATCCTTGAGATAGTTATTTTTAAATTCACCTAGATGATTTAATTATTGTTCTCTTATATAAACATAAAACTATGATTGTTTGACTATTTAGTATGCATCTATACTCCTTCCTTTCACTATTGGTCTTTAAAGTTTAGATCTCAAGGCTTATTGAGATTTTTTAAAGGTGAATGATAACATTAGATCATTCCTTTTAATATGACATATTCACTTCCATTTCAATCATTAGAGTATGAGTGTTGACCTACATGTTTGAAACCTATAGGTTAACAAAACCCCCTTTTTAGCCTAGCTTTGATGAGAACACTAGATCCAATAGCTCCTAGGGTTTTTTACTTGGAATATCTCATTAAGGGTGATTTTATATACCATGTGAATATATTTTTAAATATTTGAGAACCTGTATTAGTGAATAACATTCATCCTTGTCAAGGATCATCTCAACCATACCTGCGAGTTCACACAACCATTTGTGCATGGATTAACACAATTTTTTTTAATCTCATTGCCTAATTAATGTAAGAGGGATAATTTTAGAATTTAAATTACTTTGGGTAAGTTTATTACAATGTTTCCATTCCAAAAACAACTTCTTCCATCCTTAAGGATGTCATAGCTTCAAAACCCTGCCTGCCACCCTAAAAAAATAACAAAAACACAACATTTATATTATTTTGGTTTCTTAAACATGAAAAATAATAGTTTATGAGGATGTGAGATGAATATTTATACCCTTTAGTATCTACAAAAACCATTCATTTTCATCCATTAATTTTAAAACTCGTTGAGATGAAAAAACTTGTATATGGGGTTTTAGGAGGGTTTTGGGCTACTTATTTTGTTAACAATTGATCAAAAAGTGCATCCATTAAATCCTAAAAATAATTTATATAATTTTAAGGACATAATGTCCCATATTAAACCCCAATATAAATATATCCAACTCTCTTTCCTCATCATGATCTGAGCACTTGAAAATGGCCTTCACTAGCTTATAAAGAGGTTGATGGAATGTTTTTTAGATTATTTAGACTTTCCAATTATATCAAAAGTATAATTTGAACCTAAAAAACTCTAATAGGCATAACACCATTCATTTATGACCTTAAATGACCATCTCCATATTAAAAAATTGCTTTACAAGCCCTTGACAAGTGTATTTCTACATTATATTTTACTTTCTTAATCTTTGGAGGGTCCCACCACTCATTTCACATTGAAACTATCCTGGATGAACATGTTTGAGTAGGAATAACCTTGGAATATCTTTTAAATGTGTCAATTACCTCAAAATACAATTAATTCTTCTTATTTACAAAGACAACCATTGCCTTAACTTTAATAAATTTACCTTAGCTTTTACTAAACATGAAATAATAATGATTTCAACTCACCATATCATGTCTCTAGAAAATCTAATACACTATAATACATCATGACACCTTGGAGATCAATACAACAATACTCTTCCATCAGTTAACATACCTTAACCTTTACAAAGTAACCTTAAACTTTGCTAATATACCTTAACTTTATCAAATAAATGTTCATAAATGATAAACACATCAAGAACACTACAATAAATGACCATTTGATGAAAATATAATGTGACTTGAACTTGATACTAATTAGATCATCCTAGATGGATTTTTAAGCTACCAAGTAAGACACACTACCTATTTTGGTCTTAATTTGCACCCATGGGGAGAGTTCTTTAGGCTCTCTCCAACTAAGCCACAAAATGGGAACAACCTCAAGTTGTGGGTATATTATGGTGAGGTTTAACCTAAAAATAAGGTCAAATTCCTATTGGATCTATCACTTAAACTAATATTTGGCTTCGAAAAGGGATAAAAATAGATAATAATACATGAAAACATGTAAGAAGAGGTGATGAACTAATGTTTTGGACACTTAAAATTGCACAATATAAACACTATCAAACACTTTTAAACCTTAAAATATCACTTCACTCACTCTTTTATCAACTTTCAATTAAATATTTCACAAAAAGGCATGAACTAGTTATCAATCTATCATGGGAGGGTAGCTGTCCACTTCCAAAATAATCAACAAACTATTTGTTACACTTAGAATGACCTGTGAAAGTTATAAAACACTTCATTAAGGTGATAATACTTTTAAAAAGGTAAAGGAAATAAAATATTCACTTAACCACATCAATGAATTCATATAACACACTCCAATTCTACTTGAAAATGGAGGAATTTAGTCTTTATCATGTCAAATATGTGTTACAATACAAATTTTGGTATAGCCTAGGCAAGCCACAAGCATGAGAGTCTATTAACTCCAAGAAAAATATCTAAGAAAGAGACCAAGGGGAGGAAAATGGGAGATATATAGAAAAGGGGAAGTATAAATCAATAAATGAGGCCCAACCACCTTTGATCGATTTCATTAATCATGTTTAGTAAATTAACCATTGATCATCTCCAAATAACTCTAAATCCCTTCTCATTGGCTTAAAAAATTCACAAGAAGACAATAACTTGTCAAAGGTGCTAATTCATGATCCACTTGAATGTAAAAATCCCTAAAAGACCCTGAAATTGCATTGAATGCCTTGTATACAATCCACAACCTCCAAACTCTCCATCTTCTTAATGAGCACATAGTGTTGTGTATCATCTTGATATGCTTTTTACACTATCATATAGTCACCTTGAATCCATTCACTAGTAACCCCTTTGACATTCCTTTTCATAATCACCATTATGATACTACTTCAAACCCTGAACATAGAGTCACTATAGATGAAAACCAATCACCATATTGGTTTTCATATAGCCATAATTTCATTAAAGATATGTGGTTTAGGGTTTCTTGATAATGTATAATATGTAAAACTTATGTTTGAGATCTCTTGATATTTTTAGCAAAGTTTTAATGGCATTAGATGGATTTGTAGGGTTTGTTTTGGTAACCCAAATCACATTTGATCTTGTATTTATATGTTTACCTACCTAAGGTGGCAAAATCATTTACTCTGATGTGTCTATCTATCTACGTGGCACTCCCATTGCCACACTACTATTTATCATATTTAAAAATATGAATATTTATTTATTTAGACATGTGTCCTCACCTTGTACCTTATGGGACTTGATCAAATCTACTTCATTTATCCTCATAGGAGTCTTTTATCCTATTCACATGCTTACACCATGTGGTGACCTTGCATTCAATTTGGGCTCCTTGACTTTTCCACCTTGATCTATAACATTGATCCTTTTGAATGAATTCCATTGATCTTGATCTATCAGATCAAATGTGGACCATATATTTGCTTAGGAGTCACCATGATTGAGACACTCTACACTATCTGATTAAATTTTAGGATATGCTAACTCTTTGACATTGAGCTCATCATTAAATTTGCTTTTTCATTATTAAATGTACTCCATTGATCTCTTTGAACCTACTAAATTTATTGATCACCTATGTACCATTGATCTTCGATCCCAACCTTTGAGATCATTCCACTTGTCGATCTTGCATTCAAATTAAAGCTCATTAAGTATTTTTTAAATCTAAATGGCTATTTTTGTGTATTTAACTTGATGTCCCTAGACATGTCCCATTCTACTATATCATTTTTAAATACTTGGATATTAAGATAAAATACTCATCAAGATACCAAATTTTCAATGGATAACCTTGGCATAAAGTACATCACTTTTATATAATTTTGAAGCTTTGGTTGACTTCTTACTTGTATTTATGAAATACACAACCAACCTACTTTATTGATTCTTGAATGATGTGTCATGATGGTCTAGCTCCTTCAAGTCACCAAATTCATAGTGTAAACTAATTATAAGTGTTTCAAAATCTTTCAAGTGTAAATTGATAGGATCATGAAGTCTATCTACTCCTACTACTAGATCATTCTTTAAGTAGGACTCTACTTAGCTTTACCCTCCAGATCTAGGTAGTATTTTATATGTAGGACAAATCTAGCCACCATCTTTGGTGACTCAATTGGGAAGCATGCCTGTTATGCTTGAGAATTACAACATTTACATGAATCTTGAAATTATAAATAATTATGAGTCTAATTTATGACTTTAAGAGACTGTTTTGACTTGTAAAAAGATAGCAAATCCACCAAGGCAAAGAAGGAAACACACAAAATAGAGAACTAAACTAAAAAAGGTAAGTGTGAAAATAAATAACTTATTGAGACAAAACACAAACAAACTAATGTGCTATAACAACACTTGGAGGAAAAAAAATAAAAAAACTATGTACAAAGAACTTAGATTCTTTAATAACAATGTTTCAGATGTATCCTATTAACTGGGACAAGAATCTCTTTGCCATCCATCTTTGTCAGATAGAAGGAATTGTTGGATTTGTAGCTGGGTATTGTGTATGGACCAATATAAAGAGAGTAAAACTTTATATTCCTTCCTAGTTTAGTTACATCCTCATCCCACTTGAAGAATATATCTCCTTCTTTGAAAATTAATGAAGAATCTTTCATGTCAAAGGTTCTTTTCATTTATGCTTTGTTAATTTCCATGGCCAACATGGATTGATTTCAAACCTCCTCCAGCTTTATAAGCTCAACACATATAACTTCCATTATCTCATTCTCTAAAAAATCTAGTTGATGCATTAGTTCTAAAGTAGGAAACTCAAGAGAAATAGGCAATCTTGCTTCCTTACCATATACTAGCTTGTATAGAGAATTGGCTATTGATATTTTGTAGGTGATCATATCAGCCCATAGAGATGATTTTAAATTGAGATTCCATGACCTATGATTATCTTCAATATTCCCTCTTATGATCTTCAATAAGTTCTTATTTATGGACTTAGCAAGACCATTGCCTTGTGGATAGTAATTTGATGAAATGTTGAGATAGACACCATGTTGAACAACCCATTAGCTAATCCTAGTCACCACAAAGGCCATAACATTGTAAGAGATAATAGTTGAAGGAACTCCAAATCTAGTAAGCAAACCTTCATAGAAATTTAGAACATTGGAATCATTTGCATCTTTTAATGATATTGCCTATATCCACTTAATGAAGTAATATATAATAGTTAGTATCCATTTATGTCCTAAAATTGAATGGGGAATAATGATACCAATAAATTCCAATCCCCATTGGATAAAGGGCTAGTACACTACAATTGGTTAGAGAGGTAAGGCTACAAACTTCACCTTTCACACAAAAAAAGCACACTATTTAAAATTTCTAACCCATGCATGATAATCACCAAATAGGCCAATATAATAATAGCCACCTCTCATGATCTTAAGGGTTGTTTTCCTTGTGGAATAGTACCCTCCACCATGTCCATCATACAAATTCTCAAGAAAATTTTGTTTTTAGCTTAGCTCTATACATATAATAAACATGCCATTGATATATGTCTTGAATAAAACACCATCAATAAGAAGAAATGGAATTGATTGTAATCTAAAATATCATATTTTTGAAGCACTAAGATAAGAGGGATAAATAACATCTTAGAGATATCTTACCATGTCATGAGACTAACTAGAAGGTGAGGTATGATTAGCTACAACTTATTTATCATTTGACACCAAAATCACCTCATTAGCCTCTTGCAAGTCTTGAGATAGATTCTCACAAAATCCTTTGCCTCTGATCAAATTTTTGACCCTAATTTCCACATCATATTCCATTACCTTGGTTATCCAACCATCTATTTTCTCATTTATGTCTTTGTTCAAGAGAAACTCCTTGATACTTAGATGGGCCACCATGAGGTGTATCTTATTGTTGGGCAACAAGTATCTAAATTTATTGAGGGAACTTATAACTAAAATTACATACTTTTCAACAAAAGAGTACCTTATTTCATACTCTTCCAATACTTTAATTAAGAAGGCTATTTTTTTCTCTAAAGCCTCGTGATTATATTACATAAGAATGCTTAAAATGGTGTTGAGGTTAGCATAAGCATATAAAATGAAATCTTTTTTAAAATATAGGATTATTAATTTAGGAGCACTAGTTATGTTCTTCTTAATCTCAACAAAACTCTTTACTCCTTCCTTGGACTAGCTAAAACTCTAATTATTCTTTAGCATGGTTGTAATTGGCTTAGCTAAAGTGGAAAAATCGTACATATATCTTCTTATAAAACTGATTTTCCCTAAGAAGCTTTGCAAATACTTTTTATGCATGGGAAAGTAAAGTGAAATAATTGAATTTATCCTTGTAGGGTCATATTCAAACCATGTTTTTAAATCACATTCCCAAGGAGCTTAACTTCATGAGCTGAGAAGATACACTTTTTGTGATTCAGAAACACCCCAAATTGTCTACTCCTCTCAAAAAATTACTTGAGGTGAACCATATATTAACTTGAAATCTTTGAGAACACTATTATGTCATCTAAATAAATAATTATAAACCTATTAATAAGGCCTTAGAATGTTATATACATGGCTCTCTAAAAAATTTCTCCAGCATTAGATAAATAGAAGGGAATCTTTATATATGCAAATGTCCCCCACTTTGTAGTGAAGGCTATCTTGAATTAGTATTATTATTTGACCAAAATCTAATTGTAACCACTATATCCATCCAACAGAGAAAACCTCTCTGAACCTACAACCAGCTCTAGGATTTATTCCATAGATGGCAATGGATAGTGATCTTTAAGAGAAGCTTTGTTCAAATCCTATAATTAAACACATAGTCTAATCTCACCATTATTTTTTTATAATAGAAAAATGTTTTCCGCCCAAGTTGAGTTATTTATTTTAAATATAATATCTACCTCTATGAGCTTATGAATCTCATCTCTCATCAAAGGTTCAAGTTTTGGATTGATAGGTCTTTATCTTTATCTCACTAGTTTAGTTTCAGCCTCTAACTCAATAGTGTGTTGAGCTAGACTTGCATAAAATCCTTTGATATAACTATATTTCCATGAAAACACATCAAAAAATATTGCACATAATTTAATGAAAGCTTCTTTTTTTGAAGGAGTGCATACCTTACCCAACTTCAAGTTCTTACCAGCTGTAATCTCCACATTGGCATAATGTTCCTCTTTTGTTGACAAAGATAACTTTGTCTTTTTCAACTCATCATCACCACTAAATATATGCTCACGTGTGACCAATCCCTTGGGAAACTTATTTGTTTTCAATTTCACAATCTAATCACCATACTTTTTAAAGAACTATGATTGATTTTTTGAGGAAAACTCAGCTTCTTATTGTAGTAACTTGATAATCTAATTGTCATATTAAAAAAATTACCATTTATCATGGTTATCTAGGATAGAATGTCCTAAAACCACCTTAATTTGTGATTGAACCTTTTCACTTCTTATATCAGTTGGGATACTAAATTGTGCCCTAATGGTAGCCAATCCATCTTCATGTTTATTTTCATCTCTTGGTATTATGTAGATGTTGAAAGCTTTAAAATATTAAAGTTAGTCCCATAACCTATCCTTATAAGATATAAGCAATAAAATTTTTCATATATTAATACCTCTTACTTGATGAACTACAAGTTCACTATCACCAAAAACTTGCAAGGTGTTGACTTTCATCTTCCTATCCCACTGCAAACCATGAACTAGTGCCTCATATTCTAAAAAATTATTTTAACAACCAAATTGAAGCCTAATAGAGGATAAATATATTTGTTTTACTAGATAAATAAACATCATTCGAGCCCTATTACTAAGATTTTTCCTTGATCCATAAAAGTATAATTTCAATAGACCATCACTAGACTCATCATCCTTCATCATGGATGGAATTAGTGTATCATTTTCATGGAGGAAATAAACACCAAGTCCCCCTTATTAAATTATATTATAAGGATAATGTTAATTAAAATTAGAGTCCCATTCATAAAGGAATAAATATATAACTCCATCTAAAGGTGATTCAGCGTCCATCCCACTATTTTCTATCACTTCATTTGAGATGATACAATTAGTGTTCACAACACTTGGCATATATGGCTCCAAATGAAAAAATGTAATAAGTTTAGAATTCATTATTACCTTGGTATCCTACCTAGTTTTGAATAATAAATATGTTTAATAAGAGTATAAGTATCCTCCAATCTTTGAGGTGAAATCTCTTAAAAGACACATGGCAAAGTAGGGAGGCAAGTTTACCACAACTACAACCTACTGAATGGTAGCATAGGATAAGAATATAGTGTCGAATTTAAATATTTGATAATTTATACTATTTTTTTGGTTATTTATATAGTTAAAATACTCCTTTAGTATTTGTTTCATAGAGAAGACAAAGCTTATCTATAGTTTGCTTGGGCATAACAGTGCTACTGGTTCCACTATCCACCATATAATTATGAACCAAAGTATCACTAACTATAAAAAAGGAGGTAGAAATGAAGAGTTTTATTTTATTTTACCTCAATTTAATCCACCTTTACCATATTTGTACTTGTACTTATTACTTAGTTGGCTAGTCTGAATTAGTTAGGACAACACCTTCTTTCTCAACTGGTTTTGGAGACAACTTGAGAGCTAAAAGCTCATGAATGAGCATATACTTTTGTCCTAGAATAGAGATGGAAACCCACATGATAATTCTGATTTTATACTTCTTAATTTGGTCTAGTATGTTAAATTAAGCTCCACTAACCTTTGTTGGCACCTTCTAAACCATTGGTTTCTCATAAACTAGAGGTACTTGGGGAACATTCCCAACCTCTATATTCTAATTTTTGTGTGTCATAGTAGGAGCAATATGATCCTTGATACTATTATAAATAACATGAGAGGTATTTTAAGCATTAATCACATCTTGAGCCTCATCAACAACTCTTCTTTTATCTCTAGTTAGAGCTACAACTTGACCAATTATGTTTCTAGTCTCATCAATATGATTGAATGTAACATGATCATCTATTTGCTAATTCACATTAATGGCATTAGGTTTCCCTTTAATTTTATGAGTCTCTCATTATGATACTAGAATTATCTCTTGGTACTGACCTCCTTGAAGATAAACCTCTTCTTGTGTTATTTGTGGCATAGTAATGTTTTGTCACACTAGGGCTCGATTTTAAGCATTATTAAGAATAGATGGCTGCCAATATGAATATTGAATCAAGTTGTTTTGAGGTGGTGTGGGAACAATAACTATTTAATTTGTTGGTACATTAGGGTCAAGAGATGCATATGGTTTATCTTGAGTTGTAGCTACTTGTGGTTGGTAAGGTGGTCTATTTTCCCTAAACCCTTGATAAGGAGGCCTTTGATATTTAAAGGGTTGATAGGTGGTTTGGTTTTATTTTTGATAAGGCCTATTAGCCTAATATTAATACCTTTTGAGTTGCACTATTTCATTCAAAAAATATTATAATAAACTTTTTAACTCTCCAAGATCACTAGCTTGACTAGAAGGGACTAAAATTTTATCTTTAGGGTATTGAATAAGAGCTAAATATGGGATTCGAGGAACCTAAGGGTGAGGATATAGTTTTAATTCTAGGAATATATGCATTGGAGGCCTTGAAGAGAGTTTAATAACTTGTATCAAGCTATTTTCTACTCTTATTTCAACCTCATAAGCATTTGACATGTGATACCACCCATTGACTATATCATCACACTAATATGAAAGTTAAGGGATTTTAGATAAAATAAGAAAGCATATTCTAGGGATGGTCTAATTAATGTAGGTATCCTAGTCCATATATTTTGGAATATGAGGTTAAAATTATACCTAAACTCATGGTGATCTCTCTTTAACGTAGTTAGTTGTTCAACTAAAGATAAGTGATCATACTTGTCCTCAAATTATCTGACTAAGCCTATACCTAATTCAACCTAGCTAGCAATGTAATTTAGTGGTAGGTTTCTATACCACTATAATTCTTGAATAACATTGTGAACTGAACAAAGGTTAGCCATATCTTGGATGTGTTCAATAGGAGTCATTTTATTTTCCTCTAAGAATAATGGTATACTTTTAAGAGTAGACATGAGAATGTCATCAAAATGGGTTATATTTAGTGTACTACCCCTATTGAAGAGAATAAACATTTTGTTTTTAATGGCCATCTAGATAGTGGGGATTGTACTAATTAAGACAATAAGATGACTAGGAGATGAATATTTCTTCTAAGGATATGGTCTTGTCCTACTAAACCTTGCTCTTTTGTATGAATTATAAGGCAACTCAATGAATTTAAGAGGAATGCCTTTACTTGTTGACCTTGTAGTAACCTTTGACATGAGAGTATTTCTTAGATGATGATATGAACTCTAAAATCTAAAGTATCTTTATCTTTTGATGATGGTGGATGTCTTCTTCTACTAAAAATACTTATTAGCTCCAAATTTTAGCTATCCCAAGGAGAATGGGTCCCACTTAACATGCCATAAACTATTGTAGTCTTAATTTGCATTCATGAGGAAATTTATTCAGGTTCTCTCTAACTAAGCCACAAAATGGGAATAACCTTAGGTTGTGGGTATCCTATGGTGAGGTTGAACCTCTAGATAAGGATGGATTCATATTGGATCTATCACCTAAACAAATCTCTTGCTTGGAAAATAGAAAGAAATAGATAATAATACATGAAAACATGTAAAAGAAAGTGAAGCACCAATGTTTTAGACACTTATAATTGCACATGACACACACTATCAGACACTTTCAAACCTTAAAATATCACTTCACTCACTCTTTGATCAAATTTCACATAAGTATTTCATAAAAAGGCATACACTAGTTATCAATCTAGTATGGGAGGGAACTTGTCCACTTACAAACCAATCAACAAACTATCTATTACACTTAGAATGACATGTGAAAGCTACAAAACACTTCATGAAGGTGAGAAAACTTAGACAAAGGAAAATTAAATAAAATATTCACTTAACCACATTAATGAATTCATAGAACACACTTAAATCATGCTTTCAAAAGGAGGAATTTATTCTTTATTACATCAAATAGGTGTTACAATATAAATTTTGTCATAGCCTAAGCAAGCCAAAAGCATAATTCTTTTTTCTCTAAGAAAAATATCTAAGAGAGAAACCAAGGGAAATAAAAATAGGAGATATATAATAAAAGGGGAAGTAGAAATCAATAAATGAATCCCAACCACCTTTGATAAATTAACATTGATCGTGTTTATCAAATTAACCATTTATCAACTTTAAATAGCTCTCAAACCCTTCTCATTGGCTTAGAAAATACACTAGAAGACATGAAATTATCGAAGGTGTTGAGTCATGATCCACTTGAAAGGAAAAAGCCCTAAAATACCCTAAAACTACATTTAATGATCTGTTTGCATTCCCCAACCTCTAAACTCTCCATCTTCTTTATGAGCACATAGCATTATGCATCATCTTTATATGATTTTTACATAATCAAATAGTCACCCTAAATTTGTTCACTAGTGTCCCCTGTAACATTCCTTTTTATAATCATCATTCTACTACTACTTCAAACCCTAAACATAGGGTCCCTATAGATGAAAACCAATCACCCTATTATTTTTCATATAGCCATAAATGCATTTAATATTTTTGGGCTAGGGTTTTTTAATCATGCATAAGACATAAATATTATGTGTAAGAGCTCTTGAGAGGTTTATCAGAGTTTTAATGGTGTTAAATAGATTTGTAAGGTTTGTTTTGGTAACCCACATCACATTTGATCTTACTTTTATATGTTTACCTTCCTGGGGTGGAAAAATATTTTGATATGATGTTTTTATCTATCTACATGGCATTCCCCTCACCATGCTACTATTTATCATATTTAAAAATATGACTATTTGTTGATTCGGACATGTGTCCTCACCTTGTGACTTTTGGGACTTGATTAATGTTGCTATATTGATCCTCATGGGAGTCTTCTATCTTATTCACATGATTTTACCATGTGGTGACCTTGCATTAAATTTGGGCTTCTTAAATTTTCCACCTTGGCTAGCATCATTGATCCTTTTGAGTGTGCTCAATCTATCTTGATATGCCAGATTGAATATGGACCATAGATTTACTTAAGATTCATTATGAATGAGACACTTGGCACTATCTGATTTATTTTTAGGATCTACTAACTCTTTGACCTTGAGCTTACCATTGGATCTACTTTTGCATAATTACACATGCTCTATTGATTTATTTGGACCCACTAACTTTATTTATCACCCGCATGCCATTGATCTTTTATCCCAACCTTAGACATCATGCCACTTGTTGATCCTTCATTCAACTTGAAGCTCATTAAGGATTTTTTAAATCTAAATGGCTATTTTTTATGGCTTTATCTTGATGTCTCCAAGCACATCCCACTCTGCTATGTCATTTTTAAAGACTTCGATATTGAGATAGAAGAATCATCTAGATAAAAAATTTACAAGGGATGACCTTCGCATAAATTACATCACTCTTATGAAATTCTCTAGATTTGTTTAACTTCTCAAGTGTACTTATGAAATGCACAACCAACCTACTCTATTCATTCCTGCATGACGTACCATGACAGTCTAGCTATTTCAAGTCACTAAATTCACACTTTAAGATTGATTAAAGTGTTTTAAAATCTTGTAAGTGGGAAGTGACAGGATCATGAAGTTTATATGCTCCTTTTTCTACTATATCATTCTTCAATCAGGACTCTGCTCATCTTCTACCTCTACATCTAGGCAAAGTTTTCTATGTATGCCAAATCTAGCCAACACTACCTATCATATTTAAAATATTAATGACCAATACAAGGCCTTAGATGGATATCAACAAATTTATAATCATAAGGGATAAAATTTTGAATTATAATCCTCTATGGTAGCCAAATTTGGCTAACATCTTTGGTAACCTCTTATGATTACATTCTTTCTATGCACCTAGACCAGTTGCCTTAAGCCTTCATTAGGCTATGGAGTCACCTATCACTCAACCTAATACCTGATTAGACCTTTAACCTGATTGTAAATGCCTTGAAATAAGGATATATAATTTATGATTCCTCCACCAACACATAACAATAATAAATAAGGAGAACACACACCCAAAAAAGTAACAAAATAAAACATTGTGCTACAAATCACTTAGAGAAAAGGCTAGACAATAAACATTAGTCTACCCTAAACTAACCTATTTAAACAACTTGAGATATTCCTAAAAAAACCATTAACTGGTAGAGAAAAGTATCTACATTTTTTTACCAAGCTCATGTGATTAGCAATCTTGATGGAATCCATGAGAGAATAGAAGAGGGGAAAATATACGTTGATCTTGACATATTCTTATTATTCAAAATCAACCTTATAAACCTCCTCCACCTTTATTGAATCATTAATAATTATAAGTGTGTGTTTAGTCTAATCTTGGACATGTTTAGGCTCATATTCATGCTCTAAAATAAACATGATAGGAAATGGCTCCTCCTTGTTGGATTCTAATTGATCTAATTAGTTGATAGGACATGATCTTATAGTGATATCCACTTGATCAAATTTTACCACATGACAAACCTTTATCTCTTTATAATTTAATTGATCAAAATAAATAGATTGATATGATTTTTATAACATGCTTATAAAATTAGCTTCAAAAGGTGAAGCTTCTTTATCTTTGAGAGGTTGAGGCCAATAGAGGTTTTTGTTATCTTTCAAGAGTAAACAAATATCTGAAAATGGACCAAAAATTTGATAGCCTTCCTTGAAAACATCAAACAAATCAAATTCAAATGAGGTAGCTTCTTACAATGATAAACTTGGAGAACTACATTCTTCTTGCTTATTGTTTTTTTTGAAAAAATTTCCTTCCTCAATCTAAATCAGATCATAACCTCCCTCTAGAAGAGTGTAATCTACTCCAAGGACTTCAAATAAGTCCTCTAACTAAACTTACTTGATTCTAGATCATATAGAATTTCTTTTAGCTTCATGGGAGATGATATATAGGTATTCACAAAAATAATTGAGAAAGAATTAAGGTTTGTACCTTATTGATCATGTTTTTGGGATTCAAAGCAATCATTAGCAAATTCCAATGAATTCTTAGGATATTTTTTTCTATTGCAATAACTTGATTAAAACATTGTTCATATTAAGGAAGATTATCTCTTTCAAGGTCTACTATCACTTGATTAACTTGTACTCCATCAAGATCACTTTTATCTTCATCTTCAAAGATTTATTTTCTTCTCTCTTCACTACGAGGTGTTCCAATGATGACCTATTCATCATATACACTTGAATCATTCTCCTCATAGCCTTATTGAGGCTTATTTATAGCTACAACTTTACCTTCTTCATTTTCATCCCATAAAACATGTTCTTATTTAATAATGGGCTACACAAACTCATAAATAAGATTTAGAATTATGAGATCTATGAGCTTATCATTCTTTTACTTCCATTAATCATTTGATTCCTTAACTCTTGATATGATTTGGTCTTCAACGTTATCAACAAGGACTTCTTTATTATTTTGAATGCTTTCTTGGATTGACCTCCATGATGGGAAGGTTTGAGGTTCTCGAGGAGGGATGCATGGGGATTCAATAGGCAAAGGTCCTTCTTTGGCCTCAATTTTAAAATATAGGCATTTTTCATCTATTTTTTCGCATGACTCTACGATTTAGTTCCAACTTGAAATTTTAAATTTAGGATCTTCCTCTAGAAGGAATGTTTTAACTTCAGGAATAGAAGAAAGGATTGGGAAGATTGAAAACTTTCTTGGCTTGACCTTTAACACCTCTTCCTTCTAATTTTGGATCAACATGGGAGGATGTTTTTGAGAAAGAGATTACATAGGCATAATATTTTTCTTAGCTTCATAATTTTGATGATATAATATATTTTAGAGGAGGTTTGGAAAAAAGTTAGACTGGCTTAGGATTAGAGAGGATAATTGAGGCTGATGGGATTGGACTTCTTGCTTCTCCCATCTTACTAACCTATCTTCCATGCATTGACTTAAATATCTTATTCCTAGCCTTTCATTTATTAGAACATGTTGGTATACTTATTTAAAATATGCCCACTCACTCTTTAAACCCTTAGTTTTTGAATGAGGAGGATAGGGACAAATTATCCAAGCTCTACTCTTTTATCCATCTTTTTCATTACTATTTCATTCTTTATCATTCTAATGAGTAATAAGGAGACTTGATCTTTCTTATATTAAACTTGCATAGATATATGATCCTCTTTATACCTTAACTATTGCTTATGGTAAGCTTGATAAGACTAATATGAAAGTTTAAAAGGTTGATGAGGAATGGAAGAAGGAAAATACTCTTGACAAAAAAATTGGTAATATTAATTGCTAGTCATATGGAGGGTAAGTAGGGTCATTATAGAACTAATATAGATCAACATAGAGCTTATATGGCTCATTATACTATTGATAAGGACCAACATGTTACTGGTAAGGATAAAAATTCTATTGATAAGGATCAACATAGGCTTGATATGGCTCATTGACTTGAGTAAAATTGATATCCACTCCAAACTCAGACATCACACTTCATGAGAAATGAAAAATATAAATAGTACTTACTTGAAAGAATACTTGGGCAACTAAAACTAGATGAATAAACCTAGAGTTACTAGTATAGGTTCCTATAAATGCTCCAAAATATGCTAATTATAAGGATAAATTGTGTAGTGGAGAGTAAAAAAAGGAGCATAAAATATTATAGTATTACATACCATCTATGATATACAAAGATGCACATAAAAATATAGAACTCAAATACTAACATAAGACATAACATAACTAGCATAACATTTGATAATATATTAAAGTAAAATAGATTTATCACTATGCATTAACCATATAAAAGAAGATTAGGAAAAACCATAATAGAATGATTATATTAATATATATCAACACATCATAACCATATTCTATTACAACAAAATGCTATATATAGTATTTTATAATATGTTGTCTCTTCACATTCAAACCTTTCAAGATACAAAAGGAAAGACTCTTTGCATTATTATATTTCCCAATTAGGATTAAAAGGTCAAATGCATACAAAAGGGCTACAAGAGACAAAATCATATACTTAACACATGTGTCTTTCTATTATACTTTGAATTTTTACCATGCTCCATTCTTTATCTAATACTTTTTTAGACTTAAATATTTATCTCATCCCAAGACAAAGTCGTAAGTTGATATGAACTGAGCTAGAAAGATAAGCCATAAACAAAAGTCACAGTTATCACTCCAAGTGTTGTTTTATAAATGTTCACCTTTTATTCACTACTTAACCACACTTTTGGGTTTTCAACTAAATAACATACTATCCTATCACCCTTTCAGGTTTTTAATAAGCTAGTATAACTAGGTGGCCACCCTTTATAAGGTTTTAAATAGTCTGGCCATACTCTTAATGTTTAGGTTATCTTAGAAAAAAATGTAATATTATTGAAGTCATAAAAATTAAGTACACATTACTTAATACTACAATAGAGGATGAGTTTGATTGGGTGGCTATAAAGTGTGTTGTGTTTTGAAAGCTACTGACCCACGAGCTTCTAATACACCTAATGGTGGATGTGGTTGTTGGGAATATGCCTTTGTATGCAAATTACTCTCATGTATAATTTTTTAGAGATGTTTTGGAGGAATGAATTGGGGCCCATCTATTATTTGGGTAATAGCCAGATCAACTTGAGAGAGATCCTACTTGATAATTTTCTAATGTATGATCACTTTTCATACCATGGCAAGTAGAATGCACAATGTTACCTAGATCATCATCATATTTTTTAGATAATCATCTTCTGTAATTGTGACCAATGCCTTGGAATTAGATAATTTGAGCTAAATATGAAAGATGAGCTCATCTAATCTATATGTTATCCTTTGGGATTGGATGGATACAAAAGTGTTTCACATTATTTCATTATACCATACTTATAGCTTCTATATGAAAACATCCCTAAAATACAACAATTATCTAAGTGCATTGATCATCTTTTCTACAGTTTCTATTTGATCCTCCAATATAGATTTAGCTTTATCTATAATGAAAATTTCATGTTTTGCAATAGCCAAGGATTGATTAAGATGTCTCCAATTCAACATATCTTAGGCTATATGTTTGGCCTAATGTGTAATAGTGTCTAGGACTTGTTCATATTCTTTAATGAGTTCACATATGAATTTTATTTCATTCTTGATATCTCACCCTTGTGCACACAATACAGAGACTTTATATTTAGCCCCCTAATTATTTGCAAGCTTTGTCAATAGAGAAGTGAATTTTTTATCCTATGACATGACTTGATCACCCAGTACTTATGTAACTAAGGTGGGACAAGCATTAGTTATTAATTATCCTACATTTTATAACTACTCTTTTACTCTATCCTTTTCTTCACATAGCCTAAGGAATTCTTACTCCAAATCTAAGGCCTTCTACATAATTGATTATTGAAAGATGATTTTTCCTTCAATATATTTTGATAGTGGTAGTTAGGTCATATCCAATGATGTTTCCATCGTATTGGTATCAAGTTTTATGGAGGTGATCAAAGGTGTCACATGAGTAGGAGTGAATTGATCTAATGGTAGAAATAAAGTAGTTCACCATGTTGATGTAGTAGGGACATCCCATAGCCATTAATTGGAGATCTGTGATACTCCTTTTGTGGCCTTTATGTGAGCAATGATTTCTAATTCTACCTATTATTTTACATCTTTGTATTCCTTGGCATGGGTTTTTTATTCAACCTTAGCCTTAGTGTTGGATTTAGATTATATATTAGCTTCTTCTTTAGCCTTATCCTTTTAATCACCTTGAGCTTTGGCTTTAGCATCTACCTCAACCTTAGTTTTGGCTGCAATTAGCTTTATCTTAGGTTTCTTGTACTTTTTGGTGTATATCTAAACTATTCTTTAGTAGGTTTGGCTTGAACTTATTATTCCCTCTATTTTTATTGTGTAGATTTTGCCTCTTTTTTTTGTCATTGGGATTCCTCTTATTCTTTCTTCTTTACTTCAACTTATTTATCATGCTTCTTTATAGATTTTTATTCCTCATCTTTCTTCCTTATAACATCATCATCTTTAGCTTGGTTCCATACAACCTCTACTACCCTATCTTTATTCTATGTTTTAGCACCTAATTCTTGTTGTAATTTTTTTTCACATTGTTCATGTTACTATTGAGTGTATTATGTTTCCTACATCATTTATTTTTGTGCTTGTTCTTATTTTTTCTTACTCCTTTCTTCTTCATTCACCTCCTCAGGGTTTGAAGTGTCTTGTGTAGTTTTTTATTCATCTACTATCTCAGGTATACTTGTATTCAATGGTTCCTCATCAAATTTCAGGTCTACAAGCTTAGTGTCTAATTTAGTATGCTTGGGTGACTACATTTCTCTAAGATGGTCTTTGTGTACCAATTTCTTTTTCCTAGATTTAGCTGGAGGTGTGAGAGTCTGTGTTTTCTTCTTTGGAACCTAGGGATAAGGTGGTTTTTGCACTATTTTAGAATTTTATGCACCATAATTTCACTAAAATACACCATCCTTTCCCACATGGTTTGTGATGGTTTAACATAAGGGTGTGTGTAGGGTCATCAAAATAAAACCAATGTAGGATTACTTTATTCAGGTAAATCCCCCATTTATATAGTTGATGATCCTATGGCTGACTCTATTGAAAGTATCTCAGCCTCAAACTTATATCAAACTACTTATTCTTGTATAGTATCAACAAGAATAGAAGGAGTTATTTGAGTAATATCAACCTAAAGCTCTTTTCTTACTTTATTTCACACTTGGTAGGTGCACACTACTTTCAAAAATAATTATTCCTTCTCCTTCTCTTTAACTTACACTTCTTTTCTAATATCTTCCAACATTGATCAGAGAACGTCCTATTCTTCTACCCACAACTTAGGTAGATCACACTCAAAATCTATCCTTAGAAACATGGGATTCTCAAGCTAAGACTTTACTTTATGGTTTATTTTCTTTAGTGGTGGTGGTGAGGATTTGCATGTAGATGTTTTCCTCTTTCTTTTCTCTTATTATGCCATAGCTTATGGCTATGTTGGTTGTGATAGTTAAGTATGTGGCTACATTGGCTATTGTGGTGGTGTTTACTCCACTTTTGTTTTTTTCCTCTAGAAGAATATCTTGTAAAGGTATAATTAAAATCGTAGCTAAGGATTTTTATTTTTATACTTTAGCCTTTGCTTTGACCATAAAAATTAAAAATGGCATTAAGGTCATAGTTAGAGTAACCAACTCATGTACTTTGATTTGAATACCATTATGCAATTTAGTGACTAAAGCATGTTGTCCCAAATAATTCATTACATCTTATGGGATCCTAGGGTGTGTTCAAACCAAATATAGGACTTTGAGCCACCATGTTTTAAATCACCCCAATTTCTCCTAATAATTCCATATTTTGGTCCATATGATATTTTTGAGGGCATTACCAAACCAAAAGTCTATAGTTATATTTACTGGCCCCAGTGGAGGTTTCTACTACATGAAACATGATAAAGGGCTATAAATTGGTCCTAAAATATCTATGTGATTCTTACACTTACCTTTTCAATGTTAGTGGTAAGCTTAGCTACCAAAAACTTAGACCAATTTAAGTTCTCCCATTGCTTTGTCATGTGATAAGCAATATCAATTATGCCTCTTGTCACTTATTTTAGATGCTTAGTGGTTTTCCAAAAAAAAATTAATGCATTATACCATGATGCATATGAGACATCCTTAATTGAGTTAATAGTGTTCCTCACCCTACCCTTATGGTATATTATTCCTTGATATATGGATGGATTGGTGGTGTTGTAGACTTATAATGGAAGAGAGATTTATCGTGATTGGGAAGGTCAGTGGCTCATTCCATGGTGTGTGTAGTGATACAAATTATAAAATATTGATCCAAATAGATATCCCCTTGATTTTATTGGCTCATTAAAATCATAATTACCTCATATAACTACCCAAACATAGGTAGATTAAGAAATATTTTAATGTTAGAGCTTCATAATGGATGTTGAAGTATGAGGGCTCCTACTTGTGTTGCTCCTTGAGTATCCTAGGAAAAAAGAGTGGTTTTTATTCATATATAAAATTAAATAGATCTTAATCATTATACTTATTTTTTTCAAAGACCTAACCCAATCCATATTTCATCTTTTTATGTATTTGATAGTAGAACCAAAAACTGACTTCTCTCTATGACTTGATCAATGGTTTGGAATGAGTGATTTCTTTTCTTAGTCATGATCTAGTTTTTAATCCCTTCATGATTAGGTATTTTGAAATCAAATAGTAGAAACCTCTTGTTAGCTAAAGTCTCTAATGTTTTGGCATTGTCCATACCCTAATATTATATAGTTGTTGGCACCCAATTTCATGTCATCGACTACTTTAAATGCATTAACTACTTGTATATGAGTGTTAATTTTTCAATTAATATTACTTACTAGAATTTACCTTGATATGGATGTTTTATGCTTAATATTTGATTAGATTCTTTTGTTGGAGATATTGTCATTGATTTCAAAGGTCTAGCATTATTGGTGACAAAGGCCCCATAGAGTTTATTGTTTAAAGGTGTTTTTAATGTTCATCTTTTGGATAAATGTGTTGATATTTATTTAATATTAATGAAAATATTTTTGTTTGTATAAAGTCAAAAATAGGGAACACGAGGAAGTCAAAGAGTCATGAGGAAAAGACAAAAGAGGGAAAGGATGCATTTTTTTCATGAAGAGTCACCTTAAGGAATTCAAAACGTCACCAAGATAAATATAAAAGGGTAAAGGATGCATTTCCTTATGAAGGGTCACCATATGAATTTTCAAATGAAAGGATTCAAAGGGTCATGTAATTTTGGCACCATTTTCCATGAGGAGTGAAAGGTCACATAGGGTGAATGTCAAAGGTCAGTTAGAAAGCTATAAATAAAGGCTTGAGAATCCATTTGTAATATGCAAGAGATTTCATGGTTTGTAATTATTTTATATAATAAAAGAGGAGAGAATAGAGAGAGAAATTTTAGAGTTCTATCATTTGTTAAGAAAGCAACATTGAGATATAGTTGTGTTTTATACACAAGAGAGGTTGGTGCTCCTATTGTTTGGTGCTCACAAATAGTTGATATGTTGGTTCTCAACAAAGGGGTTGTTGATCCTATAAGTTGGTGCTCATTTATATAGTTGAGATTATTCTCTGTGGTTTTTCCCACATTGGGTTTCCATGTAAAAGTATAACGTCTCTCTTTTTTGTGTGGTGCATGTTATTGTTTTAGTTTTATTACATATAATATATGTATTATTAAGTGGTTAAAGAAAATAAATCAAATTAAGTAAAAGATATATATACTGATTCACCCCCACTTTCAATATATTATATGCTTAATAATTAGTATCAGAGTAGGTTCTTTTAAAAAAAATTTAATAGCTTGAAGCTAGATCAGGGAAAGCATGATGGATAGATCACATGAAGGTTTTTACACAAATAAGTCACATTTATTTTATGGGACAAAATATGTCTTTTGGAGCATAAGGATGAGAAATTACTTGATGGCCCTTAGATTCAACATTTAACAAGTAGTGGTGGAGGAATATGAAGAGCCACAAATACTTGTAACTACTCCAGTGGAAAAGAAGGCAAGTGAAAATAATTTTAAAGCTTTAAATGTTATTTTATGTGGTTTATGTGAGTCAGAATTTGTTGAAGTTATGCAATGCAAATCTACTCATGAGACTTGGGTAAATCTTGATAATATTTACAAAGGTTATGGGAAGGTTCATCAAGCTAAGATCCATAATTTTAGAAGATAATTTGAGAGTTTGAAGATGGAAGAGGAAGAAAATATAGCAAATTATCTTTTGTATGTTGATCAAATAGTTAATAAAATTCAAGGCCTTGGAGAAAAGTTAAAACAATTAGCGGTGGTATTAAAAGTTTTGATATCTCTACCATTGAGATATGATGAAAAGTTTTGGAAATAAAGGATATGAAGGATCTAGCCAAGATAAATATGGATGAACTACATGGTATTCTTACAGCATATGAGATGTGGACTAAACAAAAGAAACCCTCAAAGAGGGAAGTTTCTTTTAAGACATCAACATAGAGAAAGATAAGATTTAAGAATCAAGTGATAGATCTAGTAATGAGTAAGATGACAATGGAGCTCTATTCATTCATAAACCAAAAAAAGGCACAGGTAAATATTAAAGAAAATTGTCATTTAAATGTTTTAAATGTGGTAAGATTAGGCATTTTGTAGCTAAGTTCCTAGATAAGAATAATGGTGATAATGAAGAAGGAAATTATACATACAAGAAGAAATTCAAAGGAAAACTCAAGAAGGGATTCGAGAAAAAGAGTTTATATTCTAAATATCCTAGCTCAGTCAAAGATAGTGAAGTCAGTGACTAAGATGAATAAGAGTTTCTATTCATGACCATACATGAAGATGCCTTTACAAGAAAATGTACAGATTTTCAAGAAGAAGAACATGATAAAGCCAAGGTGAATCTATAAAGAGAACTCATTTATGCCTTAGAATAATTAAAATATCTTAAGAAGAAGAATCTAAGATTAAAGCTCCAAATTTAGAAAAATGAAAATGAGTCAAAGGAAATAATTGAATATCTACAAGCACACATTAAATAAGCCAAAAATATTGAATAAGATATAAAATCTCTATTTTGAAAAGTAACTAAATAATGTGAAAGGTATGTTGTTTAAATTGCCTCTTTAAAAGAAGGTATTGAGAAAAATAATAAAGCAGTCAATGATAGAGTACCAAATGATTCAAAATTTGAGAATAACACTACATGTTGAATAAGATATTAGAAAGTCAAAAATCAATATCAGATAAGATAGGTATCTGATTTGAAAAGAAAAAGAGCTATGCTAAATCTCTTACAAAAGAGGAAATAAAAAGGGAAAAATTTAAGAATGTAGATGATAGCTCAAACAAAGACTAGAAGGAATACAGCTACAAAAGATAATCAGGTCAAAGATACATAAATTAGAATAGGTTCTATTTTCAATGTTAGTATTTTTATTGTAATGGTTATGGTCATAAAAAAATAAACTATCAAAAAAGATCTAACAATTTAAAAAATAAGAAGGAATCTCATGCAGATTCAAATAAAAGCCACAATTCTTTTGCTCCTCTATCAAGATTTGATGAAGAGGCCAATTATGTTACAATTGTAATAATTTTGGACATATAGCTTGGTATTGTAGAAGAATGTTTAATTTAGTCAAGAAAGACCAAAATTTCAAAGCTCTATTCATTAAGAATAAATTTTAGATAGGTTCATGGTAGAAGAAACAACCTAAAAAGTCTATGTTAGTCCAAATAGTTTTTCATGCAAGAAATGGAGAAAAGCCATGGTTCATTGATAACGAATGTTCATGGAACATGATAGGAGACAAGAGCAAGTTCATAACTCTGAAGAAGATCAATGGTGGTACAATGAAATTTAGAGACAATACCACTGCTAAAATAGCCAAAAAAGGTACATTAAGTTTGGATAATGGTAGAACCAAGACTAAAAATATTATGTATGTAGAAGGTCTTAAGCATAATCTATTAATTGTAAGTCAAATGTGTGATTAGGGACACACACTAAATTTTTATGTAGAAGGTTGTGAAATTAGGAAAAAATATTTATATATGTTGATTGTAGATGTTTAGAGGATGTATAATAATTTATATATGTTATCAAATATCAAAGGTCAAAGATGTTGTTTGAGTGAGATTGAGGAAAGTTGGTTATGGCACAAGAGAATGGGACACATAAATTTTGACAATCTTGTCAACATAATCAAGAAGCAAGAAGTTATAGATATTTTAAATATTACAAAGCCCTTTAACATGCTTTGTGAACCATGTCAACATGAGAAGTAAGTCAGAAAATAGTTCAAAATAAATAAATACTTGACCACTCAGATGTTAGAGCTTATTCACACTAATTTGTGTGGACCTATGAGAACTCAAAGTACTCAAGGTGAGAAATATTTCATGCTGGTTATTGATGATTTTACATGTTTGACTTGGGTGATGTTATTGAAGGAAAAATCATAAGATTTCATCCACTTCAAAGCAATCAAGGCTTTTACTGAGAAAGAAATTAACTTGAAGATTAAGTTCCTGAGATCATATTGAGGAGGATAATTCATGTCAGATGAGTTTATTGAGTATTGTGAAGACCATGGGATAAAGAGACATTATTTAGCAACTAAAACTCCATAACAAAATGGAGTAGTTGAGAAGAAAAATAGAATAGTTTAGGAGATAGCAAGGACAATGCTAAATGAATCTAAGATACTAGATAAATATTAGAGAGAGGTAATAGGTATAGCAGTGCATATTAAAAATAGAGCGTTATTGAGATTCAACATTGAAAATACTCCCCATGAGCTATGGAAAGACAAACTGCTACAATTGATTACTTTATAGTTTTTGGTAGCAGATGCTTCATAAAGAGAACTAATGAAAAATTGGGTAAGTTTGAATCTAAAATAGATGAAGGTATATTTCTTGAATATTCTATAAAAATTAAAGATTATAAATGTTATAAAAAAATAACCAAGAATATTTTTGAAAGTGAAAGTGTCAGGATAGATGAAGATGTAGCATAAAGAACTAGTGATCTAGTAGACACTCCTAAAATCATTGAAGAAGAAGATTTTGAAGAATTAGATGAGGATGAGAAGAAGGAGAAAAAGGACACCAAGACCCAATCCAAATATGTTCATATAAATCATAATAATAGTTACATCATTAAGAACATAAATGAAAGAGTTTTCACTAGAAGGATGATTGTAAGTGAATATAAGCAAGTTAATTTTTCTTTGTTATCAAAAATTTAGCGTAAAACTTTTTCAAAAGCTAGACATGATGAGCATTGGGTTAAGGCAATGGATGAAGAATTAAATTAGATAGAAAATAATGATACTTGGAAATTAGTGCCTAGACCAAAAGATCAAAATGTGATAGGAATAAAATGGGTATACAAAAATAAGTTGAATGAAGATGGTGAAATTACTAGGAATAAGGCAAGGTTAGTATGTAAAGGATATGCTCAAATTTAGGGTATAGATTTTGAAGAAACTTTTGCACCAGTGTTAAGTCTAGAGGATATTAGAATGTTTCTTACATATGTAGTGTTTAAGAATTTTGAAGTGTTTTAGATGGATGTCAATTCTACCTTCTTGAGTGGGAATCTAGAAGAGGAGATCTACATTGAGTATCCAGACGGATTTATTCTCTCAAATGATAGTATCCATGTATACAAATTGAATAAAGCATTGTATGGATTGAAACAAGCTCCCATATTTTGGTATTTAAGACTTGATAAGTACTTACAAGATAAAGGTTTCAAGAGAGGTTTTGATGATAGTAATCTCTACATCAAAATAAAAGGTGAGCATCAGTTGATTATTGTGGTATATGTTGATGACATAATATTTAGAAGAAACATTGATAAGATGAAAAAATATTTTTTTGATAATATGCAAAAAGAATTTGAGATGTCTATGCTTGGATAATTGTCATTTTTCTTAGGGTTGCAAATATTTTAGTCAGAAAAAGGAATTTTCATATCTTAAAATAAATATGCCAAGGAGATATTGAAAAAAATTGGTTTTGAGGATTGTGCAGTAGTTGGCACACTAATGGGTATCAAAAACAAGGTAAGGATGAAGATTCACCTATTACAAATCAATATTTATATAGATATATGATTGGTAGTCTTTTATATTTGATAGCATTAAGGCCAAAAAACATGCATGCAATAGGGATGGTTGTGAGATATCAGTCAACTCTAAAGTCTAGTCATGTTTAGTTGGTGAAAATAATATTCAAATATGTCAAGGGGACATTAGAATATAGATTATGGTATCTCACAGGCAAAGATTTCACTTTGGTTGCTTATATAGACTCATATTGGGTAGGTTGTTTGGATGACAAAAAGAGTAAAAGTGGAGGATATTTTTTTCACAGTGATAGGTTAGTATCTTGGTTAAGCAAGAATCAAAACTTAATATCACTTTCTATAGCTGAAGTAGAATATATTGTAGTGGTTTTGTGTTATAATCAAGTGCTTTGGATAAAGCAAACTTTAAAAGACATTAAGGTAAAAAATGATGAACCTATCTCTATTTTTTGTGACAACACAAGTGCTATTAATATTTCTAAGAATCTAGTGATGAATTGAATTAAAAAAAAATATTCCTATCAAATATCACTTTTTGAGAGAGTAGGTGGAAAATAAATAGGTTAAAATGGAATATATCAGTAATATAGAATAGATTGTAGATATTTTCACAAAGGCACTACCAAAAGACACATTCAAGTATCTGTGGGAGAAGTTAGGAGTAATTTATTTTACTTCCTTCCATTGAGGATCAACATCAGTTGAGGGAGAGTTAAGTGTTAGCTCTAGGATAAACCCTTTTCCATTGGTGTCAAATGGGGAGAAGAAAAAGAATAGGTATAGAAATAGGTACAAAAATAGGTACAAGAATAGTTATAGGAATAGGTACAAGATGCTACAATAAGGGGGAATTACTATATGTTTTTCAGATGGTAGTATGTGTAAGTTAGCATGTGTAGTATAGGTTTCAAGATGTGGCAGTTATAGTTTGAGGTTACCATAAATGACAAAGGGGGAGATTGTTAGAAATATTATCATTGATGTCAAAGGTATAGCATTATCGATGACAAATGCCCCATAAAATTTATTATGTAAAGGTGTTTTTAATGTTTATATTTTGGCTAAATGTGTTGATATGTATTTAATATTAACGAATATATTTTTGGTTGCATAAAGTCAAAAAGAGGGCCCATGAGGAAGTCAAAGAATCATGAGGAAAAGACAAAAGAGAGAAAGGATGAATTTTTACATGAAGAGTCACCTTAAGGAATGTGAAAGGTCACCAAGATAAAGACAAAAGGGGAAAAGATGCATTTTCTCATGAAGGGTCACCACGTGAATTTTCAAATGAAAGGATTTGAAGGGTCACACATGCTTTGCACCATTTTCCATGAGGAGTGAAGGGTCACAAAGGGTGAATGCCAAAGGTCATTTGGAAAGCTATAAATAAAGGATTGAGAAGTCATTTGTAATATGCAAGAGAGTGCATGGTTTGTAATTATTTTATATAAGAAAAGAGGAGAGAATAAAAAGAGAAATTGTAGATTTATATCATTTTTTGAGAAAGTGACATTACAAGATAGTTGTGTTTTATACACAAGAGGGGTTGGTGCTCACAAATCTTTGTAAGGGGTTAGTGCTCCTGTGGGTTGGTGCTAACAAATAGTTACTATGTTGGTGCTCAGCAAAGGGGTTGGTATTCCTGTAAGTTGCTAATAACAAACTTTATAATTTGATTTGGTGCTCATTCATATACTTGAGATTGTTCTCCATGGATTTTCCCACATTGGGTTTCCATATAAAAATCTGGTCTCTCTCTCTCTCTCTCTCTCTCTCTCTCTCTCTCTCTCTCTCTCTCTCTCTCTCTCTCTCTCTCTCTCTCTCTCTCTCTCTCTCTCTCTCTCTCTCTCTCTCTCTCTCTCTCTCTCTTGTGTTGTGCATGTTATTGTATTAGTTTTAATGCATATCTTGTATGTATGATTAAGTGGTTAAAGAAAAGAAATAAGATTAAATATAATATATATATATATATATATATATATATATATATATATATATATATATATATATATATATATATTGATTCACCCCCCCTCTCAATATATTCTATGCTTAACATATTTGGTAGTTATTATATGTGAGTAGTTTTCCTTTCATTTAATTAATTTTCCTTATGAATCCACTTGCCCATTTACTACTAAACATTATTCAAGAAAGATGTATTGTTTTTGAAATGCCATTCATTAATGGTTATACTTGACATTTGGTCTTTTATTTTCCATACCTATCTTGTCTCTACCTTCCTAGACTTAATTAATGTGTTTAATGTGGTTGTGGCCAGTTGTCTTCTATGAGTTGTCTCTAAAATGTGATTGTACCCTATGATGATAACTACTTCCTAGTGGTTGTGATGTGTTATGCTATAATTAACATGTTATGAAAATATTTTAACCTAATATAATAAAATAGAAACAAACAACAATAATTAAAATCCTAACTACATGGTGCTACTCAACACCCACTCAATATTTTTATTTAAATGATAGATATTAAAGATGATATGACTTAAGAATACAACCATTTATATGCCTTCGTAATATGGTTCATTGAAAATATTTCAACACTATAGTACCCTATGGTGATACTTCATGAATAATATAGGTTCCTTTCCATATAATGCACAACTTTCCTATGAATGTTTTAAATCTACTCTCATTAATTAATACCATTTGTTTTGGGTAAAATTAATTATAATGTAAGTTGTGATCATGCCATGAGTTCTAAATATTCTTGTTAATATATTGTATCCACTGTTCCCTTTGTCTATGTTCTTACATCTTTGTGAAATACATCAAATGTACCTCTAATTAGTCTTGGTCCCCTCACAGAATAGGAACAAATTACTCTATAGGCATTACTACCTCAATCCATATGCCAATTGAAATGGAGTAAACCCTATAGCTATATTGTAATGTGTTCTATAAGCCCACAAAATTTCAATAATTCAATCTTCCCAATCATCCATTTGAACATTATCATTTTTTTTTTATAAAATTTCCCCAATACTTTATTGGATGCTTCTACTTGTCCATTTTCCTATGGATGGTAAGTTGTGATTTTGTGGTGCAATATCATGAGCTCTTCAGTGAGAGTCTTGATAGTAATATTTAGGAAACATGTGCCTCTATCACTTACCATCTTAACTAGACATCCAAACCTGATGATGATGTTTTCATATAAAAATTGGTAGCATCTTTCACACTACAACTTAGAGTGGCAACACCTTCCACCTATTTAGTAAAATAATCCATCACAACAATAATATGTTGAGCATGACTAAATTTAATTAGAGGAGCTATATATTTAATGAAGTTAATTACCCACTATTCAAAGGGTTATTCTACAAGCATGGGTGCTAAAAGAATTTCATCATGCTGATTTAGATTTCCCATTCATTGCCAAACATCATAGTGTTTATAACTCTATGTGTATCCTAAAATAATGTAGGACACCAAAGAACTCCCTATAATATTTTCCATATAGTGGCTTCTCCTATAAAATGACCCCTTACAACTCCTTGATGATCCTCTTAAAGAAACTGTGGTTGCTTCTAGACTTAATCTACACAATACATCATCTTTGCCAAGCTTTTACAAGAATAAATTAATAAGGTTATATGGTATGGATTGAGTGAACATTTACTTCTTATTTTGCTCAGTGTAGTGTACAAATAAATTTATTTATTCAAATAAATTTTTAATGTCTTGTATGTTATCAAGAATTACAAAAGTTCTAAATAAATGTGCATCTGGGGATTCATCTTCAAGTTCTTCTAGTTCTTCCCCATTATGAAGTCTACTAAGGTGATATATCCCCACATTCTATCAACCTAGATTAGCGTTAATATAGAATTTAAATTTTTTAAAGAGCATTAATTATCATTATCATTATCAATTGACTCTTTCAAATTATTAATTATTATATTATGTGCCTAAACAAGATATTATTATTTTTGGTTAGATTTGTAATTGTTTAGTATGAGTTCCAAGTCCTACACAACCTATAGATGAGATGAAAATTTAGCTATAGTTGCTAAATATTATGATCATTCATGACATATAAAAAATTTAATTTTCTAAAAGGCATTATTTACTAATGGGTTATCATCTTTAAACATTTTTTTTGAATGAAATATTATTGAAGTTACACCCAATGTTTGGTTTCCCTTCTACACTATTGATGTATATACCAAGCTATTGGTAGAGTTATTAGGGTGTGGCTGGCTAAATATTTGCACCCAATATCATGGTTTTACCCCTTATGTAGTCCATATATCCACACACTAATGGATGTGAAATTTTGGGCATTAATCTTCTTGAAAGAAAGGCCATTATAATTTAACACTAGTTGGTAGTTAAAACTTTACATGCAAGGCTTCACATACTTCTTCCCACTACATTTATGATTTTATGTGTACTTCCCACCATGTTTGAATATTTCCTTTTAGTTCATAGCTAAATACATTGACTCATTGATCGACCTTTGGTACATGGTGTTCAAGCCTTAATATAAATAGATTGAGATTCTATGATGTAAATTATTGAGTTATCTAGAATTATATAGTAAATACCCTATGAAAAGTTCAAAACTCATTATCTCTATGAGATCAATTCAATATGTGCACATCTAAGTCACTACTTATGCAAGATGTGGACTTCTAAGGTATAATACCTTCTGGTGTTGGTTAAGTATAGTCCATCATAGTTGCACTAGTATTATATAGGAAACCTACTTTAGATATTATTATAAATCACACTAAAGGAGAAACACATTATTTGAGGTGAAATTACCTAGTTAGAGACTTTGTTATAATAGGTTTGAAAACTAGTCATTCTTGATGTGCAGTACCTAGTTTCCAATATCGACACTCCATAAATTGTACGCCATTTTGCCTTTCATTTATACCTATTGACTAATTTGACCACAAGTCAAATTAGGTCAACCCCATATGTATTTTAAACTTTGCATAGGGTCCCTTAGGGTGTAAAAAGTGTACCATGGTCTTAATATGGTCATTTATTATGTTTTCACACTTGTCACTTTTATATAGTTGGTCTTATGTCATCTAGGGGTCACTTTTGGGTCATTTATTGAACTTGTATAGGTTTACCAAAGGAAAAAATGTTTAAAAATCATATATAATGTCCTATATGTAAGATTGATGTTAGAGATGGCAGTTTTAGACTGACAACTATAAGTGCGATGTTGAAAGTAAGAAGATCAAGCAATTTTAGGTAGTTTCAAGAAATTGTATGGACTTTACAACATATTAGTCACATATGGTGACTTTATGAGTGTCTATTTGGATTCATAAATTCCAATTACATACATGGGTAGATTTGATAGACACTAAAATTGATCACAACTAATTCCTTTTTCCTATCGCTCTCCTAGACAAGTAGAAAAGGTCAACCATTTTCCACATGGTAGGAATAGGAGGAGGTGATTTGGATAAAATGATTTTAATGGATGATATTAATATATATTTAATTAAAATTCATGGTGAAAGTTACAATTTTGGTGGCTTGAGTTCCATGAACCATTTCTAAGAAGGTTTGCTCCTCTTTTCTACCTACACATCCCCATGGCCTTCAATTTTCTCTTTTGTCTAAATTTATATTTGTAAACTAAGTATTATACATGATTTTGGATATTTTTAATATCCTTATCACATATTTATTAATCTATTTTTCATGTTTTAAGATGGAGGAATGAGCAGGACATCTCATTTTGCTAGTGGAAGGCACCATGGAAGTCTATAGACTATGTTTCACAATTATAAAACTATCTTCCTACATTGATTTCCAAAAACAAGGCTAGAATTGTTTTTCCAACCTCTCATAATAATGGTGATAAATTTCCCATCATGAAGGTCTTTGTCTCAAGAGTGTTCCTTATGAGATGTAAGGCCTAACAATTACACATAGTTAATTTCCCTTGTGACTGTTACCTATAGTCAAGTGAGATTGAGCATTGACTAGTAACATTGATGAAACATGAATTTTTTAAGGTGTTAGGAGGATTATCAAAGTGGAAAAAAATATTTTGAACTACTATAATGGTATATATTTGTTATGTTAACCAATTTAACACATAATATCTTATATCCTATAGTAGCATCTACAAATAACTTCATCAATGGTTTGAGTTCAATCCACAGAGGTCTAAACACAATTGAAATAAATATGTTTGAATTTATTTAAAACTATTACTTAGGTCTAATATCATTGAGAATATAAAGGTGAAAATGGTGATGTCATAATATGTAGTAATTTTTAGGTTCTTTTCCATAGTTTGAAAGAGTTGAAATAGAGAAATATGTTACCTTATTTTCTCTGAATAAGGTATTTACTCGTATAAAAGGTCATCTCTTAGTGGAGTATCTTAAGGTCTGGGTAGTGTAAGTGGTTTCCATAATGTATCCCAAGCATAAATATAGTTTATTGACATAAAGAGAATTTTTTTGATCAAAATAAAGAGATTTAAGTAGGCTTCCATTTTAATCAAATTCACACTGAAGACTTTTAGTAGTCTATAGTACTTTTGAAGCCAAATAAATCTTACAACACAACAATGGCACAATAGAAACATGGCATATAGACATAGTGAATCTTTTTGGTTTGAAATTATCTTAATTAACTCAAGAGATATCAATTAAATAATTTATAGTGTTCAAGTATCTATCATCACCTATAGGAGTCTTTGTTTCTCCTATGATGTCACCTATAATCTTATTATAGACACACAAAATTGATGGTGAGAAATAAGAAGTTGAGAACCCTACAGGCATAGATGTTCACTCAGTTGAAAATGATCCAAAAATATCAAAAGGATCAGTAGAAATTAATTTTATATTCAAACACAAATGAACATCCATAGATAGTCCTTTGAAACTCTCCCTAATAGTCACCTACAAGTGACACAGTCTACACAATTCTTGGACTAGCTTAGGAAAATGGAAGAGATGTGAGATAAAGAGGTTGGTAGAGATATATGATGAATTTATCATGATAATACCAATCTCATAGTGGTATTTCCAAATTTATATGGTCTTAAAGGAAGGAAATTAGAGCAAAAACAAGTCCTAACTTTTCACTCAACTTAAGTTCTAAACCCTATAGATAGTCAAGTCATATAAGCCTATCTTGGAGAGTTTTGGAGTATTGAGAGGTATATGGGTGTGATATATCCATAAAATTTGGTATATAAGGTACTCATGAACTAATATAACCTTTCATAGTCTCAATTTGGTTGAGAAAATATGGGATATTCCCTATATTTTGTCTGAGATAGAGGGCACTCATTGTTAAGGAGATGACTACAGGTTTGGCATGCAGATGTTAAGGAAGTGAGATGGTAAGTATTAGGATATTTTATAATGGTGTGAAAAAAAAATTTATACATGGAAAAATGTGGATAAGACCTCATAGTGACTAGAAACCACATAGAGGTGGTCATGGACAACTAGAACATAGTTAGGCCTATTAGGCCTAGACTAGACTTAATATTTAAAAGGGTCTAAATTCATTCACATGATATGTAAACTCTAAAATATATTTTATGACCTTCAAGGGAAGGTAGAGAGTCTCCAAGAGCCATTGGTTTACATAAGAACTACATAGATAGGTCTTTTTTGGCTTAAACTTGCTTTAGGGTGTCTAGAATGTAGTCTAAAGCTCAAGAGCCATTTTAAAACACTAATATCTATATAAAATAATTACATGGTGCCTCAAGAACTTGGGGAGAGTTGAAGAGGGTCATATACCCTAACTTTCAAGATTTTTTTAAAAACTTAGATGTCTAACTTTTATGAATAATAGTTAACAGTCTTAAGCATCTAAAACCCTATCTAGAACTTGATGGAGAATAAACTAACAAAAATACATTCAAGATGGGTAGTTTATCCTAGAAATTAATTTTGACTTGTGGAATACTCTCTCAGACTCCTAGATATTCATTTGTTCTATACCTTACTTGTATGAACAAGGTAAAAATAAGGGTTTTTCAATTTTTTTCATGTTCTATAAGTACAAAGAAGATTTGATAGATGAAATATATTAAATGAGGTCTTTAAGGACTTATTATAAATCCATATGCTCACCTCCCACCATATTTAATATCAAAATCACCAATGCCACACAATTCATTTTAGGCAGTCTTAGATAGACAATGAAGAGACAAAGTGATTGCCAAATGAGAAGATGAGAGGTCTAGTTTTGGATACTTTTAAGGTTTAATTCTTGAATTAGAAGGAAAATAGACATTTATAAGGTGTCCTAACACCTCTTCCATGGATTTGTTTGAGCAACTTAAGTTCACTTTGATGATAAATGTGAAGAAGGAGTTCTAGAAGACCAATGAATGACTACAAATGTTGAGTACACATGTCATGAATAAGGTTAGTAGTTAGGGAAACTTATGAATATCATATATTATTTATACACCACCTAAGAAAATGCACGTGTTAAGTCTTCCTAGTCTAGTTTTGACCAATCAAGAGATGCCTCATCATGAAGGCAATTTTAAGAAGGTAGTTGAAGGGTCTTTATGCCAGTTTGAGGAGTTTTAATTATTTATATGGACACTTATCCAAGAATACCTTCATGTTATATTATGCACTTCATTTTTATGCAATTTAATTGGTCCTCATCACTTTACACTTGTTATTATGACCCTTGACCTCCAAATTTTCTGTCTTTTCTCACATACTCTATAAATGCAAGTCATTTTGGCTTTTGTAATGGAATCCACACCTAGTATGGTGAAGCCCTACTAGTTTGATATTGTATTTTAAATTTGAAAAAAAATATTTTCAATATATTTTTGAGTTCAGAATATATCTTGTCTAAGTGTTTGAAGTGGTGTATGGTGAAATGTCAAGTGATTAGTATCTATCCTTACTTTCTCTCAACCCTTTCATGTTTGATGCAAGTAGTCCTCACTCTAACAGGTCACATGATGTGTAATAAAGTAAATTTGTCTATACTTAAGTGTAAGGAGTAGCCTTTGTGTCTGTAATCTGACCTCTAGTTCACTCACCTTGAGTATTTTAATGCATATCACCTCCATGTTTGAAATAATAATGTTAAATCAATTCAAGATTATGAGACTAGTGTTGTGAGTCATGTTTCTTAGTGCAATTATATGGTAGTTTAGTGGAGATAATTCTAGTTTATCACATCATTAGATTAGTCTATTTCCATGTTACTTATATCCCTTTTCATCCAAGCAAATAGTTAGCGTACGTGATAATCAATAAAACTCATGTCTAAGGATTTATCCCCTTAAACCTAGAGGTATACCACTACTATAGGTAACCCGCAAGCCTATAGGTATTCCAATGTTTCCCAAATATTAGATTAGGATTGAACAACCATCTCTAAGGTATGAGATTTGGTGACAATAGTACCCACTTTAAACCAACTATTATCCCTATAGTCATAATGATACTGACTCTTTTGGGATGCTATAAGGATTTTAATCAGACTTATTTAGGGGTATGACCACTAATTTATCTTTTTGATGCACTTATAACTAATTGTGCATTATATTGATGGTCATTTGGCCATCATATGCCCATTTCTTATCAATAAAGGTTGGGTATTAAGTCCTTTTTGTCTTCATTTTAATGATCTCAAAGTCCACTTACATACTAAGCTTAGACACTTTAATTTCAATATCTTCTAACCTATCAATGGTTTATAATCTACCATAATCTACCAAACTTAATGTTATTAGACTGTATCTTAGATTTGATTAATCAATGCCTTCTTAGCTTGATCAAGGAATCATATTGACTATGATTCTAATATCAAATACTAAATTTGGAATTTCATACGTAGCTAGCTTAATATACATTCATGAATCCACATCCCAAGGCTTCTTGGTCTTGACATACCAAGCTACTTTATTATCCTTTGTTTGTCCTTACAATGAACACACTAGGAGATTGTGTAGGAGATTAGAGATATTATGGGATATATCCTCATTGATAATGTATTGAATAATTTCATAAAATATATTAAAGCATTGAAAAGACCCTCTTGTCTCATTATCCTAGAAATTTTCCCATATATTTGAGTATTAATACTTATGTTATTATCCTCAAAAATTGTTTTTTGTTATAATTTTTGTAATACTAAATAGCTTAATATATTAAATTATTTTTTGTAGTAAGATCAAGATATTTATCCTACTAAATTTTTCTAATTCCATGATCCCAAAGAATTTATAAAGGAGGTAAACCTTGTTCAACTCTTTGTTGCCTTATGATGACTTACACAAATTCATTTTCCTTTGGGTGAACATTAATCATATTTACATTAAGCATCAGCTTCTCCTTTCTTTGTTTCTCTAATGCTAGGCAATCTTATATTTGATGTTGACCTTAGAACCTATAATATAAACAATAATCTTATCTCTGAGGTCTCGTAGGGTAGTTTCTTACATAATATTATATGCACCACATAGATAACATTACATGGGGGTAAAGCTTGAATATTATCATTATTATGACCTCCTTGATATCTAACACAATATCCACCCCTATATACCCTTCTATAGCCAACTCTACTTTATTAATATCCCAACCCTTATGATTTTTGTCCAACATATCTTCCTTGTTGATTCATATGCCCATATTGGTGTTGAGGAGAACTTGGAGTCCAATTTTGATACTATTTCTAAATATTTGTATTATTATAGGGTTACACATACTGACCAAAATATTAGTATGTGGGAGATGCCATATTATTCCATATTTATAGGTGTTATTAATGATATTATGTTTATGAATGCATTTAATATTGAGGTGATGAAGGCATCCATCCTAGAATACCTTGAGTCATATTTATCATTTCCACATCTGGTCCTTAAATTATTTGCTTCATAGTTAGTATTTGTTAAACCACAACTATGAATATGTTCTTCATTATATCTTATTTTAATTCTTTCAAAGCTCAAAAACTTGTCTCATCATGATTTGTGGATTTTTAAATACTACATTACATGTTGTGTGATTTTTGGATATATTACTAAAGAATATGGCACATAGATGTAGAATGTCCAACTACCCTACATATTTCATAAAAAAATTATTTAAAAATTTGGATAGTCATTTATATGATGTCTACCTTGATCTCATTATACAAACCATAATAATAACTTAGAATTATCATTTTCATGCATCTCATTCATCTTCCTCATAAAATAATCTAACTTAGCTTCTAATTTTGATCTTACTAATGGAAGAGCTACATAATCAACTATTTACTCTACTCATATGGGAGCAGATCAAGCATCAAACTTTATAGAAAACTAAGATTGCATAATATAAAAACTCATTCTTGGTTGTATACCCTATATGAACCAAGCATCCTTGTCTTTGTCCTCTAAAATAAAATCAATTTTGTTCATTACATCAAAAAACCTATGAACATATTCTCTAACTATTTCTCCAATTTTTTCCCAAATTTCCTTTAGGCCTTGAATAAATTGACAGAAATACCTTTTTAATTTAAATTATACTTCTAAAAAATCTTTAACTTGTGTGAGGTCAAGTTAATTTTAATTTATTTTTTAAATAAACTTGAAGGTATGTCTTCCCAAATCCCCTAAGAGTTTGCACTTATTCACATCATCTAATGTTACCCTTTTTACAATGCTTTTCATTTGATAGGTTACCAAGTATTGTTTGGGGTCCATATAACCATCAGATGTAATTAAAGGAATAAACATACCTTCATTAAGTAGCATAGCTAGTAAGTTGGTAATTGTTACTATAGATATTTGAATACTAGCAACTATGACTAGTGGTGACTACACACTTGTTATTGTAATGTTATATGACTATGTAGTGATTAGTGTGACTACATGATGTTGTGCACTAATATTTCAAGAGTAAAAAGAAATCCTAAGTCTTGTAACTTATTTATTTATAATGCCTTCATGGTTTTTTCACTAAAATTTCTAAACTTGTCAATAAAGGAATCAAACCAACCTGAATCCACTTCTCTTTTTGTACCTTTTCTAACTTTAGTAAATAAAGTGGGATTGGGGGATGTGTACCCTTGAAATGAATGAATTTTACCTCTAACTTATTCTAACTTTGAACTTGAAAATATGATGTTACTACCTTCAATTTTAACATTTTCTTAGGAACTTTCCTTCCTAATTCTAGCTAAAAACCCTTCCATTAATTGTGATCTACCTCTACTTCCTAATGTTTCTATCTATACATCACCACTCCCAACATCTTAATCCTCACCGAGCCCTTTCTAATATTCTATGTACCCTTTCTTTCTAGAAATTTTCACATCTTTCCTCAATAGCCTATCTTCTCTAGCATTTTTTTCTTGCATTTATCCATCCCTAGCACTTTATTCTCTACTCCTAGTCCTATTAATAGCTACTTTTAGATATTTTATTTTATTCTACCTTCTTTGTTATCATAGTTCCCCTTCTAGTCCCAAAAT
Organism: Torreya grandis; assembly: GCA_037957365.1. Lineage (NCBI taxonomy): Eukaryota > Viridiplantae > Streptophyta > Pinopsida > Cupressales > Taxaceae > Torreya > Torreya grandis. The sequence continues at coordinate 125,290 of JARHVA010005436.1, forward strand.
TGTATTCTCCCTCTAAGTCTTTTCACCTTCCATTTTCCTAGATCAGGTTCAAGTTGCTTTCACTCATCTCTTCATCATTCACTTTCTCCTGCATGCACCCTCATGGTGCCTAAAATGACTACTCCATATGGGTTGGATTAGGCACCATGGCCTTTTACACAACCAACATATTTATCAAAAAAAGGTAGTCATAAAATATTTCCTCTAATTCATTAGACAAACGGATCTTGCACAATCTCAAAACTATGTATCCTTGTAATATGAATTTAGTAATTTAGCTATCAATTATAGTTTTCATCCAATAATATACTACTCATGATTAATTTGGGTCTAAGTTGTGCAGTTTTTATAATTTTTTCTCAATTTATAATATAATGTGTATTCTCTGTAGAATAAATTAATAGTATTCTAATCTAGCTAGCCATGTATATAACAATCCAGGTAAATCCCACTAAAAATTTTCATAAAATTTGCCATAGATGTTCTCCTGAATACTCCCCTCTTCAATTTTTCTAACTCTCCATGCTTCTTATTTTGTAAAGTTTTGAATTCTCTCATCTACTCATCTTTCTACATCTCTCTACCCTAGTAACCATCTCAACATATTTCATCCAAATAGGTTCCATACTCACCACACCATTTTTAATAAAGGTTCCTATAAATACTCTAGAAGATGTTAATTATAGGGATAATTTGCACAGTGGAGAGTAATAAAAGGTGCAAAAGAAACTAAAATATTACATATTTTAGGCACTAGGATTTTACAAAATAATATTTTTTCTAGTCTAGATCTTATGGCCCCTTTCTTTTTTATCCCTATTTTACCATGTGTAAATATATAATTATTATTATCTAATCAAACTTTTACCCTTGTGAAATTTATTTTAACCTTCATAGTTTAGAGTAACATGGAGACAATCCTAGGTTCTTGGTGGCCTAAAAGGTTGATTGAATCTCTAGATTATAGGGATAACACCATTTTATGTATTAATTAGGCTCTCTACACTACACTAATATCTTTAAAGGGGAAAAAGAGGTAAATAACCTAAAATAAAATATATCTAAGGGGGTGACACACCAAAATGTCTCCCTCACTCACCTATCTAATATGAACTAAGTAGATGAATTATAATGTAAACCTAATTTCACTTCTCAAATAAGGAATCTCTAAACATAAATTTTTCACATAGAGGCTTAGCTTGATGCATGATCTAAGGTAGCTAATCAATAGGTCTCTTAAGGAAACTAAAGAGAAATTACATTTTACAAACATATTGAGTTATTCAATCACACTATGTCACTTATAAGGATGATTAACAACCTAAAAATAGGTACATAAGAGATGATAAATGTAAGGAATCATTCACTATCACTGCCATTCATCTACAAACCATAATCATACACTAGTCACAAGAATTAAGGAGGGAAAAATTTAGTCTTATTCATTCCAAAGATCCAAGTATAAGTGTTTTTATGAGTAGGTCTATTCCAAAACTCAAGTTAAGGATAATTACAAATGCCAATACTAGGCATACTTAAAGAAAAAGTGAGAAAGGAGAGAGAGAAAAATAAAAGCCTAAAAACTAGGGATGATTCATCCACCTAGTCCTCTTCACATTCCTACATATTACTTGCTCGATTCTCTCTTCCTCTCTTGTAAAATGACATACTAGTGTAAGAGTAATATTGTTGAATGTTTGAAGAAGTCTTAACATTATTTCTTGGGGTTTGAACCATTCATGTGCCTATATCCTTGCATGTAGGTCCTCCTTGATTAATAAGTCTTATTCCATGAAATCAGGTCTTGAATTCCCCATTAATTCTTGAATTTAATACTTCTCCTCCAACATTTATGAGATCTCTCCACCATGAAAGGGCTTGTTTGAAGACACTTTAAAGTTTATTTAACTTTGTCTACTTCCTTGGCGTAGGAGAGGAAAAAATATCTTCAAGGTTTTTGAGAATATTTCAACCACTTGAATCATTATTGAAACTAATATCTAACTTATTAATTCCCTCCAAGTGGTCTATAGGATAAAAGTAAACTTAATAAATCTTGTTGAAGAGTTTTATGCATTGATTTGGTTGGTTGATCCCTTGAACTCCTCTATCTTCATCATCATGTAGGAGGATGAAAAATTGGATTTATCTTTATAAAAAATTATACCTCCATGGACGGCCTATAAAAATTATAAAATAAATAATACAAGACACTTGGATCCATTAAATAGTTTAAAAGATCTGATTTTGCACCTTTACCTTGCTTTTCTCTTAATTCTTTATAACCCTAAAAATAAGTAAAAATCCTTATTTATAATAATTTAAAAATTATATTAGATAAATTATTATATATTTTAGGAAATATTATCCACTCATATCTCCATGCCAAGTTTTAGGACCTAAATCTGAGTGGAAGTGTCCTTTTTAGCTCATTTTCTCTCTCTAATTAGGCCTCCTTGCCTTAGAAACTAAGATTTTGCTCCACAAGCCTCTCACACATATGAAACCTATATGAATTATTTTATTCAATTTATATATTATAATAACATCTTCCATTCCAATTTTGGTCTTTTATAACCTTGTGCAAGTAGGCAAACCAAGAAATGGCCAAAAAACTAGCCCTCAAAATAACCCTATTTTGGACCAACTTGAAAAATAAAGTGTATTTGAGAAATTACAGTGTTTATTTTACATATTTTTGGAATTTATAAGGTTTAATAAAACCCAATTCATCCTCTTTAACATATTTCAACTATTCATGATCTTCTATAAACTGTTTAGAGCCCAAAAAATCATAAAAGTATAGTTTTTAATGCATCCATACAGATGTAAGTACATAAAAAATTTATGGTAGGAATATAATTTCAGTATATAAAAATGTTTATGAGGTTTTAAAATAATTATATTTCATTTTATGTGCTTTGGAGACCAATCACTCATTATTGGTCAAAACTAGTCTTCTAGGTAGCTTGTGAGTGCCTTATCGTCTTAACGATGATTCATAAAGTATAGGCCCTTAAATTGAGAAATAATTCCTAAATTTTTGATGTAATACCATCAAAATCACCCCTAATATATTTTTACACCATTAAAATCCTCATGATAGATCAAATCAAAATTTTGAGCTTCTCAGGTGGTTGAATATGCATTTTGTGAGGTCCTAAATGAATGCAAGCCTATAAGTGCAAATTTTAATTTATGGTTTGAGATATAATAACCTTTGGAATGTATTAAACATACATATTTACCCTTTACAAAGTTTATATCCAAATTATTCCTGATTAAACCCTATGTAATCTCTCTTAGATCATGCTTAGGGTTTATAGTTATGTTAGAGCAATTGACCCTAAGAGTGTATTTTCTCCTTTAATTTTCTATTGGAGGGATTAAAAACCTCATAAAATGTTCAAATAAAGTATATATCACCTCAATTTAGTTTAAATTCTCTCAAACTTATCATATTATAGTTAAAACATACACCAACCATACAAAACATGAGCAGGCATGTAGATGGAATGTTGATTATAGGTGAATGTAGGGTTATAGTGTGACTATTATGACCATATCTTCTGACCTTAATATTTATATTTATGGGACCTAAAATTACCTTTTACATTTTCTTAATCTATCACCAAAACTCTAATTTCACCACTATTCATGTGGTCATCTATTTTCAAGCTTAATACTAGCCTGAATTGCTTAAGCACACCTATAAGTGGTCATTTGGGTTCTTAGTTAAGCTAGAGAATGGATTTGAATGAATAATATCCTCTCCTTATAATGTTTTCAACTCAAAATAATTATTTTATTCATGACTCTATACATCCTTACTTTTCATTTTAGGCCTCAACTCTAACACACCATTGCATTCTCATATTCATGCTTAAAGAGGCCTGTAGGTCAATTTATACTCACATTCGCTTAATTTATTTTATTATCCAATAAGAGTACATTGTGAGAGGATACCTATAATTGAATAGGTTTTCTTTTTTTCTAGGTCTAATATCTACATCTCATATGTCTTCTATGACAACTTATGGATTCAATATGTTCAAGAGTTTGTTGTAGGCAAAGCTTAAATGACTGTAAGTTCATCAATTAGAACCTCTTATATTGTCTCATATTATTTTGGATATCACTAGTTAAATCACCTATATTTATCAACATATATATTACCCTTATCACCTCTTGAACATACATCAATCATCATCCCAATTGGACTCTTTTCAATAAGCCTAAACTGGCCTATAGGTGTCAAAATAGCTATATGATTACAAGTGGACATTTATGTGTATTTATTACTTACATTACTCTTTAAGGAGTTTCAAGACCTCACAAATACTTCATTGAAATATTCACACATTTTAATCACCTCTATGTTTCCATTCATCCATAAGTAATAAAAATTTCTTCATCATCTTGCACACATGCCTATGTGATTGTAGGCTTAAGGAAACTTATTCTTAAATAGATATTTTAATCTCTGTACAAACCCTCAATGACCCCAAAAATTCATATAGAGGTTAAGATAACATTATATAATCATTCTATGTTATTTTATTTCTCCTCAAGATTAATATCTTCAAACCAAAATGTTACTTTTCTTATCAAGATTATATAGGCCTATAGAATCCTAGATTGACTGTGTGGTTGAATTGTTAAGGAGAGTTATTTTAATTACTCCCTCATATCTTATCTAGGTCTTCCTTGATTCCATTCACTTTATTATTTACTTAAAACCCCAACCCCATCGTATACCTTGAATTTTCCATCTATAGGCTTGAAGCCAATCTAATTATTCAAGAAAACCTATAGGTGTAGATTAAAACTTGACTATAATTTTGAGTTATAAAGTCTCAATGAAAACCATTGAACTAACTCTATACTTTTCTACTATTTTAGTGTTTATAACTCCTCTTTGACACTCTCAAGACATCATACCTTCTTAAACATACAATCTCCTTCTTACACCTACTTAAATCATGATTTTAGGTGGCTAATGAAAGTATTTTAAATGTTGAACTTGAGATTTTGTCCTATTAAGTATACTATTATTTCTTTAACACACATCTGAACTAATTAAATACTCCTCACTCAACCTCTCTATAACATATTATCACCTTTTTGACCTTTCAAGTTCTCTCTTAGATTATGCCTATAACAGGACTACTAAGCTTCTCTAATCATTCAATGCAATTGATTTCCACATGATAGCATTATTAAGTTTATATTTATTATAATATATATTCATTTCCCTCTAGATTTCACATATACATTCTTAGACCTTTTTCATACAAACTCTAGGTCTCAAAAACATCAACACTTATTATTCTACTTATAGGTGATATTAAGGGTTTTAAATATTGGTATTTGAGATCTTCTCCATTCCATATACCTTAGATATATCCAATTTTAAAAAATTATATTTCACACATTTTTGGATCTTCAAATTCCCACTTTAGATTCATATTTCAACCAATAATGTAGACCTATAATTCTGCAGACAAGTAGGTTTGCATCCTAATGCTTTAGGCCTTATACAGTGGCTAGCTTGATCTCTTGAAACCTAATATCATTATTCCATTGATCTCTCACATTTATTATTAGTTAAATACACTCATACAACATTAAACCATGTAGGACAAGGCCTATTCAACTCACTTTATTATGCAAGTAGCTTTAAACACACAATCTAGGAGCTTGAAAGCACATGCTACTTGGAGAAAATGATATTTAAATAGGAATGTAAAATAATTTATGTATCATTTGAGATATTTATGTTTGGTTTTAAACCTTCTTCAATACCTTGAAATGTCAAAAAACCTAAAACAAATAGGAAACCATGATAACCACCTTTACAAACTGAGTAGAAGAAGAAATTTCTTGTCAAATTGAGCTCACACATGCCAATTATGGCTTATAAAAACATGTTATATGAATATATATATGTCCCCTATATATTATTCACTTGATCTCATACATTCATATTGCTTTAAACTTCCATTTCAAAGAATAAAAATGAGCCTTTGGGGTTGACTAGCTCTTTCAAATTTCCCTTATTTCTTAGTTATTGTCCATAAAGGAGAGGGGATGGATATAAAAAATAATTAAAATATATATAAATATTACTATGACCCCTATATAAAAACTTTAGAACCTAACTCTCTCTCTCATCTATCTGTACTGAGCATTTGAAAACTAAATTTGCAAGCTTGCCAATGCAACGATGGAGGAGAATAATCATGTTTTTCACTTTTAAGACATGTGAGAGATTAAAAATCTTGGATATTACCTATATAATATTAAGAGATAATATTAAATCCTTCTCACCTATAATTGAATACCCCAAGTCCATACAAACTCCTAAAACTACCTCTTTGGAGTAAAAATTGAACTCTTTTGACATGTAGACCATTATTATAACTTCCTTATGACATAAGTACATTGAAAAATTAATTTAAAGATTTTATAAGTTCAATAGTATGTGTATTACATCTTTATTATTTTTTAAATGGACTTAAATCCCTTAAAATCATCTTCAAGTGCAAAGAAAGCTAGTGTGTATTAAATGACCTTATGTAGAGAAAATATATCAATCCAAGACCTTTTATGACTTCAAATGACTTATTCACCATCTGATTTAATGATCTATACAAATATAGTTCCTTGATAAGGATTTATTTGGACACAATTGAAAAATAGGTTTCTCTGAAACCTTAAACTTTGCTAAAATAACTTAATTTCATCAAATAAGATTAACAAGATTTAAACCAAGTGACCAAGTTAAATGACTTGACTTGATAGAACATATACCATATTAACACATCATGACATACCCCTAGGACCCACTAGACTGAATCTGAAGGCATTAGAAAGATTAGTAAAGATATTACCTTAAATAATGCTGAGAATACCTTAAAAGGACCACTTTAAAACTATCAAATCATGACAAAGCTATGAACAAAGTTGTACAATCATGAAAAATAAAGTTTCAAATTATATGGGTGATAGTTTTACTTGGGAGGTCAAACTTGTCAAAATTTTGGTGACTCAGCTAGGTAGCATGCCTACTATTCTAATGAAACAATAATTTTACATCTATTTTGGGCTCATAGAGTATCTCTCACATTATAAAATAAAAATGATCACATATCGATAACTAACTACAAAATCTTGATTAAAGACAAGACATATATTTGAACTCAAATATAAATAACACAAGGACAAACACACACAACAAGACAAAACAAGATAACATACACACTTTTGATAACACCAAAAACATAAGCAAACTACTGTAAATAACTAACCTCTAAGCATGATCCTCCTAGATCAAATGGGAAAATTTTGAGATCTTCTTCTTTATGTGATGACCAAGGATGTGAAACAAGATACCTCTTAAACATAGTGATTGATAGTCCATGCCTCTTATTTTCCCACTCACTTGGTATGTATTCAAGTGAATAAACAATAAAAAACTAGTCACCTATGAATACATATTCAACTTGTGTTTCAAGATATTTATCATATTTCAAGATCTTTATCATATTGACTATAAGAGGGTTCTATATTGTGGATTAAATCTCTAGATTATAGGGATATCACCCTTTGATGTATCAGTTAGGCTCTGTACATTACACTACTAGCTTAAAAGGGAAAAGAGAGGAAGATAACTTGAAATAAAATCTACCTTATGGGGTGATACACTAAAATGTCTCCTTCACTCACCTATCTAATATGTACTAATGAGATGAATTATGGCATGAAACTAATTTAACTTCTAAAATAAGGAATCTCCAAACATCAATGTTTCACATAGAGGCTTCACTTGATATAAGGTATCTAATCAATAGGTCTCTCAAGGACACTAAAGAGAAATTACACTTGCCAAACATACATAGCTATTCAATAACATTATGTAACTTATAAGGATGATTAACAACATACAAATAGATACATAATGGAGGAAATAATGTAAGGAAACATTCATTATCATTGACATTCATCTACAAACCATAAGAATACAATAGTCACAAGCATTGAAGAGGCCAAAATTTGGTCTTATTCATTCCAAAAAGACATGTACAAGTGTTTTTCTAAGTAGGGCTCTACAACAACTTGGGTTAAGGATAATTACAAATGCCAAAACTAGACATGCTTAAATGAGAGAGAGAGAGAGAGAGAGAGAGAGAGAGAGAGAGAGAGAGAGAGAGAGAGAGAGAGAGAGAGAGAGAGAGAGAGAGAGAGAGAGAGAGAGAGAGAGAGGCCTAGAAACTAGGGATGAGTCATCCACCTAGTCCTCTTCACATTCCTATGTAGTAATTTCTTGATGTTATCTTATTATCTTTTAAAATGGCATACTAGTGTAAACGTAAACTTGTTGAATGTTTAAAGAAGTTGTAGCATTGTTACTTGGGGTTCAAACCACTCATGTGCCTATATCCTTTCTTGTAGGTCATCCTTGATGAATAATTATTCTTCCATGAAAGTAGGTATTCAAGTCCTCATTAATTATTGAATTTAATACTTCTCCTCATCCATTTATAATATCTATCTACCTTGAAAGGGATTATTTGAAGACTCTTTAAAGTTTTTTTTGACTTTGTCTACTTGCTTGGCATTGGAGAGGAAAAGGTATCTTAAAGGTTTTTGAGAAAATTTCAACCACTTTAATCCTTATTTAAACCAATATATGACTTATTATTATCCTCCAAGTGCCTTAAATTATATAAATAACTTTAATAAAGCTTTTTGAAAACTTTTTTTGTAATAATTTGGTTGGTTGACCCCTTAAACTCCTCCATCTTCATTATGGCATAGGAAAGTGAAAAGTTGGATTTATATCAAGAAAAAAATGTCCCTCCATTTATGGAATTTAAACATGATAAAATACCTAAAAAAACACATGGGGTCATCAAACAATTTAAAAAATCTTATTTTTACCTTGCTTTTCTCTCAACTCTTTGTCATCATCAAAATAAGTAAATCTCCTTGTGTGGATGAATTTATAGAGGATATTGGAGAAATTAATACATTTTTTAGGACACAATATTCCATTATATATCCATTCCAAGTTTAAATACCTAACTCTAAGTTTAAGTGTCCTTTTTAGCTCATTTTCTCTCTAATTAGGCCTAATTCAGCCTCCTTGCCTAGAAAGTGAGATTTTGCTCCACATGACTCCCACATGTGTGAAAAATATAGGAATAAATTTATTAAATTTAACCATGATAATACCATACTACATTATAATTTTGGGCTTCTATAACCTTGTGCAAGTAGGAAAACCAAGAAACGGCCAAAAATTAGCCCTCAAAATAGGCCAATTTTGGATTACATTGAAAAATCAGGTTTTTTTGAGCACTTATAGGGTGGATTATAAATATTTTTGTAATTTTTTATTTTTAATACAATTAAATTCATCCTCTCTATTAATTTCCAACTGTTCATGATCTTTTATAACCTTTTTAGAGCCCAAAACCTCACAAAAGTATAGTTTTTAATGCATATGTACAACTTTAAGTACAATAACATTTCATGGTAAGAATATAATTGGATTCCATAATAATGTTAATTTTTTTCTATAATGATTATATATCATTCAATTTTATTTGGACACCAAGATTTCTTGACTAGTTAAAACTAGTCTTTTAGGCAGCCTATGAGTGCCTTATCATCTTGAAAATGATTCTTAAAGTACATTCCCTTAATTTGAGAATAATTCCTAAAGTTTTGAGGGAATATACCCTGATAATAAACCATAATATATTTGGACACCATGAATCTCCTCATGAGATATATAAGCAAAATTTTGAGTTTCTTAGGTGGCTGAATATGCATTTTGTGAGGTCTAAAAAATATAATCCTAAAAGTGCAAATTTTGATGTTTGGTCTAAGCTCTAATCACATTTGGAACATAAAAAATATACATATTTACCCTTTACAATGGTAATATTCAAATTATTATTTATTAAACCTTCTAAAACGTCTCTTAGATCATGCAGAGGGTTTATAGTTATTCTAGTGAAATTGACCCTAGGATTGCATTTTCTCCTTTCCTTCTCTATTATAGGGATTATAAAACTCATAACATGTTAAATGAAGTATATATCACAAAATTTTAGTTTTAATTCTCTAAAAATACTCATATACTAGTTAAAACATACACCAACCATCCAAAACATGAATAGACCTATAGATGGCATGTTGATTATAGGTGAATACAGGGTTCTAGTGTGATTGTTCTAACCATATATTTTGAACTTAATATTTATAATTATTAGACCTCAAATTAAATTTTAAAATTTCTGAATATCTTACGAAAACTCTAATTTAACCACTCTACATTTGGTCATCTCTTTTCAAGCTTAAAACTAGCCTAAGTTAATTAAGCACATATGTAAGTGGTCATCTGGGTTCTTGGTTAAGCCTAAGAATGGATTTGACTAAATAATATCATATCCTTATGATGTTCTTAACTTAAAATATGTATATTATTCATGATTATATACATCTTTGATTCTACTTTTAGGCCTCAACTCTAATACACCATTGCATTCTCATATTCATGCTTAAACATGCCTGTAGATCCATTTGTAATCACACTTCCTTAATATATTTGATTTTCCAATAAGATTAAATTGTGAGAGAAAACATATATTCAAATATTTTTTCTTATTTTATATGTCTCATATGTGCATCTCAAATTTATTTTATTCTAACTCAAGGCTTCAAACTATTCAAGACTTAGTTGTAGGTGGAGGTTGAATGACTGTAAGTTCATCAATTAGAACCTCTTGGATTGGATTTTATTATTTTGGATATCACTATTGAAATAACCTATATTTATACCCCTTATAATATCTTAAACATACATCAAACGTCATCCCAATTGGACTCTTTTCAAAAATCATAAACTAGTATGTAGGTGTCAAACTAACTGTATGACTACAAGTAGACATTTGTGTGTATTTATTATCATATAAAATTTTCCTTACATTAATAAAAAAATATTTTAAAGGCCTAAAATATAATTAATTTAAATCTTAACACTTTTTAATAACTTCTATATTTTCATTCATCCACAATCAATAAAACTTTCTTCATCATCTTGCACACAAGCCTATGTGACTACAGGCTTAAGGTAACTTGGTCTTAAAAATATATTTAAATCTATTTGAAATCCTTAAATGACCAAAAAATATAATATAGAGGTTAATATAGCATTAGCGAATCATTTTATGTTATTTTCTTCCTCCTCAATCTTACTCTCTTTAAACAAAAAAGGTACTTTTCATATCAAGATTATATAGGCCTATAGGCACCCAAACTGACTATATGCCTAGGTTAAGGAGTGTTTTTTTGAATTACTCACTTATATCCTATATATGTCTTCTTTTATTTCATTCACTTTATTCTTTACCTAAACCCCTAACCCCATTATATACCTTGCATTTTCCTTCTCTAGGTTTGAAACAAATCTGATTATTCAAGCAAACCTATAGATGTAGATTAGGACTTAACTAAAATTTTGAGTTCAAAAGTATCAATATAAACCACTAAACCAAATAAATACTTTTTATACTATTTGGGAGTTTATAACTCCTCTTTGGCACTCTCAATACATCATGATTTCTGAAACATATAATCTCCTTCTTACATTAGCTTAAAGCATGACTTGGTGCACTCAACTAGACTATTGGTTATTAAAAACATATATGAACTCATTAAATACTCCTTATCACTCAACTTATCGACAACATATTATTACCTTTTTAACCTTATAATTTCTCTCTTAGATTATTCTTATAACTAGCCTATTAAGCATCTCTAATTATTCAATGCACTAGAATGCCACATGAAAGCATTATGAGGTTTAGATTTAGTAGAATATATCTTATTTTCCCTCTATGTTTCACATATACATTATAAAACCTTTTCCTTACTAAATCTAGGTCTCAAAAACATCAATACTTACTATTCTACTTGTAGGTGATATATAGGATTTTAAATATTGGTCTTTGAGATCATATCCTCTCCATAGACCTTGGACCTATAAGGTTTTAAAAAATTATATTTCCCACATTTTTGGATCTTAAAATTCCCACATTATTTTCACATTTCAACCAACAATGCAAATCTACAAGTCTATATACCTACAAGTCTATAAACCTATAAGTATGAATCCTAATGCTTTAGTTATTCTATGGTGGCTAGTGTTAGAGGTACAATCACTTAGAGGGGGTGAATCAGTGAGTCTAGATATTCCAAATTCAATTTTAATACTTTCAAGATCTTAATCAATTACCACAAGCATTCATGAAGCACACACATCATTCATAGCAATGAATAACAGAGATAATGCAAGATCATGTACATAACACATGACATATGTGGGAAACCCTCTAGTGGAAAAACCCCAATAGGACTTGAAATTATAATATTATACTATAATAATAATAACTAATTAATACTAGCTATAACTGATCAAGGAACAACCATCCCTTATTTAGTGAGACTACAATCTCACAAGGTGTTATAACACATGTCTAGCTGAGCTACCACAACAACTAGACCTTTAGAAAGTCTCACCTTGCAAGGAATTTACAACCCCCTAGATGTTGAGATACCACAACAACACCTATGAACACATCCACATTTGAACTGATGTCTTCAACACGATGATAAACCTCTAATTTTCACTCTTTACCTTCACTCATACTCAATCTACAAAAGCACTATTCTACCAATAAAAACATGACCCATAGGTCATACACTTAGTCCTTAATATGATCTTATCATAAACTCATATACTAGTCACTCTCCCTCTCCTTCTCTCCATAACTCTCACATATACTTTCCTCTTCCAAACTTTCATGAGTCTCACTAATCTAGAAACCATCACATTTGGTTTCACTATTTATAGAGCATTCATGATCATCACCATCTTAGTTGGCCAATAGGCATAAATTAACTCTTAAATAATTTGTCTCATCAAGACACAACTTAATACCATACACATAGGTCAGCCATAGCACTCATGGATCACCCTTAAGTAGCTCCACATTTTAATTAGGCCCTTGTAGCTCTTATAGGTCTCATGGAAACCTATTCACCCATTTAACACATCACTGATAAAAAAAGATCATAGGAAAAATTCCAAATACATAGGTCCATTCTACATGAACCCTTATTAATCCTCAAATTCTTATAGTCATCATTGCACTCTTCTGTGCAAGCTCAATCAACTCAAACATTAGCCTTATTCATAAAGACACCATGAATGAACACATAGTCAACTTATTAAGCATTGTTCATACTCAAGATAGATTGATCACACCTCTAAAATCCATATAGATGATCCTAATGGAGCATACAACACTCTTAAATATTTAAGTCATCATGAAACATCTCAATAACATCAACACAAGCTCAATTAACCTTCTTAGGTTATTTATAGAATAAACATGAAAATATAATCAAATTTGAACATTCATAACTTTGACTATACACACTTTAAGACCTTAAAATTTATATTTATAGATGTTACTTGGAGTCCTCTAATAATTATGTTGTTACACTATGAGAAAATTCTACATAGATCATAAGATATGGCCCAAAAACGAGATATTAGTCATTCTTTTGTTAAATTCAAATATTTGAATTCAAAGGGTCACATTTAAAATTTGAACACCATGTCCTTGTTGATTAGATAAAATATGCACCATTGATATTTTTTTAACTTTAAATAATAGTAAACCACTTCCCAAATGTTAAACTTCTAACACTTGGCCTCATCTTGTGCATTCTTGAAATCTTGATCACACACACTTCATTGATCCCTTTGAGATTATCCTTGTTTTGACAATGTTAGACAACTGCCACTTTGACATCTTGACTTTAATATGTACCATTCATCTTGATTATTAAAAAAACCCACTCACCATTTATACTTGGAATAATCTCTATCTTTATCTTTGCTCAATGTTAAACAACAAACACTTTTTCTCATCTTGTTGCTTCTTGACATCTTGGAACAAACATGCTCCATTGATCTTTTTTCAAGGAACTTGATATTTAGCTTCATTAACCAATGAACACTTTGACCCATTTAACTTAATACATACCATATATCTATATTTATGAACTCCAATGAACTTTTAGATCTCCATCTTGTCCTAATCTTTATATTGTGCAAAAATGATTAAATATAGGGACCATTGCTTATATGCCTAGAAGGCCAACTTTGGACCACAATAAATTTTGTTGCACTTAGATGCATGATCTAAAATTTAGACCATATAATATCCTCACATAGGATAATAAAATCATGTGTCAAACTAATCCTAATACCTTTGTGCATGTGATATATAATGCCATTAATATGCTCACTCAGATTTTTTTGCCATTGAGCTATGTCAAAAACTACTTGGGAAGACCAACTTTGCACATGCATATCTTTTGACATGCTATATCATATGACATAATATTTAGTTCATAATAACTAGGCATAAAAATAAACACACCCATATGATTAAATAATTTAAAACATCCACACATGCAAGATATTCTATCACCAAACTACTTACTTGACTCTTTTTTGCCTCATGCAAATTTGGCTATGGGAAAACACTATCAAACTTCTTAGGAGACCAACTTTGCACTTGCATATATTTTATTATGCATAGTTAAATGACTTGATATTTAGAACATATGATCTAGGCAAAAATTTGATCATAACCATATGACCAACTCCCCCTAACTCATTTACATGTGGTAATGGTAATGTCATCAAATTGCCTACTCAAATTTTCTACCACTGGACCCAAAATGTCTAGATGAAAACTATTGTCTACTAGATGAGTTCCATTTACACACATAAGCTCTCTAATCATAATTGAGCTTTGAAAGGAACCCTTCCACATGCTCAATACTTTAGACTCATCCCTAATCATCTCTAAGTAGTCACACTCTAAAGATCAACCAATCCTTCTTCAAGCATACTAGGATAAGCACATTGCACACTTTCTCATTGCCACTTAGACTATCAAGTTAGTTCATCCACTCACCTGGATACCTCCATTATGTTAGGTTGTGGAGCTAAAAGCTTCACTGACACAAACATTGGAGGAGGTTGCTGAGTGTCACAGTCACCAGCGTCGGTCAGGCCAACCGACGTCGGTAAGGGGTGGACAAGAAGCTACCAACATCGGTCTAATATCAACTGACGTCAGTCATCTCCAGTCAAACAGAGACCAATGTCAGTCACCTGTGCATTCCATAACTATTTGTTGCATGAATAGTTAGTTTTTGAATGGCCAGTTTACATGTTAAAGGCTAATTATAGTCTTGAGTTGCGTGTCTAATTATTATAATTAAGAAAGTCTAATTATTGTTTGCATGAGGTCTATTTAAGAGACTCATGGGCTATATTATAAGTAAGTCAAGGAAGAGATCCTTCCAATTGTAAGAACAGGTTGATCTGTAGGTTTTTGCAAGATCAGGAAGAAGTTCTACATGGTAAGATTAGGTTGGTTTGCAGGTTGTTGCAAGATTAAGGAGATCTACTTGAAGTACTTTTGAGTGCTTGGTACTGGCAGTATTGTTACTGACTGGTTGGAGGTGAACAACTACTCTATGCTTGAGTTGTTTATTGTGACCGTAATTGAGAGAGAGAACTCTTGATTGAGAATTACTGGGAGCACTAGAGGTGTGGGAAGCCTCATAGGTGTGAGAAGAGTGTGGCATCTTCTTGATTGTATTTTATTTCAGGATGAGTTGAATACAAGATTGTATTGACTCTCAAATTTTGTGTTGTTTTTGGTTTCTAGTTACTTATTGCTTCTAGTTTAATTCCATGTTTAGTTGCTTATATATGGTAATCAGTTGTGCTTCATAGGTCCTAACAAGTGGTATCATAGCTAAGGTTGCAGGGAGCAAGTTTGTGTTTGATTACAAGTCACTCTTAGGGGTTTTTGATTGAGTGGTAGTATAGCAATGGCAGAAGAAAGTAAGCTAAGAATGGAGAAATTCAATGGCATGAATTATCAATTATGGAGGATGCAAATAGAGGATTATCTGTATCAAAAAGATCTATACTTACCGTTGGGTGGGGTTGCATGCAAGCCCTTGGATATGAAAGATGAAGAATGGAATGTTCTTGATCAAAAGGCTTTGGGAACTATAAGGTTGAGTCTTGCATCGTCTGTGATTTCCAACTTATCATAGGCTAAGACAATGGTAGAGTTGATGGAATCTTTGGCAAATTTATATAAAAAAACCTCATCTTTGAATAAGGTATTTCTTATGAAGCAATTATTTAATTTGCAAATGCAGGAAGGTGGATCAGTACATAATCATCTTAGTGATTTCCATGGATTAGTAAATCAGTTAGTTTCAGTCAATATTGTTTTTGATAATGAAATTAAGGCTCTCTTAATCTTATGTTCATTACCTGAAAGTTGGGATAGTTTGGTAATGGCAGTTAGTAATACTGTGTCTACTTCAAATATCTTAAAAGTGGATGATGTTGTTAGTGTAATCTTGAATGAAGAAATTCGTAGGAAAAGCACAGGTGAATCATGAGGGAATGCTTTGAGTATTGAAAGCAGGGGAAGGCAAAGAGAGAAGATTGAGCAAGGGAAATCAAGGTCAAAGATAGGTAGGAGATCTAGATCCAGGCCTGGTAGGAAAATCTACTGGAATTGTGGAAAGAAAGGGCATATAAAGAAAGATTGTTGGTTGGTTGAAGATCAACAAGAAGGAGCTGAAGAAGTAGATGTTACAAGTATTGTTGTAGGTATCATTGCACAGGATGCTCTGGTATGTTCCTTGGATAAAGTATAATCTTGGGTTTTAGATTCTGGTGCCTCTTTCCATGCATCCCCAAATAGGGAATTTTTTCATGAGTATGTCTAGGGAGACTTTGGACAAATTTATTTAGGGGATGGTAAGCCTTGTCAAATGGTTGGCAAAGGGAAAGTGAAGTTGAAATTGCAGATAGGCAACACATGGGTTTTGAAGGAGGTCATGCATATCCCAATCTTGAAGTGGAATTTGATTTTTGTACAAAGTTTGGGTGATGAGGGATGCACAGTAACTCTCACAGTGGACTCTTGGAAGGTTACAAAAGGTGCACTTGTTTTAGCAAGTGGTAAGAAACTAGGCACTCTTTATCTATCTACTTGTATTACTGATTCTCCTTCTGGTTTATCTACTTCAGCTATAGATTTGAAGATGTGGCTTCATAGGCTTGGTCATATGAATAAGAAGGAGATGCATGTTCTTGAGTCAAAGGGTAAGAGTTCAGATCCAGATAACATAGATCGAGATTTCTTTAAGCAATAAAAGAAAGTGAGGTTTCTTGAGATTGAAGCTACAAGAAAGGATCAGGTCTATTGCACAAAGAGGAAATCTAATGTTTTTGACAAGAATAGGAAAGCCTTGGTGTTTAAGGAGGAGATGATGGATAGAGATCAGTCACAGGAGCTGAATAATTCTGAGTAGGGTAGTTTGAATAAGGGAATGATTCAAAGTAAGATCACAGGTAAAACGTCATTGCTCACAGGTAAACATAGGTACCAATGTCAGTCAGGGGGAACCGACGTCGAATAGATAGGTGTCGACATCGGTCATGTGTAGACTAGAGTCAGTGGTGTCGGTCAAGTTAAGACCGACGTCGATCAGGGAACCAACATCGGCAATCAGGTCAGTTGCAGGGAACCGACGTCAGTCAGATGTAGACTGAGAAGTAACTGACATCGATCACTGTTAAAATGGATTATGGGTGAACAATAAGCTGTCAAGGAGTCTCAAACACCCATATAGAGGACTAAAAGGGTAAATAAGCCTCAAATTTGTTATTTGCCTTATTTACACTACTTATTGCTCACTGATGGTCAAGAACCAAGAAGTTTTAAAGAAGCAGAGCAGGTAGAATATAGGAAACTATGGGAGCATGTCATGGATGAGGAAGTTGATTCCTTGGGAGAGAACCAAATGGGAGGTTTGGTAGAGTTGCCAGCTGAGTTAAAGAAGAGAGAGAATGGACATGTGAGATGGAAGGCTAGGGTATATGGTCTTGAGCAGGCTACATGGCAATGGAGGTTTGACAGGTGGATGACAAAGTAGGGCTTTAGTCAATGTCATCGTAACCATTGTGTTTTCTTTACCAGGTTGGATAATATTAGCTACATTATCCTATTACTGTATGTAGTGTGTATGCTTGTTGCAGGGTCACACATGCAGGGAGTTTCTGAGCTAAAGGTAAAGTTAGTTTAGAGGTATGTCATGAAGAATCTAGGAGTAGCAAGATTCTTTAGCATGAGTATTCCTAGAGATAGGGAAGATCACATGTTGATGTTGTCTCAGTATGATTGTGTGAATAAGGTAGTGGCAAGGTTCAGGATGCAGGATGCAGAACCAGTTAGCACACCCATGGATGGATAGTTAATAGAGTAGTGTCCCCAATCACATGATGAGGTTAAGTACATGTGTATTAGACCTGAGTTTTCCCAAGCAGTGGGAGTTGTCAGTGAGTTTGTGGTCAATCTGGGAAGGAAGCACTAGAAAGTAGTTCAGTGGATTCTCAGGTATTTGAGAGGGACTAGAAGTAGGTATACATGAAATGCAGGGTCAAGCACTTCTCTACATGGATATGTAGAATCAGATATGGCAGGTTACTTGGTTGACAGGTGTTGCACCAAAGGATGTGTGGTGGTTGGTCTTTAAGACTAAACTTGAAGAGGAATACAAGCTAAGAAACAAATTAGATGATGTACAGGTATAGGTACAGGTGCATCTATTTATCTCCAAGTGGGATATTGTTAGGTTATGGAGCTAAAAGCTTCACTGATGCAGACATTGGAGGAGGTTGTTAAGTGTCACAGTCACTGGCGTCAGTCAGGCCAACTGACGTTGGATAGGGGTGGATAGGAAGTTGCTAACATCGGTCAGATATCAACTGACATCAGTCATCTCTAGGTAGATAGAGATTGACTTTGATCACCTGTGCATTTCAAAACTATTTGTTACACGAACAGTTAGTTGTTGAATGGCTAGTTTGCATGTTAAAGGCTAATTATAGTCTTGAGTTGCATGTCTAATTATTGTAATTAAGAAAGTCTAATTATTGTTTGCATGAGGTCTATTTAAGAGACTCATGGGTCATATTTTAAGTAAGGCAAGGAAGAGATCCTTCTAATTGTAAGAACAGGTTGATCTGTAGGATTTTTCAAGATCAGGAAGAAGTTCTACATGGTAAGTAAGATCAGGTTGGTTTGCAGGTTGTTGCAAGATTAAGGAGATCTACTTGAAGTACTTTTGAGTGCTTGGTACTGGCAGTATTGTTACTGACTGGTTGGAGGTGAGCAACAACTCTGTGCTTGATTTATTTGTTGTGACTGTAATTGAGAGAGAGAACTCTTGATTGAGAATTACTGGGAGCACTAGAGGTGTGGGAAGCCTCATAGGTGTGAGAAGAGTGTGGCATCTTCTTGATTGTATTTTCTTTCTAGATGAGTTGAATACAAGATTGTATTGTCTCTCAAATTTTGTGTTGTTTTTGGTTTCTAGTTACTTATTGCTTCTGGTTTAATTCCGCGTTTAATTGCTTATATATGGTAATCAGTTGTGCTTCCTAGGTCCTAACACATTACATCACCATGACATAATTGACAACTTTATAATATCTATCTTGATATATTGAAATTTTAGATCATTATTCCATGATATCCCATATTTATTATGGGGTCAAGACCCTCATACAACCTTGAAACATGCAAGACAAGGCCTCTTCAACTCACTTTATTATGCAATAAACTTCAAACACATAGTCTAAGAGCTTGATAGCACTGTATATTACTTGGAGACAATGAGGTTTAAATGGGCATGGAAAATCATTAATGAAGCATTGGGGATAGTTATGTGTGGTTTGAAACCTTCTTCCATCCTTTTAAATGTTCAAAACCCTAAAATAAATAGGAAACCATGACAACCACCTTTTCAAACTCAATAGAAAAAGAGATTTCTTGTCAAATTGAGTCCACACATACCAAGTAGGGCTTGTAAAAACATGTTATATGCCTATATAGGTCCCTATATCTTCTTCATCTGATATCATGCATTCATATTTATTGAAATTACCATTTCAAAGAAGAAGAAAGAGCTTGTGGGGTTGACTAGATTTTTTAGACTCCCCATAATTCTTATCAATTGTTCATAAATGAAAGGGGATGGATATTACAACCAATACCAAAATATAAATCTTAATTGGACTCAACTCTCTCTCCTCTGTCCATATTAAGCATTTGAAAACTTACTTTGCAAGCTTGCCAATGGAGTGATGGAGGAGAAGAAGCATGTTTTAAAATTTTAAAACCTTTAATAGATTTAAAATCATTTATATGACCTTTATAATACTATTATGCACTTTTAAGGCCTCACAAGTGAATACCCTAAGTTTGTAAAAACTCATAAAACTACCTTTTTTGGAGCAAAAACTAAATTATTCTGACATGTAGACCATTATTATGAATTACTTATGATATTAATACATTGAAAACCCATTTTAGATATTTGAAAAGTGAAACAGTATGTGTATTCCATATTTATCATCTTATAAATGGACTTAAATCCATTAAAAGCATCTTCAAGTGCAAAGAAAGTTAATGTATATTTAATGACCTCATGTAGAGAAAACATATCAATACAAGACCTTCTAAGAATTCAAATGAATTCTTAACCATATTCTTTCATGATAAATACAAAGATAATTACTTTATAATTCTTTATTTAGCCATAATTAAAACCTAGGTTTCTCTAAAAACCTTTAACTTTGATAAAATATCTTAATTTCATCAAACAAAATTAATAAGATTTAAACTAAGTGAGCAAGTGAAATGACTTGACTTGAAAGACCATGTACCATCTTAACACATCATGACATACTACTAGGACCCACTAGATTGATTCTGAAGGCATTAGAAATCTTAACAAATATATTACCTTAAACAATGCTAATAAGACCTTACAAAGACCAGTTGAAAACTATAAAAGCATGACAAAGCTATGAACAAAGTTGTATAAGCATGACAATCAAAGTTTTAAATTATAGGGGTGATAGTTTGACCTGGGAGGTCAAACTTGTCAATAATTACCATTTTAAAATTTACCCTATGTAATTAAGTTTTATTAATTACTTTTACTTAAGTAAATTACTTTAACTAATTACCTATCATAAAATCTAAATAACTCCACCTAAATAATAATAAAGGTATGTTGTTTTAACCTCTAAAAACCCCCTTGTAATCTAAAAACTAGTTATAAAACTTGAGGCTTAAATTAACTTATCAGTTGAAACCACCCCAATAGCTTTGGTATGTTTAGCCTATAATCACTGTTGATCCCTACGATCGATGTTGATTTTGTTGAATAGACATTGGTTTAACCATAGACCCCTTAGGCCAAAGGGCCAATTTCCTACACTTTTAATTTCACTATAATGTTGATGAATTTTCCATGGAATATTATTTAGTATATTGTTCCTTCGTTGGAAGCCTTAAACTTGCATCAACTCATCAACACCCATCTACATATTAAGAATCATCCCATTAACTTTGTAATCTTCCATAGATTAGAAACACTATAAAGGTTAGTTTATCATTTATTTTAATAATTCATTATATTTTATTTTATATTTTGCATTAGTTTTATCTCTATAATCATTATTTTAGTATCCTATGAAATTATGAGATTACATTAAGCCATATTAAAAATAATCTAAAATCTCATAAAACCATCTTTTAGATCCTTATCCTTAGAGCCTTATCCACACTGATAAAATAAATGTGGATTCCCAAAATCAACATCGATCCTATAGATTGACATCAATCTCTGCTAAAATCCCATTTTATCTGCAACCCAAATTTTTTTCAGTCAGCAATCTAATTTTAATTTTAGATCACTATTTTTTAAGTCATGGATTTCTTGCAGATGACTCTACTTGGATTTATTCATGATGTGATTATTATTTTATATTTTACCATAGTTCCTCATTCTATTTTCTTAGACCAAAGTGACATTTCTTTTAAACTAGGGATTTTTGCCATTCTGTTCACCCCCACCTTAGAATTCATTGTTAAATATCTAGAAGTAATTCAATCTAAAAAAGACACTATTGAAGATTACTAAAACATCTACTTTTTTAATCTCCATGTGATTGATATAAATTAAATTTTAATTACTTTATTATATTATCTATATTTTTAAATGATTTATTGTAGGTTCATTTATTATCTTTATCCATTTGAATGCTAAGATAGTCTGTTGACATCTTTAGAAGTAAGTGTACCACTTCCTAAGACTGGTCTCATATCAGGTAGCCCACTTATATATCATATTAATCAATCTTTTTCTAGTTGTCTATTTTTTGTAGGTAATAATTCCAAGATAAAAAATGAGTTCTCACATTGTTGGATAAATGGTTCCCAATCTTTTCCAATCATAGGTAGTCTTAAAAACCTAGTATCTTACTTTAAGTTTTTAAGTAGTTTATTTTATAAAAATGAACAAGAAATACTTTAAACATTTTGGCATGCCTAGTAGGACATATTAAAGGGAATAACTATTATTTATTCTTTGTTTTATTTTATTTTTTATTTCATTTAGTAAAATTTCTTTTTCATTAAAAGGCATTAAAAATAAAAAAGCCAAAAATATTTAGACTAGTTTCCTTTTTTTTAAAGAAATTATATTCTTTTAGTTTGCCTATTTTATAAGCAAATATAGTTTAAGTGGATTAAATTATCATTTATTCACACTCTTTTCACACACATACCCAATAAAAATAAACTTAAAAAATTTAATTAAAATAAATCCCACCTAGGTAGACCCACTTGGATTCCATCACTAAGGAGAAAACCAACTTGGTGTTTTGGCCACATATAAATAATTGGATAGCGATATATATGCTAAGTTCTTAACACCCTTATCATTGTAAGGTCATGAAGTGTGGGGGTAGGCCCCAATACCAAGCCATGTACCACCACCAACATAGAATTAGGCATCACTATACCTCTACATATATCGAGGTTTTAAACCTTAAACAAAACCTAAAACCAACCTTAGACTCCCATTTCTTAGGACCTTTGTTGACCCATCTCCATTTCAAATTTTAAACCTTGTTTCTTAAAAATTAAAAATATTTAAGTCCATTCAAATAGAGTGTATGTTTTCCTTCACTAAAAACAAGATAACAAAAAAAATTGTGTTTTATTCTTCATTTTTTACTTTAGCACTACGTGGTTCTGATGTGATAATAGTTGATGAAACAAACCTAATCACCCCATTTGTCCTCCTTTTTGATGTTATAATCACTGAGTCCCCTTACCTCTCCAAATTCTATCAAGGATGATCTCTTTTACTTTACCCTCAAGGTGATCAATATTTTTCTAATATACTAGACAATAATCTGATCACCTTGAACTATTATCTTACTGCATGATTCATATGGATCCCCATTTCCCTTCATGGCCAAACCTCCCACTCTTTCTATGGCATGCCCCAATAAACATTTTAAAGGTATACCTTAGTCATGGTATCATCATCCACCAACCCACCACCACCCTCAAGTTCAAATACTAACACAAGCCAACCATTAGATACTCAGCCACCCTTAGTGTCTAGAGTCTTACCAAAACCATTATTCCAATTCAAAACATTACCACACCAAAACAAAAAGCAACCAACCAATCTCTCATACACTTTAAACTTTAGTAGTCTCCATCCCATTGACCCTCACTCTTATCCAGACCTATATAACATTGAGTCCTCAACATGTCATATAACCTCCACCATCCTCATAACAAATCCATATAGGTCAAAATATTCAAATACAAATACCTTTAACTACACAATGCAAAAATCCCACACAATTCCTTATGCATACCTATCCTAACCCATCCCAAAAAAATTATTGCCTTTGTTATTCCCATAATATGTGGTTATGTATCAACCAACTATCACCACATATATAGGTTACCCCCTTTCACAACCTCTCCCAACATCACTTCCTCCTATCAACATTTAAAATAAAATATTTTAGGAGGTACCCCTAGTACAATTCCAAACAAGACCTCATGCACATTCTCATGGAGAGGATGACAAATTTAGAAGCCTCTACCTTTGGGGAAAATAGCATGCTTACATATGAACACATATGCAACGAACCAATCAACCTTGTTTTCCCAATCCAATAATATCCTACATAATGGGAAATTCCTGAATTAAAAAGTTTAAAAATAAGAAAGATCCCTAAAAACATATTATGGCATTCAGGCATGCGTGCTACATCATTACCCATTATGATACCCTCCTTTTTAGGACATTCCCTATATCACTTGTAGGGCTAATTTTAGACTTATATAGTTTCATCCCATAACACTTACTATTTTCCTTTGGGATGTTATCTAAAATTTTATTAGAGAAATTATAGATAATTATATCTATAAAAGTAACTATTATCAACCTTTATGTCATTAGGCAATTCAAAGATGAGTCTCTTGTAGACTTTGTTTCTAGATGTTTGGGGCTTATAAATCAGTTAACATACTCCCTTCCTCAACTAAAAATGATTGAATTATTTTATAGATTATTTTTAGAACATATCTCATCCACCCTACATGTTTAGTCATTCAAAACTTTAGATGAGGCCTTTATCATGGCTTGAAAGTTAGAAATCTAAGCATTATAAGAGGTAAAAGTTAAGTTACAAAACAAAAACTTCAAACTAGACCCTTCTAAAGGAAATAATAATTTGAATCCAAAGGACACAACTAAAATTATTGTCCTAAAGTTATCTTCTCCATCCATAGAAAACCAACCAACCTCTTCTCAAACACAACCAAAAAGAAACTTAATGTAAATCTCACATAGGTAATACATGCCTTTGGGGGAGTCTTATTTTAATATTTTAGAAAAACTATTAAAGATGACAATCATTGAGCTTTTTACCATTAGACCTATCAATGAATCTCAACTAAAATTAGGTTGGTATAAAGAAAGTGATTTTTATACTTGCCTTCATGTGACTGGTCATGAAATTAATAGGTGTCAATATTTCAAAATCTTAGTACAAAACCTCATTGATTGAGGGTAGCTACAACTGGATAATCCAAATGCTTCTCAAAATTAATCTATCAGCATCTTTAGACAACCATTCCCTAACCATCCATCATCATCTAAATTCATAAAAATAAACATGGGAGACACACTAAATCAAGGAACCCATGTAATAAATACCATCCATGATCAACATTTACCTAAGAAAGTTGATAATACACTTGAATCATCTTCAAAAATAACAACAATACTATATTTTATTATAGGAGATACCTTTAACCCATCTAAATCAACCAAACCTATTTCTACCATATGTTTGAGACTTCTAGATCTCATTACGTGGGATCTCCTATAATACGGCTCATCTACACACACAAAATACTCCACAAAAAAATAGAGGTTAAAAAGGAATTTTATTATCACCACACATGGGATAAGTGATTTGGTATACTTAAAGGTAAATCATTGCAACATCCACCCATAAGAATTGAACTCCCATAAATGAGGATCACTATAAAGATAATCCTATGACCTTTAACTTCTTTCAAAAAGGAATGATGGCCATGCCCCAAGAACAAACTAAACCATCTATACTAGGGTCCCACACTTCCTCTAAACTTAATACCTCAATCAAAGAATCTTATGTCAAGGGATCTAAGTCAATTTAAAATATTTCATTTATAATACCAACAATAAAAGATTATTTTAACCCGACAAACTTTCATTATCCCCAAAACTTATCTAAATTACCTTTTCCACCCATTAAAATTTCACGTACCACCAACACAAAAAGTAAAAGTAGAGAGGTAAACATGACTCAAAAATGGTACCTTGAAAGGTAATGAAACCTAACCAAGATATTTTGTAAGGATCTTATGCCACCATCTTTAGCCAAATTATGCAAACCTCTCCTTTCATATTACCTCTTATCAAACCAAGTAATCCTTTCATTTAAAAACTTGCAAGGTATAGGGAAAAAAAATACGTGCCTATCAAAGGGTACTTAGATGCAACACTAAAAGATTCAATGCTCTAAAAGTCATGATTTAGAATATTTTGGATGAGGATGATCTATTAATTGAATAACATGATCCCCTCTTCAATCCAAACTCTAAAACTAAAACCATCCCTGATACAAATATAATAAACCCTTTATAGGGTAAATCAAGATAAGAATACAAAATTATGATTAATGATCTCAACTCGATTACTACTAAACCCTTGGGACTTTCAAAAATAGATAAATTGGGAACTTCAACAAATCCCCCATTATTTCAGATCGATACAATAAACATAGCTACTTGGTCTCAAACATAGGTCCCTAAAACCCAAAAATCAAACAAAGCCAAATTATGCATAGCCAAAGTAAATCCTCTAATGAAAAACTTAAAGTCTCCATTTTAAGAAAATCATAAAAGAATAACTCTTCATAACTTATATAAATATTAGTTTTAAATCAATTTCACCAAACCCCTATCAAAATGTCTCTCTAAGAACTAATTGAGAATTCCCCTAAACATGATTAGGAAATTATTAAAGCCCTTTAGGCCATACAAGTGCATCCTGATGAACCCCAACCTATGATGATGTTCATTGGATCTTTGTAAATGGCTTCATCTATTAGTTTTAATGATTCTAAGATAGTTTCATTACCATTTGAAGACCAAGATCCACCCCTATTTGTCACTACATAAATTAATTGAACTTGAATCAAATGAGTGATGATTAAAAATGGGATAAGTATTAATATTATATCCCTGCATACATTTAAATGACTACAACTTCTAATAATTTTTGTATCTCAATCCCTAATGATATTGCAAGATTTTAATGATATAATAGATCCTACACTAGGAACCATTTTCCTCTCCAACCAAGTAGTCTATCATGTCCTTCATGAGTTATTATATGTCATAGAATGAGAATTATAACATAATATCCTCCTAGGATGTCCTTGGATCCATGATATGCATTTTATTCCATCCACTTTACACTGGTGTATCAAATATGAACATGAGGACCAAGTCCATATCATCCTTTTTGATCGAAATCCATTTAAAACCTACAATCTAACATTTTGACATAATGACATTTTACTCCTAAAAATCATGGCCCCATTAACATCATCTAATGAAGCATTAACTAGTTCAACAATCCCTTTTTCATGAATCCCTAATAAGGATCCTTTAGAATCCATAATATGAGAGTACTAGTTATTATCACTTAACACCCTTCCCACTCCTCAAGAGTATGGGCATCTTGATAAACAATGTGACTATTATCCTAACCTCAAGGATGTTCCTTTCATCCCCACTTTCCTAAAAACCTATTTTGTATATGGATGGAATGATTAATCATCCTCATATCTTGATATCCCATCTCAACCAAACAATTTTCCTTGAACTTTTCATTCCTAGACAAACTATTATTTGATCACATGTACTTATAATGATGCACCTGGAAAGGATTTGGTATGAGACATTATGAATAAGGACCAAAAAACATTACATTAGGATATTTTAGGAAACCACATGAAAAACATGGTTTGGGGTTTTAAAAAATCCTAAATCCATTCCTAAAAACACCCTTATACCCAATCTTGAAGAGAATGTCATAGTGTCATCATCTAATGTTCTCCCTAAAATGAAAAATGTCATGTCTATTGCCAAAAAAAAATTTAGTCAATATGATCAACCTAAAACATCTCACCTATCATAGCAATGGAAAAAATAAATCCATCCCCCTTACCTATCCTAATATGGTAGCATAATATTTTCCTACCATACTAGTTCTTCAGTGTCAAGATGATGAGTCTATCATGACTTATTTAGGCACATAAAACTCACACTTACATAATTATCTACTATCCTAAACATTTATTTTTCTAAATGAATCCACCATAGACATTAACATAGGGTCCCAGGATGCCCCACACATCATTAAGGTTATTAAATATTTAGACCATTAGGAACATCAAGACTTCACCACCTTCTTGGCAGACCATAATGAGGCCTTTTCTTGGTCATATAGTGACATGCTAGGCATAAACCCTATTATTTTTTTTCAAAATATTTTCATTATCTAGAAGATAAATTGGTGAAGCAAAAGCTATGGAAGATGCATCCTCATGTTGCACTCATCATAAAGGAGGAACTATATGGCCTCTTATTTATTAATTTCATTCAACCAATTGATTACCCTTAATGGGTGTCTAATATTGTGCATGTCATAAAACCCATGAGGGGTATCTATCTCTATACCAATTTTTGATACCTAAACGTCACTTATAGTAAAGATGACTTTCCTTTTCCTAACATTGACCCATTGGTGGACCTAATAGTAGGACATGAAATGTTGTCACTTATGGGTGCATTTTATAGATATAATCAAATCCTTATAACCCCATATGACCAACATAAGTATTTTTTATTGCCCTTTGGGGGACATTTTTATATAAGGTTATGGATTTTGGACAAAATAATGTAGGAGCCACCTATAAATGAGCTATGACATATCTTTCATGATATAATCCATATAACTATCAAAGATTATGTGGATGACCTTATCGTTAATTTAAAGCTATAACAATACCATCTCTCCATTCTCAAAGTAATGTTTGACCACCTAATCCAATTGTGTGTTCATCTCAACTCTAAAAAGCATGTTTTTTGAGTCTTGATTGGTAAGCTCCTAGGCTTTATTTTCTCCATCCATGGTATAAAATTCAATCCCACTAAGTTTAGGGATATCATAGATACACCACCCCCATCCAACCTTAAGTAACTTTATAGCCTAAAATTAAAATTATAGTCTATTAGATGGTTTATCTCTTAGCTATTCAATCGATGTCAATCATTCCATCACCTCTTAAGGATACCAAGTTCATCTGGGATTCTCATTATCAAGATGCCTTTGAAGATATCAAGAACCATCTCCTCTCCCCACTAGTTATTAATCCTCTTAAGGAAATATGACCTTTATTCTTATATATTTCAACCAAAAATCATGTTCTAGGGGCTATACTTGCCCATCGTGATGAGAAAAATAAAGAGCATGAAGTGTATTACATAAGTCATACTATTATTAAATTTGAGACATCCATACACATACAAAAAAGCTATGACTAGATTTGGTTTTTATGGCTTCTAATATTCACCACTATTCACTTAGTCATAAGACCTATGTAATTAAAAATACCAACCCCCTTAAGTTTATGCATTTAAATCCTTATTAGAATTAGTGTATGACCAGGTGGTTAATGCTCTTAACAGAATTTGATATAGAGTTTCTCCATTAGAAGTCAATCCAAATCATTTTTGATTAGTTATTTGAAGCATCTCTTGTAGGTGGTCAACCATCTAATTTCGAATTCCCTGATGAATCCATTATTTCCACATCCTAGGTGGATCCTAATTATCAAATGAATTCATTATTTTATGGATATAAATGTGAGTATGGGGTGGTGTTGTAATCATTTTGATACCTCTTGAGAGTGTTCCTATGCATTTATCTTTCAAGTTAAATTTTTATTGCATTAATAATATGGAAGAGTATGAATCCTTAATTATAGGTTTCTAAATTGCTTTACCTGTAGGCATTAATTCACTTTGTATCTATGGAGATTCTTAATTTATTGTCAATAAAATCAATGACATGTATTAGTGTAAGAATGAAATCCTCTAGAAATATAAAACATTGACAAACCAATTATTAATCACTTTCGATCACTAAGCCATCCAAGCCACTCTTAGGTCAACTAATAAGTTTGTGAATACCATGGCCTCCTTATATTCCTTTATAACATCTTCCCCTTAAAAATCTAAGATATTTGTGCTAATTCAAACAATCAACTAGCCATATTATATCAAAACTAATTTACCTTTTATCTACAATGTGTAAGAAAATCACTTAGATCTGTGGTACACATAGACGTTCAATTACCTATCTAAAGGTATTATCCTTCCTAATTTATCTAAAAATGCTAAGCATGGTTATTATCAGTGAACCACCCATTATGTAATACTAGGGGGTGTTCTATATAATAATTTGATGGCCTACTCCTTTGATGTCTCCAAAAATCTAAGGCTACCCTCACAATCTAAGAAATGTATGATGTATTGTGTGGGGGACACTTTACTAGTCTAGCTATTGCCAAGAATTTTTTTTAATAGGTAATTATTAGCCTATTATAAATCATGATTTTTGTGAATATGTTAATAAATTCATGAAATTTAAACAACACACTAATATATAACATGTCCTTATTAATTCGTTATAAGTGTCTCAAGAATTTTGGCCATTTTATTAGTGGGGGTTAGATCTTATAGGATAAATTAATCCCAAAATTTCTAGTGACAATTTTATCATTACCACTACCAAATACTTTACTAAGTTGGTGGAGGCTATTCCCCTTATTTTAACCAAAGTAGATAAGATTATTAATTTTATTAATCATCATATTATTTGTCCCTTCAGTGTCCCTCATAACCTAATTATGGATAAGGGAAAATCTTTTAAAAATAAGTAAGTCTAAAGACTCTATGACTCTTTTGACATTAAGTTAAGCTTTTATTCACCTAATTATCTATAAGCTAACATATAGGCCAAAGCATCTAATAAAAACCTAATTAAAATTATAACAAAAGTACTCAATGAGGCTTGGAAAAACTAGCATCTTCATATTCCCTTTACCTTATGGGATTATCATACTAGGTTTTGAACCTCTACAAGGGTTATGCATTTTTATTTGGTCTATGGCATAGAATTTATCCTCCCTCTAGAAATACAGATTCCTTCTCTACAAATTTTTCTTAGAGGTATTATTTCTGAAGAGTACTATCATCAAGAGCATCTAGCATAGGTTAAACTTTAAATGAGCATTGATTTGTGGCCCTCAACCATCTCCATGTATATCAAGAAAGAATAAAACCTGTATATAATAAACATCTAAAATAATGTTAATATAACATTTAGGACATTTTGATTAAATAAAATTAGCATGCAATAAATATGAAAAAAAATAAACAAGGAAAATTTTCTCTAAATTGGCTTGGACCATATATTATCACTCATAAATATGGATATGGGGCATATTGTTTAGCCTCTCTTGAAGGAAAACCAAAATTTGAGCCTCTTAATGCTTTGAATCTTCATCCTTTTTACTATTAATAAACTTAAAAAAACTATAGTCAGTAGGAGTTATCCTCCTTTTAGTCTTAGAATAAAGTTACATCTCCCATCACCTATAAAATACCCAATAATGATAAGTAATCATGTGGATATATAGAAAAATGCCTATCCTCACCTTAAATATGGAAAACCTAGCTCTTTTCATAACATGTTCTAAATGGATAAGCTCCACCTATAATACGAAGGATCCCCAAATGATTATTTCCTAATAATATCTCACCTAAAAAAGTTTATTTTAGGGATAGAAATATCATCTCATGTAAGCAACTTTTAATCTAGCCTTGGTTACCTTAATTCAAAATGAAAAATCTGGGATAAAATTCTATATCAAAACAAAAGAGAAAAATTATAAACTACTCCCTCAAAGGACAATTAAACATAAAAGGGCATAAAAGTCATAGACTAATCCCTTGAAGGACAATTATGTGATCATATATCCTAAATTATAGACTCTCCCTCAAAGGATAGTTACCATAAAAAGGAATAAAAATCATAGATTGCTCCTTTAAAAGATAGCTATGCAAGAATATATCCTAAATTATAGAACCCTCCCTTAAAGTATGGCTACATAAAATAAAAAATACAATGGAAAACTTCCCACATTGATCATATTTCTCCAAAATTGTAAACTTCTTACATTGATCAGTCTGCATGAAAGGTTCTAAGGTTAGCCTTATATCTCTAAAAACATGAGATGAGACTTATAATCCTAAAAACATAGGCTTTTTACTACATCATGTAAAAATCAAATCTATATTAATTCCCATCTAAAAGGCCATGAACTTAATTAACATAGGGATGTTTAAAGTCATTATAAATAGTAAATAAAGGATGTACATGTAGATGCAATAAGTTTTTCATCTCTGGTTAAGGTCCAAGCCAATAAGGAGTCATGCATACCTCCTTTAGTATTTTTCATAATCATTAAAAAATTAAATATAATAAAATATCATAATGTCAAAGCTATAAAATCATTAATCACTATAATATCCCATTATTACCATCCATAATAACATAAAAAACAAAAAAATTAATAGAGCATCATTAATCTATAATAGTATCTAAAATCAAATACATTACATAATTTAAAATATATATATTGTATCACATCAAATCTAAAAATTACAAGACTAACTCATGAACAAAATATGAAATCTATATAACTCATAAATGTCTTAAAATAATAATATACAAGATGGCTCTCTGGAAAATAACAATATACAAGTGGCTCTATCATCGATATAATGTACAAAATATGGCTAATCAATAAAGTGTATATGACTCAAATGGATGTTGGTACCTCCTTTATTGGATCTTCTATCTCCACCCCCACCTCCATCCCTTTTACCTCTCCCTTGTATGACACTCCCCAAGCTAGATGTGCCACCTTATGATCATCAAGATGCTCTCACCTATGTCATAATATAGAATTTCATATTGAGGTACCTATAGTAGATGCTCTAGCATAATCCTCTAATAATTACATATCTCTATTACTACATCCTTGTAATTGTATAGGCTCACTTTCCCTCCCTACCCTATGTTAGGCCTTATTCCTCCTATGCCACTTTGCCTTTCCACCACCATATCCCCTTCCCTCAAATTATCCATCTCTACCCTATAACTATCATGATCTCTCACTACTTAATTGTGACCCCATATAATATATCTAGATGGAATTATAAGCCATCATGTATCCTCTATACCTCTACCAGAGTCATCTACAATTTGGTCACATTGCCCTATAATGCATCCTATTCTACCCTTATACATCACACTCTACAATAATCTCCTAAATATCTATCTCTACCTCCCCAAAATCCTTCATCTCCACATCTCCCCATCCTATTGAGACTATAATACCCTCTCTTGCATCACCCTTACTTGATTTAAACACCATAATTAATATGTGAAAGTAGCTCATACATCATCCACATATACAACTATTAGTTATTAATCTAGCCTTACTTTTGGATCAATATAGTGAACATATGGTAGTCCATTCTTTGTGTCATCCCTTATATATAGTTGAGCTGAATTTGTGACAGCCTAAATAAATATAAACTATCTCATCACCCTCTCAAACTGGACATACTCTATGTGATCCACTCTCCTCCCTTGCAACCACCTATTTAGCTATCTCATTAATAGTTCTCTCCACCCCATCCATGATATAAACCTTATATATATCCTCCAAATAATGTCTCCCTCTTGTAATACCTATAACACCCACTGATAGTATGCTAGGTAACATAAAAATCCATTTGTATAAGGTTTGACAAGGTCTTCTTTCCACTAAAGGAAGTCCACACTATATGTTATATGATGCCACCATTCCCATGGAGTGACAATTTGGGTATACTACCCTAATATGCTCATACACCCAGTACTAAAAGGTAACATCCAACCCAAACCACTATTATGTCCTACAACCCCACAAGTATACTTGTGCTAAAAGAGTGGGAGCCCACACAAATACTATGTGGTGCTCCCACATATCTACTACTACACCTGTCAAACTCTAGTGAAATCAGCCTCCCCCTAAATTTGTTAATGCACAACAATACATGGCTATTATCATCATGGTCATCACTAGTATTCCTTTAGTGTCCTCATATATCTCCTCAAATATAAAACCCCAATAAATGAAGGTGATGTTTAGTACATCCTCTCCTTATAATCATGCTAACACTACTGCACATCCCTTTTCATCAACTAGTACTATCTATGTATCCTCTAATGGTAGCTATAATATATGGTAGATATTTTACACCATCATGGTAATCTTCATAGTTAATAGCTAAAA
Source organism: Torreya grandis (assembly GCA_037957365.1). Lineage (NCBI taxonomy): Eukaryota > Viridiplantae > Streptophyta > Pinopsida > Cupressales > Taxaceae > Torreya > Torreya grandis. Next base: position 159,401 of record JARHVA010005436.1, read on the forward strand.
AATCCTTGTGGCTACATCTCATCACTCTAGCAACACTACTAGTAGCCTCACATCTCTATGCACCTAATGATAGTGGCATAAACCTCCAAAACTAACATCCTACAAATGCTCCTAGTCTTCATCATCCATTTGATCACGTAAATGTTCCAAATGTGGTGGAACCTAGTCTTACATCATAAGTCAAATCCATGCCTATGAGCGTAGGTTAGCATAAGTACTTTTGTTTCCTATGCTCCTAAGTTTTCTCCACCTTTATTCTATCCTAGCTTAAATCATTAACAATCCTGAATGATTGATACTGATCCTTTAGGATCATTTTTAATTTTGTGCTGATAAAATAATGATTGACATGAGATCAACATCAATCTCTAATGATTGATGTTGATACCTGCACATCCATCTGACATATCTAAGAAATTATACCAAAGTATAAAAACATCCTAAATAATCTAAAAACTCTATAATAATTCAAAAGAAAATCTACAAACATTATAAAAATCTAAATATTTTAAAACATTTATTAAAAATTCAGTAAAATCCACAAAACATGTAAAAATTCAAAAACTTAGCAAAAAATAATGCCTACCTCATTATGAGATCATCACCACCTCCTATGTGTTCATTTTCTTGATTCCAAAATTTCTATTTTTCCCTAATGTGTAGAAGGGTGTAAACATTTTTGGCTCTCACTCACACATTCTTGATTGAAAATGAACACCTAACATGTTAGGCATACTATTTATAGCCCTTGTGGATTGATGTTGATTCTATCAAAATTGAAATCAATTCTATAAGATCAAAATTTATCTTATGGATAGATGTTGATTACATCCATTTTGGTTGTTATTTTTACTACTTAAAAAAAATCATTCCTTTAGTCTTAACCCAAAGCCACCTATGTCATCTTATGTTAAATCCATCCCATTACTTGTTACCCAACATTACTAGCTACTGGACATAGACCCCTTATTGGTCCCATAACCTTTGAGAGGTCTATACTCATTTTAGAGTCTACCCCCTATAGATCTTGAAAGTGTACCTCATCTTAAGAGAAACTATCTCTAAGCAGCACACATATACCAAGCAGACCAAATTCTTTGGTCAGCCCATCCTAGCCTTTGTCCTCTTGATTGCCTTCAATTAAGCCCACTTATTTGTAGTTGTGGCAATCCATTACTTATTTTTCTTGGGGAATTTCTATTTGGGTATCCTATATCTTGTTATTATAACAATTTACTTCATTATTATCCTTGTATCTTTGATGTTCATTCGCTATCTACCCTATTTATTACCACCTTATTTTCAAACCTATCACCACCTTGTCATCCATCATTAGATCCTAGTTTGAGGGGGAATACTTCCTTATATAAACATCAAACATTATAAATCTCTTAATTTTTGTCTCATGATAGGTTATTACAAACTACTCAACAAAAAGGGCAAAATGTCAGCACTAGGATTTCACACAATAATATTTGTGCTAGTCTATGTCATAGGCCCCCTTTCTTGTTTGTCCCTATTTCATCTTATGTAAATATCTAATTACCATTTTATCATTTACCTTGGATGATTAATTTTTATTAATTAATTTCACTTAAGTAAATTATTTTAACTAATTATTTACCATAAAATCTAAATAAATCCAACATAATTATAATGAAGGTTAGTTAATTTAAACCCTAACAACCCCCTCATAATCTCAAATCATTTAAACAAGTTGAGGCTTAGATTAAATTCTTGTTTGAAGCCACCCTAAAAAATTTTGGTAAGTTTAGTCTAGAATCATTGTCGATCCCCATGATCAACATTGATTCTATTGAATCAATGTTATTTTAACCATAGGCCCCTTTGGCTAAAGGACCAATTTCCTATGCTTGTAATTACACTATAGTGCTGATGAATTTTACATGGAATATTAGATAATAGGTTGCTCATTTATTATAAGCCTTACACCTACATCAACTCATCAACACTCATCCATAGATCAATAATCATCCCATCAAATTTACAATCTTCCATAGGTTGGAAACACTATAAATGTTAGTCTGTCATTTGTTTTATCAATTTATTCTATTTTTCATTCTATTTTACATTCTATTTTGCATTAGTTTTATCTCTATAATCAATATTTTAGTATCCTAATCCATTTTGAGATTAACTTGAGCCATCTAAAAACCATAAAAAATATCATAAAACCATCTTTTATATCCCTATACTTAAATCCTTATCTTCTCTGACATAATCAATGTTGATTCCTTGAATCGACATCGATCTCTTCTAAAATCCCATTCTATCTACAACCCAAATCCTTTTCAGTTAGCAATCTAATTTTAATTTTAGATAACTATTTATTAAATCCATGGGTTTATTTTAGATGACTCTACTTAGAGTAATTCCTGATGTGCTTACTATCCAATATTTATCCATAGTCCTGCATCCTATTTTCTTAGATGAAAGTCACATTTATTTCGAACTAGGGATTTGTGCCATTGTGTTCACCCCCACCTTAGAACCCATTATTGATAAAATATAAGTAATTCAATGCAAATAAAATGACACTAAATAATATTGAAATGTCTTATTTGTTGATCTCCATACTATTGATATAGATTAAATCTTAATAATTTCATTATCTTATCTATATTTTTTAAAGCTTTGTCATAATTTCAATTATTATCTTTATCTATGTGAATGCTAAGATAGTGGGTTAACATCCTTATAATGAAATGTACCACTTCTTAGGACTGATAGTACTATGTAACCCACTCATATATCATATTAATCAATATTTTTATAGTTGTCTATTTTGTGTAGGTAATCCTTATAAGACAAAAATGAATTCTCACATTGTTAGATAAACAATGCATGATCTTTTCTAATCATAGGTAGTCTTAAAAACCTTGTATATTAATTTAAGTTTTTTATTAGTTTATTTTATAAGAACAAACAAGAAATACTTTAAACACATACCATATAATATATACAAATATTCACCTAAAGAGGAATAAGAACTCACATGATAATAGAGGATAAAACATATAAAGTGTGGCATTTGACAATAGATTAAATTAAAATAGAGTACTCACTGTGCATTAACATTATAAAAGAAGATTAGGAAAATCCATAATATAATGATTATATTAATCTCTATCAACACATCAAACGATATTATATTATAGAAAAGTGTTATATATAGTCTTTAATAATTTATTATCTCTTCACATTGTACCCTTTCAAGATACAAAAGGAAAAACTCTTTGCATTATTCTATTGTCCAATTAGGCTTACAGGGATGAATACATACAAAATGTTTACAAGATACAAAATCATATACTTCAAAAATGTGTGGACTTTTGTTATACTTTATGGTTTTATCATGATCCATTATTAATCCAACAAGATTCACCATTAGTTCTTGTGTTCATGCCTCCAAAGGTTGGTCTATTGAAGAGTAGCATGAATAACTCTTCAATGGATGAAATCTCTTATCCCACTATGAGTGCTATAAATGTTATCAATGAAAGTTGAATCATTAATGAGGGTGTTAAAGCTTCCTCAAGTGATATAATGGGTACTCTTAAAATTTTATGGGTACCTTATGGCTGAAGATAACATCTAAATAGGGTTATTTCCCTTTATGCATCACTTAATAACTATCACTAAACCTATCACTTACTTGGGAAAAGGGAGAAAGAACTGAAATAAAACTAAACTAAGTGGGTGATGTAATAAATTTTTCTCTTCCACCTACCTATAATGCACTAAGAATATGAACTATGATTTAATATAGTTGCATAACTCAAATTGGGACTCCAAACATGAATGTTTCACATAGAGGCTATATCATGATACATTGACTAAGGGGTTGATCAAGAGGTATAGAAGACACTAATGAATCATTACACTTTAATTCCATGTAAAACTATTTATATTCACTATGAGTGACCTAAAAAGATGACCAATCACTTGAAAAGAGGTAAACATGATATGATAAATGAGAGGAAGTAACATGTTATCACTAACATTCATCAACTAACATGAAGTGTAAACTAGATACAAGTGTTGATAAGGATTAATTTATATTTATTCAATTTAGAGGAAAAATAAGTGTTCATTTTGATAGGGATATAACATATCTATAAATAGGAGTCCTTACAATGATAAAATCAGACATACATATATAAAAGAATGAGAAAGAGCGAGAAGATAGGTATTAGAGAAGCCTAGACAAGTGTCACTTCATGAAGTTAAAAGTTACAAAAAATAAAGCCTAAAATTATTTAGTTTATGAATCTTCTATAACATGTGTCATCTTTTTCTAATGCTCTTCTTCATTAAGGTGGCAGAGGAGATCATCATTATCCTCTATGACTCATGCATCTTCCTTGAAATTATCCATTAGGAGTGATTATGAAGTGAAAAATCATATTATTGGAGTCTAAATACTTGAATTACATTGTAAATATATTTAATATCCATACAATAAATCATTTATCCACCTTTATTCTCTATTTTTCTTTATAGTTCTCACATTTACTCTATTAGAGATATATTCCTTATAGCCCTATTTTAATACAAATCTCTTTGGTTTGAGTGATATGAAACACTTATAAGAAAAATAAAAATATATTTTACTATCCTTTATATTGATTAAACTTCACCTATAATTTAAAGACCCAACTCATAATTTAGACTAATTTTGTCAACACCCATGTTTCCCAATTAGGCCTAAAACAAGCCTACAATACTAAAGACTATACAATGTTATCTAGTAATGATCCAAACCCTTTAAAATATTATTGGGAACATTAAATAAGGTGATTTGGAAATTTTTATTGAATTTATATGGGTTGGAACTCAATTTATGTAAGTTATAGGTTTGTTAACCCTAGGTTGCAAAAACATAGGCCTGAGTAGGTTGAGAGCAAAGAAAAATCCATAGGGGGAGTTCTAGGTAAATTCAAGGAAAAACAAGACATATATTAGGTCTGAAACAACTTCCTTCAACTCCTACAACAATGGTTTTTTTATGATCAACCTTAATGAGCTCCCACTAAACAAAAAGGTAGAATTATGTGTGCAAAAGAGGATTGTTTCATGGTTGTAGGTGTTTTTTTTTAAATCTTTTTTATCAACTTCAAAAAATATTTATCACCTTATAAGTATTCTCATGGATACATCATACCTTTCAAATCCATGATAAATTTAATTCCAAATCAAACATTATATAATTTCTCCCATTCTTGAAAACATGCTTACAAGAGGAGTTCTTTAGCAGGTTTGTTTGTTTTCTTTGGATTTGATGTTTATAGGGTTAAAGAAAGGTTATTTTCATCAATGATCCTCCCTTTTAAACTCTCCAAAATTATTTTAAAATATCATTATGGATTTCACTCTTCATTCTTTGTTTAAACCACCATATGTCATGCAATGTAAGCTTCTCTTTCTTGAGAATGTGGACCTATATGTCTATAGACATATAGGTTAAATTTACCTTTATTTATGTTGGAAATATTATCATTGATTTAAAAGGTATATAATTGGTGATAAAGGCCCCATATAATTTATTTTCTAAAGGTGTTTTTCATGTTCATATTTTGGCTAAAATATGTTGATATTTATTTAATATTAATGAATATATTTTTGGTTAAATAAAAGTCAAAAGAGGGCCCATAGAGAAGTCAAAGAGTCATGGGGTAAAGAAAAAAGAGGAATGGGATGAATTTTCTCATGAAGAGTCATCTTGAGGAATTCCAAGAGTCACCAAGTGAAGACAAAAGAGGGTATCATGAATTTTTCCATGAAGAGTCACCTTAAGGAATTCAAAAGGTCACTAAAATAAAGACAAAAGAGGAAAGCATACATTTATTTATGAAGGGTCACCATGTGAATTTTCAAATACAAGGATTCAAAGGGTCATGCAATATTGGCACCATTTTCCATGAAGAGTGAATAATCACAAAGGGTGAATGCCAAAGGTCATTTGGAAAGCTATAAATAAAGGCTTGGGAAACCATTTATAATATGTAAGGGAGTGCATGGTTTGTAATTCTTATATATAAGAAAAGAGGAGAGAATATAAAGAGATATTGTAGAGTTGTATTTTTTGTTGAGAAAGCAACATGGAGAGATAGTTGTGTTTTATACACAAGAGGGGTTGGTGCTCACAAATAGTTATTGTGTTGGTGCTCAGTAAAGGGGTTGGTGATCCTGAAATTTGGTGCTTGCAAAATTTGTAATTTGAGTTGGCACTCATTCATATACTTGATATTGTTCTCTATGGTTTTTTCAATTTGGTTTTCAATGTAAAAATTTGGTCTCTCTCTCTCTCTCTCTCTCTCTCTCTCTCTCTCTCTCTCTCTCTCTCTCTCTCTCTCTCTCTCTCTCTCTCTCTCTCTCATGTGGTACATGTTATTGTTTTAGTTTTATTGCATATCTTGAATGTATGGTTAAGTGGAGATTGATTAAGTAAAATATTTATAAGATATATGATATACTTATTCACCCTCCCTCTTATTATATCTCATTCTTAACAATTAATATCAGAGTACATTCTTTAAGAAAGAGTTTAATAGCTTGAAAGTAGATCAGGAAAACATGATCGCTAGATCACATGAAGATTTTTATACAAATAAGACACCTTTGTTTGATGGGACAAATTATTATTTTTAGAGCATAATGATGAGGACTTATTTGATGTCTTTTGGATTTGACATTTGGCAAGTAATTTTGGAATAATATGAAGAGCCACAGACACTTGTGACTACTTTGATAGAAAAGAAGGAAAATGAAAATAATTCTAAATCTTTAAATGCTATTTTATGTGATTTATGTGAATCAGAATTTGTTAAAGTTATGCAATGAAAATCTACTCATGAGACTTGGTTATAGCTTAAAAATATTCATAAAGATGATGGAAAGGTTTAACAATCTAAGCTCCAAACTTTTAGAAGATAGTTTGAGAGTTTGAAAATGGAAGAGGAAGAAAATATAGAGAGTTATCTTTTGTGGGTTGATCAAATAGTTAATCATATTCAAGGACTTGGATAAAATTTATAAGAATAAATAGTGGTACAAAAGGTTTTTAGATCTCTACCAATGTGATATGATGCAAAGGTTTTATCAATTGAAGAGATGAAGGATCTAGCCAAGCTAAAGATGGATGAACCACATGGTATTATTACGAAATATTAGATGCGGACCGAACAAGATAAACCCTCAAAGAAGGAAGTTGATTTTAAGACATCAAATAAATACAAGGCTAAGATTAAAGAATCAAGTGATAGATCTAGTGATGATGAAGATGACAATAGATCTCTATTCATTTGCAAGTCAAAAAAAGGTACAAGTAAATATCAAGGAAAATTATCTTTTAAATATTTTAATTATGGAAATATTGGACATTTTGTAGCTAAGTGCCTAGATAAGAGTAATGGTGACAATGAAGAAGGAACGTCTACATACAAGAAGAATTTCAAAGGCAAATTCAACAATGAATTCGAGAAGAAGAGTTTATACTTTAAAGATCCTAGCTCAACCGAAGATAATGGAGTTAGTGATTCAGATGAAGAAGAGATTATATTCATGACCATACATGAATATGCCTCCACAAGTAAAAGCACAATTGATCAACAAGAAGAACAAGATGAAGCTAAGGTGAATCTAAAAGGAGAAATCATTTGTGCCTTTTAAGAATTAAAATATATTGATAAGAAGAATCAAAGATTGAAGTTCCAAATCGAGAAAAATGAAAAATAGTCAAAAGAAATAATTGAAGATCTATAAGCACACATTGAAGAAGCCAAAAATATTGAAGAAGATATAATAGTTTAGTTGAAAATAGTAAGTGAATAATGTGAAAGGTATGTTATTGAAATTACCTATTTAAAATTAGATATTGAGAAAATAAATAAAATAGTAAATGATAGAGCAACCAATGACTCAAAATTTGAGAATAGTACTAATATGTTGAATAAGATATTAGAAAGTCAAAGAATAATGTTAGATAAGATAGGTATCAGATTTAAAAAAGAGAAAGAGGAGACAACTACTTTCACAGACAAGGTTAACACAGAAAAAAGAAAGAGCTATGTTGAATCTCTTACAAAAGAGGAAATGAAAAAAGAAGAAGTTAAGAATAGAAAGGACATCTCAGACAAAGAAGGCTGGAAGGAATAAAGCTACAAAAGGCAATCAAGTTAGAGATAAACAAACAAGTTCTATTTTTATTGTAATGGATATGGTTATAAGAAAATATAATGTCATAAAAGGGCTAACAATTTTAAAAACAAGGAGAAGGAAACTCATGCAGAGTCAAGTAAAAGCCACAACTCTTTTTCTCCTCTGTCAGGATTTAATGAAGAGGCCATAATATGTTATAAGTGTAATAACTTTAGACACATAACCTCATACTATAGAAGCATGTTTGATTTATTCAAGAAGGACTAGAGTTTCAAGGCTCCATTCATCAAGAAGAAAGTTTAGATAAGTTCATGGCAGAAGAAACAACCTAAAATTTTTATGTTGGTCTAGACAACTTTGCATGATACAATCAAAGAAAATCCATAGTTCATTGATATCAGATGTTTGAGGCACATGATAGGAGACAAGATCAAGTTCATAACCCTAAATAAGATCAATGGTGGCACAGTGAAATTTGGAGACAATACTACTGCTAGAATTGCCAAACAAGGTACACTAAGTTTGGATAATGGTAAACTAAGAGTGAAAATGTTCTATATATAGGTCTTATGCATAATATTTTGAGTGTAAGTCAAACATGTGATCAGAAACACACACTAAAGTTTTATGAAGAAGGTTGTGAAATTAGGAGAAAAGATTCAAATGTTATAATTATAGATGCTCAGAGAACAAGAAATAATTTGTATATGTTATCAAATATCAAAGGTCAAAAATGTTATTTGAGTCAAGTTGAGGAAGTTGGCTATGGAACAAGAGAATGGGACACATAAATTATAACAATATTATCAACATCATAAATAAACAAGAAGTTAGAGATCTTTTAAAGATTACAAATCCCTCAAATACACTTTGTAAACCATGTCAACATGGGAAGTGGGTCAAAAGATGGTTTAAAAAAAAGAATACTCAACCACTCAGATCTTAGAGGTTGTTCACATTGATTTGTGTGGATGTATGAGAAATCAAAGTACTCAAGGTGAGAAATATTTCATGTTACTTTTTTATGATTTTATGCGTATGACTTGGGTGATGTTTTTGATAAAAAATTCAAAAGCTTTCAGCCAGTTCAAAGCATTCAAGTCTTTTGTTGAGAATAACATTAATTTGAAGATTAAGTGTCTAAGATCAGATCAAGGAGGAAAATTCATGTCAGATGAGTTTATTGATTACTATGAAGACCATGGGATAAAGAGACATTATTCATCAACTAAAACTCCATAGCACAATAGAGTAGTTGAGTGGAAAAACAAATTAGTTTTGGAGATGGTGAGGACAATGCTAAATGAATCCAAGATACTAGATAAATATTAGAGAGAGGTAGTTGGTATAATATTGCATATTCAAAATAAGGTGTTTTTGAGAGTTAATAGTGAAAAGACTCCCTATGAGCTATGAAAAGACAAACCAACTATAGTTGATTACTTCAGAGTTTTTGGTAGCAGATGCTTCACAAAGAGAACCAATAAGAAATTGGGTAAGTTTGAATATAGAATAGATGAAGGTATATTTCATGGATATTCTAGTAAAATTAAAGCTTATAAATGTTATAACAAAAGAACCAAAAATATTGTTAAAAGTGCAAGTGTTCAGATAGATGAAGATGTAGCACAAAGAGCTAGTGATCTAGTAGACACTCCTAAAATCATTGAAGAAGAAGATTTTGAAGAGTCAGATGAAAATGAGAAGGAAAAGAAAAATGACACCAAGACCCCATCAAAATATGTTCAAATAAATCATAATAAGAGTGACATCATTAGGGACATAAATGAAGGAGTTCACACCAGAAAAATGATGGTAAGTGAATCTAAGCAAGTTAATTTTTCTTTGTTATCTAAAATTTAGCCTATAATGTTTTTAGAAGCTAGACACAATAAACATTTGGTTAAGATAATGGATGAATAATTAAATTAGATAGAAAATAATGACACTTGGGAATTAGTGCCTAGATCAAAAGATCAAAATGTGATAGGAAAAAAATGGGTATATAGAAATAAGTTGAATAAAGGTGGTGACGTTACCTAGAATAAATCAAGGTTAGTATGTAAAGGATATGCTCAAATTGAGGGTATAGATTTTGAAGAAACTTTTGCACTAGTGGCAAGGCTAGATGCTATTCAATGTTTCTTGCATATGACATGTTTAAAATTTTCAAAGTGTTTTAGATGGATGTCAAGTTCACCTTCCTAAATGTGAATATAGAAGAGGAGGTCTACATTGAGCAGCCTAACAGATTTATTCTCTCAAATGATAGTAGCCATGTATGAAAATTAAAGAATGCACTGTATGGATTGAAATAAGCTCCCAAATCTTGGTATGCAAGATTTGATAAGTATCTGCAAGATCAAAGTTTCAAGAGAGGTTTTGCTAACTGTAATCTCTAAATCAAAACAGAAGGTGAACATTAATTGATTATTGTAGTATATGTTGATGACATAATTTTTGGAGGAAACATTGAAAATATGACTTAATTTTCTAATAATATGAAAAAATAATTTGAGATGTCTATGCTTGGAGAATTGTCATTTTTCTTAGGATTGAAAATGTTTTAGTTAGATAAAGGAATTTTCATACCTCAAAGTAAATATGCTAAGGAAATACTGAAAAAAATTGGTTTTGAGAATTGTGCACTAGTTGGCACACAAATTATTATAGGGAACAAGGTAAGTAAGGATGAATATTTAACTATTATAGACAAATCTTTGTATAGATCTATGATTGGTAGTCTTTTATATTTGACAACATTAAGGCCAGACATAATACATGCAGTAGGCATGGTTGTGAGATATCAAGCAGCACTAAAAAAAAGTCATGTTTAGTTGGTCAAGAGAATATTTAGATATGTCAAGGGTACATTGGATTATGGACTATGTTATCACAAAGGTTAAGATTTAACTTTGGTTGCTTATATAGATTCATATGGGTAGGTTTCTTGGATGACAAAAAGAGTACAAGTGGAGGAGATTTCTTCCTCGGTGATAGCTTAGTATCTTGGCTAAGTAAAAATTAGAATTTAGTATCACTTTTTACAGCTAAATAAGAATATATATTAGTGGTATTGTGTTATACTCAAGTTATTTGGATGAAGCAAACTTTGGAAGATATCAAGGTCAAATATGATGAACCTATTTCTATTTTTTGTGACAACACAAGTGCTATTAATATTTTTAAGAATCCAATGATGCATTCAAGAACAAAACATATTCCTATCAGATATCACTTATTGAGAGATTAGGTTGTAGATCAATATGTTAAGATGGAATAGATTATTAATGAAAAATAGATTGCAGATATTTTTATAAAGGCACTACCAAAAGACACATTTAAGTATCTATGGGAAAAGTTGGGAGTAATTTCTTTTACTTCTTTCCATTGAGGATTAGCATCAGTTGAGGGGGAGATAAGTGTTAGCTTTAAGATAGGTCCTTTGACATTGATGTCAAATGGGGAGAAGAACATAAATAGGTACAAGAAATAGGTATAAGGAATAGGTGAAAAAATAGGTACAAGATGCTACAGTAATGAGGAGTTACTATAGCATGCAGGGACTTCCATGAAAATATTCGAAACTTGTGTGCACATGGACTTCTAGGTGTGGTTGGCATCGAGAGGGGTGGAGGTGGTGGATTTTGACCCCGTGACCCTGTGGGTGGTGATGGAGTACTATTACCGTGACTGGGGATTTTTTGTCAATTTTGTGGGAATGTGGAGGGGGTTTGTCAGTGCAAATGATTGCAAATGGGGTTATTCACAGGGTCATGGTGTGACAGGGCTCCGTGTCCCATTGGTGAACTAGGATTCATGATGATGACAGACCCAATTCCATCTTGCTATTGAATTAGGGTTTGAATCATGTAGTCTGGTATTTTGAGATGCTAATTAAGGACACCAGGGCTATGAGCATTGTAATTTTAGGGTTTGAGGGCATGGTGGAGCATGGCATTTTTCACGACATGGCTACGGCCATCATTATTACTAGATCTGATGGTGTCTCTGTCAAATCAAAGTGACAGAGAAACCAAAGGTATTTTGTGGAATTTTAATGTCATGATAAATGCCTGTGTGTCATTATTGCAATGGCAACCTACATTGTTGGCCAGGGTAGAATGCTAAAGATATATATTTTTTAGCATTCTTTACCCTATGTTGTAAGTTCTTTGAGGTTTCAGGTCCTTGTAGAACTTGGGTACTTTTATTGGACTATGTTTGTGGTTTCAGGTCCCTGTAAAACCTAATTTTGATACTACTCTTTAGTAGGTTTCAGGAATGCTTTTCCTGGTGGTTTTTAATGCTTTATCTTTCTTGATTCTATAAAAGGGTTTTGAGGTCCGTTCAAATCCTACTTTTACCATAATCTAAAAAAGGAGTTACTGTATGTTTTTCAAATGGTAGTGTGTGTAGGTTGGCATGTGTAGTACAGGGTTTAGGATGTGGTAAGTTTAGTTTGAGGTTGTCATTAGTGACAAAGGGGGAGATTGTTGTAAATATTTTCATTTATGTCAAAGGTCTAGCATGGTGATAAAGGCACCATAGCATTTACTATCTAAAGGTGTTTTTAATGTTCATATTCTGGCTAAAATGTGTTGATATTTATTTAATATTAATGAATATATTTTTAGTTGCATAGAAGTCAAAAGAGGGCCCATAGAAAAATCAAAGAGTCAAAAGGTAAAGACAAAAGAGGAATGGGAAACATTTCCTCATGAAGAGTCATCTTGAGGAATTCCAAGAGTCACCAAGTGAAGACAAAAGAGGGTATGGCATATTTTTCCATGAAGAGTCACCTTAAAGAATTTGAAAGGTCACCAAGTTAAAGACAAAAGAGGAAAAGATGCATTTGATTATGAAGGGTCACCATGTGAATTTTAAAATATAAATATTCAAAGGGTCATGCAAGTTTCATTCCATTTTCTATGAGGAGTGAAGAGTCACAAAGGGTAAATGCCCAAGGTCATCTGGAAAGCTATAAATAAAGGATTGGGAAGCCATTTGTAATATACAAGGGAGTGCATGGTTTATAATTTTTTTATTTAAGAAATGAGGAGATAATAAAAAGAGATATTGTAGAGTTCTATCATTTGTTGAGAAAGCAACATTGAGAGATAGTTGTGTTTTATACACAAGAGTGGTTAGTACTTCTATGGGTTGGTGCTCACAAATAGTTGCTATGTTGGTGCTTGGTAAAGGGGTTAGTGCTCCTATAATTTTGTGCTTGTGAACTTTGTAATTTTATTTGGTGCTCATTCATATACTTGAGATTGTTCTCCATGGTTTTTCTCACTTTGGGTTTCCACGTAAAAATTTGGTGTCTCTCTCTCTTATGTGGTGCATGTTATTGTTTCAGTTTTATTGCATATCTTGAATATATGGTTAAGTGGAGATTGATTAAGTAAAACATTTATAAGATATATGATATACTGACTCACCCCCCTCTCATTATATCTCTTTCTTAATATTTTAAACCCTTAAGGACATGTTTCTTGGTCCTCTAAACCCTATAGTCATATACTTGAGATTTTAGATCAGTTTTCAAGATAAACATTCTTTGAAACTTCTTAAATTGTCTCCAAACACCTAGTTTTGCTTGAAAACATTAAAATGATGTTCTTCATGTCTATACCTCATATTACCAATCAAAAATTAAAAATTTCTTGCCCATCAAGCCTTATTTATTATATTTTAAGGTTGTAGGTGCTCTTTAGACTATATATGCATTGAGTGTGTGTTTGGAACTCTTTAGCGACCCTTGTAGATCCCTAAGAAAATTATTTTTAAATTAAACAAGATTATATAATTATTTTTATCTTATATAAACATAAAAATATGCTTGGTGATTGCTTAGTATGCATTTATACTCTTTATTTTCACTATTGGTCTTTTTGATCTATAAATTGGTAGATTTATTACTCTAAAATATTTACTTATTAGATCCTTATAGATAGATTAATTTTAATTCCAAAATTAAAATCCAAAAATATAATCAACTAAAAATAATTCAATGCAAGTAATAATGAACACTATACACAAGTTGATAACAGAGTTCGATAGATGCATATGTCTTTGAGTTCTCTAAATGATGAACTGATTCATTATAAAAAACATTTACAAGTATAATTTTAAAACTTACAAAACTATAATGAATATATCATGAACTCAAGTTCCAATCAGTCCTATAAAGACCCAAATTTGTCTTGGAAGGCTTGCACAATATTTCATCATGGTCACCCTACTTCACACCTTCCTGTTGACTTCTCTACTACATAGCCTCCAAGAGCCTCTACACAGAGCTAAGTTAGAATAGGCATTAGTCATCAGGTCCATAAAATGATCCTCCTCCATGTCCTCTAAGTAGTGATAACTCCCCCAATATATCTATTATTACAATACTTGACTTAATAACACCCTATGAATAATAGATAATCATAACTTCCATAGTCCCATAGAATGCTCTTCCAGTGCTCCAAAACCTTGGAATGCAAGAGTTTTAGAGTTTGGTTCTCAAATACTTATAATACAAGTGAGATATTAGATTATTCTTATAATTCTCTTGGAATGAGTTTAAAAATTAGGTTCATGGGTTTATATAATTTTTTCAAAACCCACGAATTATGGATTTCTTCATTATCCTTCCCCATGTACAAGCCTTTATTTAAGATTATTAGACTTATCTCCAAAAATGGGGTGTGTAAATTTGATGATGTTCAATGGGTCAAACCACCCTTCATATCTTTCTCTTTGGATAAACTTCCCATGCATTTCTATGGGAGATATCTCATTTTTTAAGGAAAATATTCCACATTTGTGGGGAAAGATATAGTCATAGAGTTAATCCCATTTCTCAAGCCTTAGGAAGTGGGATTTATCTAAAATATTGGAGAATATTTTTGGGCTATTGTAGACATTCCAAATGTGAGTATTTAATTGGTTCACGTGTCAATAATCTATTGGACCATGTGCATGTCCAGTCACCATACCTGTACATTTTTCCTTATTGCTTGAAAACTTCAATAGGCCATAACTTCTTCATATGAACTCAAAATTGGTCCATTAAAAATGTGTCAAAAATATTGCGATGAGTTATAAACCATGGAACTAGTTCAATAATATTCTAGGACCATAATTTTTTCTAGTTTGACTAGATTTGACTACATGTTGACTAAACTTTGACCAATGATAACTAGAGCATATGATGTCCCTTTTTCACATTCCAATAGTTAATGGAAATATATTGATGATATATACATAATTTACCACCTTTAAATATAACCATAAAACATCTAAAAATATCCTCTAAATCATGGCTTGCCACTGAGAAGGCTTTTATTCCACCAAAAGCTGAAACATTAATTTTACTTGTATTGGGTTTGGTTATTTGCAATACCTCATTGAGAACTCTATAGTGGACTCTGTGGCCTCTAATTTTTTTTATTCCAATATAGGTAAAATACACCATTCATTTATTATGTAAAATCATCAATTAACTATAAGCACAATATCTCAAAAAATGATCAGTTTGAAAAAGACATCTCAATGTCAAAGAGACAAGTGTCCAACTGATTTAGTGATCTACCAATGAATAAGATATCTTGTATAGAATGGGGATAACATAATTTTTTTGTGTCATTGGTTGCATTCCAAAAATGTTTAACTACCTATAATTTCAAAATATCACATGGTACAACTATAGATAAAATGTTTCCCATGTATGGGTCTTAAACTGCATCCTACACATTCTATCATCAGATGTAATTTCATAAAAATAACTTCAATTTTAATTATCAAGTAGGTAAATTGAACATGTCTCAAATAACCTACATATAATATTCTCAACTCCACAATGGAATTAATTAAAATGTGAGAAAAACCAAGCATGATAAACTTATCACAAGATTCTCCTGATCTAGTTACTCCAAAAATATTCAAGGCTAAAACATTGGATAATTTTCCTTTCATCAATCATAGGAAATCCTAAAGATGCTTTGAAAAATTTTCATGCTAATATATAATTCCATTTATGTAAACATAAAACTAAGGAACTTATTACCAACCCATTTTATCAAATTATCCCATTTATGTGGTTTTATTTCCTCAGTAAATACTTAGGTTGACTCATCAACTGGTGGTGGATTAAAAACTTCATTTACCTTTGAAACAAGTCTATATTACATCTTCATCTTACTATTTTGATATGGATGAAGTCTCCAACATTATTCAACCTAATTCCCATTCACATGACAATGAGCACAAAAGTTCCTCTTGGCCTCCTTCTTGGATGAGGAATCACATTTGCCATTTTTCACCTCTAAACGATGAGATTAGTCTTTAGCACCTACCTTATTTCTAATGAAAGGCATCAACTTATTTAGTAATGACCTCTTCCAAAAAACCAAAAATATATTGGTTACTTAACCCAAAAAAAGTGCAAGGTAAAGCATGCCATATTTTTTGTATATCATAGCCATATTTTTATACTAAAATAGAGGATTAGAAGTTTTAGAATTTACAAAATTCCATCTAGTGTTATGTTGAGTGTAAGAATGAGGACGTGGAATTAAATTATCTCTTCTGATCATTCATTTACACCTTTCATGATCCTATTATGATGACTTATTCCTATTCATGGAGGAATTCTACTGTACTAGTGGTGTAAGCACTTGGAATTTCAAAGCATCTTCCTTCAACAAATTTGGAACTCTTTTCAATTTCCATTCTCTTACTAACATAACCCAAACCTAAAAAATGAGGATGATCCTCAACCTATATTGGGTTAGTAATACATTTTCTATTCTTTCCAAGACCTCTTCCATCAAAACCCATTTTAACCAATAGTTTATATTCAATACCTCTGGTGTGTTTCTCAAAATCACCAAAAACTACATAGGAAACTAACTGGGAGGAAGTGCTACATGGTGAAATTATAGTGAAATCATCTATCATGGTCTTTTCATCTATGGTGGAAGGCAACTCCTTATGTTCACAACTCTACAACTATGTCAAGAGCTCATCCTTGGTTTGCAAATAATTTTTCAAGTATTCATCCTCATCTTCTAAAGAGTGAAACTTGGATCTCATGAAATTATTCTCATCCTAGATTTGATGATAAAATGCTTTTATCTCTTCAAGGATTTCATGTTTTAAGGCTTTGACCATGGTTTATTGCTCTTACAAATAACCTGTATCTCCAAAAACTACACACTACATTGGAAGATTACACAAGTTCAAAATGTATACAAGTAATTGAAACTAATATCAATAAGCTATGAAATTATAATAAAATCATTCATTTGAATCAATTTAATACCAACTTGATATGTAAATAGGTGAAATTATTACTCTAAAATTTTTCTTATTGGATCCTTATAGATGGATTAGTTTTAATGCCAAAATTTAACTCCAAAAATATAATAAACTAAAAATAATGAAATGAAAATAATAATGAACACTATACATAAGTTGATAATGGAGTTTGGTAGATGCCTACATCTCTGGGTTCTCTAAATGACAAACCAATTCATTATAAAAATACTTTTGCAAGTACAAATTTAAAACTTATAAAAATATAATGAATCCATCACAAACTCAAGTGTTAATCGATCCTATAAAGACTTAGAATAGTTTTGGAGGGCTTGCACAATGTTTTGGCACAACCTTCCTGCTTCACACCTTCCTATTGACTTCTCTTGTGTTGCACAGTCTCCAAGAGCCTCTACACAAATTTAAGTTAGAATAGGCATCAGTCATCAAATCCATAAAGTGATGCTCTTTCATGACCTCCAAGTAGTGATAACTCCTCTAATAGAGATATTATTATAATGCTCAGCCTAATAACACCCTATTAATAATAGAGAATTAGAGCTTCTGTAGTCTCATACAATACTCCTCCAATACTCCAACACCTTAGAATGGAAGAGTTGCAGAGGTTACTTCTCAAATAATTATAATGTAAGTGAGATATTTGAGTGATCTTGTAATTATCTTGGAATTATTTTATGAATGAGATTCATGGGTTTATATAGTTTTTCAAAACCCACCAATTATGTATTTCTTCATTATTCATCTTCATGTAAAAGCCTTTATTTAAGCTTCTTAGCCTTATCTCCCAAAATAGGGCATGTAAAGTTGATGAGGGTCAATTTTTAAAACCACCCTTCATATCTTGCTCTTTAGATAAACCTCCCATGTATTTCTATGGGAGATATCCCAATTTCTATGGAAAATATCCCACATTTCTGGTGAAAGAGATATTCATGGATTTAATCCCATTTCTCAAGCCTTAAGAAGTGGGATTTGTCTAAAATCTTGGAGAATATTTTGGATCTATTTTGGACATTCCAAATATGAGGATTTAATTAGTCCACATGTCAATAATATATTGGACCATGTGCATGTTCGGTCATTGTACCTACACATTTTTCCATGTTGCCTAAAAACTTCAATAGGCCATAATTTCTACATAAAAACTCAGAATTGATCTGTTTAAAATGTGTCAAAAATCTTGTGATGAGTTTTAATCCATGAAACTAGTTCAAGAATGTTCTAAAACCATCAATTTTTATAGATTGACCATATTTGACTACCTATTAACCAAACTTTGACCAATGATAATTAGAGCATATGATGTCCCTTTTTGTATTCCAATAATTGCCAAAAAGCTTTTGATGATCTCTACACAATGGACCACATTTAAATATAACCAAGGAACATCTAAAAATATCCTTCAAATCACTTTTAAGTTTATATTTCAAGGCTTATTGATATTTTGTAAAAGTTAATGATAACATATATCATGACTTTTAAGAGGACATATACACTTCCATTGCAACCATATGAGTAATGATGTTGACCTATAGGTCTGAAACCTTTAGGTTAATAAAACCTCTCTTTTGGCCTAGATTTGGTTAGAACACTAGAGAAAATGGATCCTAAATTTTATAACTTAGAATATCTCCTTGAAGGTGATTTTGGATACCATTTGAAGATAGTGTTTCCTATTTGAGAACCTCTAATAGTGAAGAACATTCATCCTTGGCAAGGACCATCTCAATCATACCTACAAGTTCACACAATCATTTATGCATGCATATAAATCATTTTTTATTGAATATAATTTCCTAATTTATATAATATGGATACTTATATAATTTAAATTACTTATGGGAAGTCCTCAAGGATGTCATAACTTTAAAACCTTACTTGACACGCTCAAAAAATAATATAAACACAACATTTTTATCATTTTGGTTGCTCCCACATGCCAATTGATAGTGAATAATGATTTGAGAGGAATAATAAAACCCATGAGGAGATACAACAACCATTAATTTACATCTATTAATCTAAAAACTCGTTGAGACAAGAAAAACCTTGCCTGTGGGGTTTTAAGAGGGTTTTAGGCTACTTATTTTGTTAAAAAATTTCATAAATCACATCCATTAAATATTTATATTAATTCATGGAATTTAAATTGTATAAGGTCCCCTATCCACCCCCAATATAATTAGATCCAAATCTCTTTCCTCTTCATGAACTGAGCATTTGAAAATGGCCTTCACTAGCTTGCAAAGAGGTCGATGAAGAATATGGAACATTTTTTGGCATATTTGGACCTACTAATGTTACCATAATCATTATTTTACCTTGAAAATATTTCATATACCTGAAACCATTCATTTATGACATAACATTACCATATCCACATTAAAAAATTCTTTACAAGCCATTAGAAAGTATATTTCACTTTGTTAATCTATGGAGGGTCCCACCACTCATTGGACATTAAAAATAACATGGATGAATATGTGTGAGGAGTAAATAACCTTGTAACGTCTTTTAAACATGTTAGATAACTTAAAATACACTTGATTCTTCTTATTTACAAAGGCAATCATTACCTTAACTTCTCTAAATTTACCTCAAATTTTGATAAACATGAAATAATAATGTTTTCACCTAACCATATCATGTCTCTAGAATCTCTCATACACCATAAGACATCATGTCATGTTGGAAATCAATACACCAATACTCCTCCATGATCTAGCATACTTAACCTTTAAAAAGTAACCTTAAACTTTGCTAAGATACCTTTACTTTGTCAAACTTACCTTAATCAATGATAAATACATGAAGAAGACTATAATAAATGACCATTTGATGATAAAATAAAATAAATTAACCATGTTACTAGCTAAACCATCCTAGAAGGTTGTGTAAGCTATTAAGGAAGACACATTACCTATCATCTTTAGACTATTGATGACCAATTCAAGGCCTTATATGGATATCAAAAAAGTTAGAATCATAAAGAATAAAGTTTTTAATGACACTCCTCTATGGTCACCAAATTTGGCTAACATGAACAACTCATGAATGGTGAGATGAAGAAGCTTGTATCCCTTAACACTCTTATGATATCCAATGAAGATACAAAACTAAATCTTGGGTTATAATGCCTTACATTTCTTCTTAAAAATGTGAGCCATAATAGGAGAAACAAACACTTATAATTGCTCATCAATGGGTTTTTAACTACTCCAAGCTTCAAAATGAGTGGAATCCCTTCAATGCTTTATGATAAACCTAGTTTTTGATGTAACAGGCATAGTTGATGGGCTCAACCCAATACTGAGGTGGAAGAGACTTGGAGTGTAGCATAAAATTGGACATTTCCTTCATGGACCTATTCTTCCACTATAGAACACCATTTTGTTGAGTACTATATGGAATTATACATTATAGTTCAATCCCCTCTGATATACATAATTTATCAAAATGGTTGCTAACATACTCACAACCATTGTTGGTGTACAAAATCTTGATAACTTTACCTGAATATTTTTTAAAAGTGCCTTGAATTATATAAAATAGTCAAGGACCTATGATTTATGCTTAATAAAATACACCCAAATATACTTAGAATAGTCATCGATGAAAGTAAGCATGTACTTTATCCTATTGAATGAAGATTTTGGAAATGCTTCAGTAATGTCTTTGTGAATAATCTCCACTATCTATGTATCTCTTTATGATTTTCCCTTGTCATATTTCTCCTTTGGATACTTACCAAGAATGTAACCCTGACAATCTCCATCAGAAAACTTATCTCATGAAAATCCTAAAACCATGTCTTGATGACGAGTTGCTTTAGGTAGTGATATTTGAGATGACTAAATCACTCCTACCATAGTTTACTCATTTCATTGAATGAGTGAGAAATTCAATAGAGGGTTTATCAGGAGCAAAATTTGATAAAGTATAAAACCTATATTGGTGATCTACTTTCCCAAATTCAATAATGGAGTCACTGTTAACTTCCCTAATAACCATGGAATTGGGTGTGAAATAAACTCTCTTGCCCAAACCAATGTGAGCGACATAGTAAAAAAATGGAGATTGGTGGATAAAGAGGGAACACATAGAACATCATGAAAGGTCCCATCATTCACTTCAATTTATCTTTTCCCATTAAATTCTAGAGAAGTATCATCACCCAATAAGATGGAAAGCATAGAACAAGGCTCCAAATATGAGAACATGTATTATGATGAATCCAGGTGGTGTGATACACCAGAATCAATAACCCATGTGTAAGGATGGGATACAACTATAACAAGTAATTTGTGCTTATCTTTTCCATTCTTACTATCTTTGGCCTTATAAGATGTTTGTGCTAATGAAATCTATGTGGAAAAATCAAGGACACTGATATTGTACATCTCGAGCACTTTTATCAATTGGTAAATATGTTTATTCATGCATTTGGACTCATCATGCTCAAATTTATTACAATAGCCACATATGATTCATTCTTTATTTGGTTTGATATCTAAAGAGGAGTCTTTTGATTATTTTGGATTAGCATCAGATTTTTTACCCTTCCATTGATTTAGGTCCTTATTTTATTTCTTCTCCTTATTGTTGGAAAACTTTTATTTGTCATGACTCACAAATAAGGCATGAAATTTGGAGAAATTCACTAAACCCATTTGAATGAGATTTTATTTCTCTCGAGTCAAGCCAGTAGCAAAGTCCTCCAAGGATGCCATTTTATATGCAATTTTAAGGGCACACTTGGTGGTATGGAAGGTAGAAATGAATATAAAATAGTTAGATCCCAATTTGGTAATGATATAAATAATCAATTGATCATATTTTCTATTGATTTTTAATATTTTCAATTTTAAAAAAATTGATTTTAACTTTTTGAATAAGTATTGTATCATATCGAAGTAACCTGAGCTGAAATTGATGAGCTCATTCTCCAACTCATGACCCCTCATTTTATCCTACTTTACAAAGAGTATATCCAATAAGGTCCACACTTGATTTGGATTTTTTGTATATTTGATATGAAAAAGTAAATCATAAGATATAGACAAGCACAATAGACCATATAATTCATCACTTTAGTTGTACCACTTCATCTTATCTACATCAAGTATCAGTTTTATTTTTTTACCATTCATGATTCAGTGTAAGCATTTTCTCCTCAAGAGGATTTTCACTTTGAATTTCTAGTTGTGATAGTTTAAAGGTGTACTAAGTGAAACTAAACTAAGATCCATAGTGTAAAAAGGAAGTATATGCTAAATTATATGTGTTGTAGATTGGTAATGTAACACCCCATGAATATGTAAAGATTTAAATTGACAAGGTATGATAATAGGATAAATTTTAAGATCTTGATAAAACATTAAATTTTTTTAAAATAGTACCTTGAAAGGACCAATGGGATGAAATTTATGTTCAATTAGAGATCAATTTGGCAAGGTGATTCTCCACTTTGCAAAATTTGAACAAATGTTGTGTTTAAAACTTGAAACTGGATACTAAAGTTAAACCACCACTAGTATGAATCCAAATTTAAGCCCCATTCATATGACCACACCATATCACCAAGGGTCTAAGGGGTAGGATGAGGGATCTCCCCCTTCATGATGTCACTTTACATTGTGATGTGACTTGGGGAGTGATGTCATAATCAAAACTAGAAATTAGGTGAATCCAAATTTAATCCCCCTTCATATGACTAGGGGGATAAGGGATAAGATGAGGAATATCTCCATTGAAACTATTTTCTTAAATTCAACATCTTATATGTACATAAAATAAAATACAACTGACTTATTAATCAATCCTAACTTGGAGAAGATAAATCCTACTTAAACTTCTATTTGTTGATACATTTAGACATCCAAGATCATGACCAAGATGTATATGCTAAACCTCACCAAGGGGTCCCTTACCATAATAATTTCACTATAGAGGGTTCCAAATCTTGTATTCAAGCAACACCATGTGATATACCTAGATAAATCATATGTTTTATATATTAACTAAGTATATGCAAAGTAAATTAAAACCTAGTCTAGTGCTTAACAAAGCTTGGGGAATTAATTGGGGGAAATAAACATAAAAAAGTAAATGTGAATAGAATATCTACAATCAAGTCCATGTATAGTAAATCCTAATACATGGGAGATAAGTAAAAATGCAAATATGTCTATTTTAACAAAGGAGCAATAAAGTAAGGAATACTTACCTTTGAATATGAACTTGTTGAGCTTCAATCTATCCCATGGCCAAGGTGATTCATAAGAGGTGGTTGTGGTGTGTAAGCATATTAAAGATAAGTTAGTATTAACCTACAAAACTTCTCTATGTATCCAAAATACTTTTCCACAAGACAATATTTGTATCTATAAAATAATTATTAAAACCCTAAGTAATGCTCCTCAATAATAATGGTGGATAAGCATCTTCTTCTTCTTCTATTCCTATAATAAATGGAGAAATGAATGTGTATATATGTTTAAATATAAACCTAAAAATTTATAAAAATTTAGATTATAGGGTCAGCCTTATTCTACTCGATATTGTTAATTGATAAAATAAAGTTAGGTTTTAGTCTAGGTTGACCAAGGCCAACCTAAACCTGTAACATGAAAACATCAATTTGAATACAGGGTAGGCTTAGGTAGACATTGTTTCGTAAGTGTCAAAAAGGGTTTTTGCTTTAGGTAGGGGATAAGTAAGGTGGTGAATTACTTGGATGAATGTGTAAGGAAGGAGGAAAATCTTCGGTAATTGTATAGGAGATTTGTATGAGGATAGCAAGTGGTGGTATAGGGGATAAAAATCTTGTGAATTACTAATGGTCTACCCATGCCTTTCTCAGTTCACCTTTTAAGGTGTGTACTGAGAGAGATTGAGACTCTGTGCATTCCTATAAGAGAGAAAGCATCATTAATTGATAAAGTTTGAAAATATAATGTATATATATATATATATATATATATATATATATATATATATATATATATATATATATATATATATATATATATATATATATATATATATATGCCCCACTTGAAGCTCATCATGTGTCATGTAGGTGTAATAGTGGATGGTGCTTCAAGAAAAAAACATAACAACACATAATGCTAAAGATAAATAAATTGTATTAAGAAGAAAATGATATAAATGAAAGGATAGAATTGAAAAATAAATACTTTACCTACCTTAGTTCTATAGATAAGGAATGAATTGAAAGAAATGTGAAGGTGTCCAATATAGGGAATGTTAGGTGAACCTGTAGAAATTAGTGAAAAATCAAAATGTTTGAAAAATTTACTTGTAATATGTGAATAATATTTAAAATTCCAATATTTGATATTATCTTATGGTTTAGAAAAATAAATAATATAAATAAAGAAATGGTTGAAAAATGAAATTTGATGGTAAATCTTTAATAGGTAAATAATTTTGAATAGTAAATATAATTAGGGTGAAAATCAAATCATTTTTTATTTTACTATTATAAAGAAATATTGCTCTATGAGACCTATTTTGAGCCTAAAGAGTGACCATGGTGACAAGATGATAGCTACAATGTGGAGGATGCATAGCGACTGCAGTGGGTGCATCATAATTAAGAAAGCATCAATTTCAAAATTTTGAGAAAAATTAAGTGAAATTAAGCTAAATATAAAAATTAAATGGTAGGAAAATAGACACCAAAACTAGCCCTATGAAATTATTAGGTAGACTAGGGGTAGAATGGAATATTGGGTAGGAAAAGATCAGACCAAATAAATTCCTACAATGTTTATGGTAAATGGTCAAGAAGTCACCATAGACTAAGAACAAAGTCATCCCTATTGACTCAATATATAAGGCAAGAGAAAAATAAGGGGTCAAATGCATAGTAGTGACCCATTATAGTATCATTGAATATGGATAAATTTGTATTATTATGTTGATATAATTTGAAATAGGAAGATGGATGACATAGTACCCTCTAGCCAATGCAATTTGTATTATGTGGCTGATATAATTTGCTAAATGAGGCTAAATACATACTAGAGCACTGATATAGTATGCTAAATATGAAAAAGGGTTAATTTAATATCAAATGGGTTGATAACATATAAAAAAAGGCCAACCATATACCAGTGGGCTAATGTAGTATAACAAGATAGTGACAGAGTTGATTTAGTATCAAATAAGTTGCTTGTGTAGAAAAATAAGAGAACTAAATCAAGAAAAATGATGAAGTGATTAATTTGTAATTCTTTGAGATTATTTAAGAATGTTTTTTAATTATTATGACATTGAGATATAATACATCCTATGTTGTTTGATATTTTTAGAGACACCAAAGATTTTGGTGCCTAGTGGATGCATCTTGGATACCATATCTATTAGAGTGATTATCTGATGTGGATAAAGATCAACTGGTTACCTTGTATTTTAGATTTTATGGAGATGAGATGGATCCCTATAAGTGTTGATATAATTTTCATGTTCCTAAGAGCATGGGAATGATTGACTAACACTCTCTGATGGGAGATGGAGGGGGATACCATAGAGGTGGTGATCACCTTGAAGGATGTCCATGTATTGTTTGGACTTCCTATAGATGGGACACTAGTGATTTGTGATACACCCAAGTTACAGGATGAGAGATGAGCCTTATCTTAGTGGGATAAAAAATTAGATAGGATCTATATTAGGTTAAGCATGAGTTTGTTTAATTTTTATCTCATAGCCATTTTAGATATCTAGAAGGCCATGATAGGGATTGTGATAACATGAGTGTTGTGTCACAAGTTATATGGCAAGGTACCTCTATGCACAATATCCTTGTGTCAATTGATTTTAGATGGGGGGGTTATATGACCTCAGTTATAACATCTAGGTATAGTTCATGCATAATATGTATGAGATGTTGTCTTAGGGATAAAAAATGATGGGCCCTAATATTTCATTGAGTGCATAGACATATGAGAGATTACCTATGTATTAACTGGCGAGGTTACCCCTTGTGGTCAGTGATAGGTTACTACAGGTCATTTAATAGAGTTTAAACCATATAACATAGGTCATGGATAATGTTTCATCATTACAAACTATCACATGAGGGTAAATAGTGTGGTAACTATATACTCACATAGCTAGTATATGGCCAAGTTGGGATATTATTGCTATAAGTTTGGCATATATGTAGATCACATGCCACTATATTTATGGGTGAAGCCACATCTAATGGGTCATGTACCCATATAGTTGTGAATTCCTCATCTAGTATCCCCTCTAGTAGTGCTTTCTTATTAGGCATGACATGTTATATAGTTGAGAGGGAGAGGAGGCATAGGGGTACTTATTGAGATACTAGTGATCATGCCTCAGTGGGATAGAACATGGGCTAGTTAAGTATTATGGTAGGAGGTAATGAGGCTTGGATAAGATGACATCATGGATGTGTATGTAGGGGAGGAGGGAGCACATCAAGGACCATAGCAGAGGTGGTAACATCTACCATGATCTCACTAGAGATAGAGACATTATTTATGTAGCAAGATGTGGGTGTTAACTATCATGTAAGGGGCTCCTATAGTGGTTTTAGGACATATTTGGTCTATATAGAGTATAATAAATATATTACCATGGTGGACTCAAGTGGTAACTCCTAGATTTACATATATGTAGAGGTAGTAAACAAAGGAAGTGCTCAACAAGAGAGAAAATGGTGAGACCATGGTTGATGAGACTAGCTCTAGTGAATTTTTTTTTAATTTTATTTAAGATTTTGATATAGAACACTAGTTACATAATTAATTATGTTAGATAGATGATTTGAGGTGTGTGTGTGTGTGTGTGTGTGTGTGTGTGTGTGTGTGTGTGTGTGTGTGTGTGTGTGAGAGAGAGAGAGAGAGAGAGAGAGAGAGAGAGAGAGAGAGAGAGAGAGAGAGAGAGAGAGAGAGAGAGAGAGAGAGAGAGAGAGAGAGAGAGAGAGAGAGAGAGAGAGAGAGAGAGAGATCTGATGTATATCTATTTTTTGTTTTTAATAGATATTATTGTAGAGGAGGTTAGATAAGGAACCTTAGTTATGGATTCACATCATGACATTTTTTAAGGGGTGTTATTGCCATACAAACCTACCAATTTGGATGATCATGTGTTTATGTCTACCCTAGGTCAGGTGAGCTAGTTTAAACTAGTGGGAGAGGCTACAAAACAACTACAAGCATGGGGTGATGGGTTATAGCCAAAAATAGGGGTAATATTTGGAGAGGCTCAAGTCTAGTATGCCTTAACATAGGATTGATTTGTGCATATTGTTATTATGATCTAGCTCAAATAGGTATAGGCCTAGGTGTCTCACCTATAGGGACAAGTTGTTGGCTTGAGATCCTGAACTACCTCTTTATAGAATACTATTTAGAGTGGTCAATAATAGGTATCCATGGGTAGAGTGGTTAGGCCATAATATGTTGATGCCTAAAAATGTATCATAGGTGGTTCTTAAGTGTTTAAGAAACACTACTCATTTTTGAATTCAAAGAATCTAATGCATGAGTTGCATGTTGTGATAATCCTACTATCTTTGGTGGAATAAAGGTAGAACAACTAGATTATTTTGCAAATTTATATTAATTGGTGGTTGGGAGCCACCATGGCCTAATAGTTTATCTTTGATCTTGAAGATGATATGTGATATTTAAAGTGAACTATGCTCAAAACCTAAGTCTAAAGCTAAACTAAGATGAGTATTCACAATGAAGCTAATCTAAGGTAAATTGGTAAAAAAAGGAGCAATAATAAAGGTAGGGAATAAAAGAAAAGTATTGTTGATCTCTATTTAAAACATTATGATAAAGTTCCAATTTCATTTGAACATGTATTTAACTAATGTATGACATGAAGTATCATAAGCTCACATACTACCACACATTAGGCAAACATCTAAGGAAAGTATGAAAAGATATAAATAATAATAAGATTTAATTTAAGAATTTCACACCTACAAGCAAATAACATTAGCCTAGATGTAAGAAGAGCAAAGAACGTGAAGTAAATCTAAATACTTTCAACTAATCTAGTATTAGCACAAATTATCAACTCTACATTAAAAGATGTACATTCAAAGTTCATAAGAAGCATTCAAATTTGAAGATGAGACCAGACAAATGAGAGAGAAACCATGATATCAATTCACACAAGAAAAAATGCACAAAATTTGTAGAACTCCTTACTTTATATTAATTTGTGCAAAAGTTACAAAAACTTTTTGGCTCCAAGAAACTCTCTCCTTTATAATGGGAAATACCTCTTTATATAGACATTTCATGAGGTAATCTAGTTAGTCATGTCAAAAATATAGGACATATATCCTTTAACAATATTTTGAGAACCTTTTAGGTATTCTAAAATGAATAACCCATAGACAATGTACTTTACAATTTACACATGACTTTACCAAAGAATATTCTCTTTTCAAAAAAATGCAAGCTTAATTACAGAAGAGTATCCCTAACTTAATTAATTTGGAGACCCTTGTGATTATGAAATATTTTATCTTCCCTATAAGATATTTATTTTATAATGTTGTTCATTGACCAGTTGGAGATCAATAATAGGTCTTATGAACACTTCCTTTTCTTGATCTTTTAGGCCCTTGAGATCCCTCTCAACCCTTTCTAAAGCTTGTTTGATGTTCCTAGCATATCCTATCTTTTCTTCTAATGATAAAACTAGGCCCATTATTTTATTTTTATCAACCCCTATTTTCTCTTATCCTTGATTCCTCACTTATTACATGAATTAAGTAGTTATATGCTTGAACTCCTCATCTGTTATTAGACCCAAAGGACTAAGTGTGGTGGGATCTTTGATCAAGATATCTAAAATGTGTAATATCTTACCCTCTCACTATTTGAGGTCATTAGAAATGTCTTCCATCTACCTAGACCATCTACTAAGGGCCTTGATCTTATGAATTAATAGCCATAACCATATTTATGTGGGCTAGACTGACTTTATTAAATCTAGGGATTTGATTTTTAGTCAAGACTTTGATAAAATCCTTCACTTGGTAGCTCAAATCCTACCATTGGCCAACTTGGCTTGTTACCATCATGATTTATTATTCACTACCTATTTATGGTCTTGACCTACTTTAAAGAATTGAATAAATAAGATATGGTGTCCTCAAATTGCCTAAATCTATCTTCTTGGATTGATAAGATAACTTGTTCTTTCAAATTCTTGTTCTATTACAAGATGCCCTTGATTAGTGTCTAAAATTAGTCTGACTAAGCTTGAGCCATTTCAAAAACATTTTCTTCAAATATTGATTCCTTATCAGGATTTTGTCCTCTAACTAGAGTTAATGCCATAAAAGGTTCCACTTTTTGGAAAGTGAACTCCTCTCCACCAACCATGGCCTTCTTCTTAGTTACTCTTTGTAAATTAATACTTGTTGGGTCATATTTAACACTAATTGAAGATTATGTCACCTTTGGAGCTGAGGTCTCCATTTGTGCTCCACTTGATTCTCCTAGAGTAGCCATCCCTTTTTATTCTTCCTCTTGAAAGGCAACTATCCATGGCTTGACCTCTTCATGAACTTGGATATTTATTTCTTTCATTATTTCCTAAGGATGTTTTGTAGTAGATACCTTTTGAAATTTTCCATAAATGAACCCTTAAAAAATGGTTGGACCTTGAGTAATGACTTTTTCACTGAAGAGATTAATTTCACTCAAAGGATGAGTGAAGGTCACCTTGGGATTCTTAGTTTTAACTTGGATGATGGCCAACTCTACCTTTTTTTTGGGGGTGTCTATAGGGATTAGATCCAAAAAAGTTTCCCCTTTTTTTATTTTACTTCTTCCATTTCTTCATCATCTAAATCATAGTATAATGATAGAATTTTGAGGGCATCTTCAATTGTCTTACCCGAGTCTAATGCTACCATGTGAAACTCTTTAACTAGTGATCCTTGTTATTCTACCTTGGTTGAAGATGATGTTATTTCATCAATCCTTTTTTTCCTCTAACATTTGATCAATTTGTGACTTAGTTATGGATTTTATCTGTAGCTAGTCTGGTGGATGTCTAGAAGTTATACCACTTAGTAAATGATACAGCCTTGGTCCCAATTTCCATTTGTCATCACTCCTTTTTGGTTCCCTTTATATTCTAGCCTCTAGATTGATGTTGTGACTTTCAAATCTAATGGTGACCTCAAATAATGAAGAGGCTTTGGTGTATATGGGATCAAAAATATTAGGCTGGTGATCATAAGGGATATTGATTCCATTAGCCTTTAGATGTTCCTTGACTCTTCCATGAGGATCCCACTAAAGGAGGTCATGTGTTTGGAAGTAGCATTAATATTTTCCCATTGTGAAAAAATAGTCCTTCATATGGTTATGTGGAGGGTGTGAAGCAACCCCTTTTGGTTTTTCACAAAACATCTATTATATTGTATATTTGATAAGCCACCTCCTATTCTGCTAGTTTGATGGGCACATGGCTAGGTAGTATGATTGGGGTGTATTATGTTCCTTCAATCTTGATGATTGTATAATCAGGGTATAAACATATGTCTTCCATGGCATAAATTGACTTTTTGATCAAGGGAATGACTATTGACATTGGATTCCTAGTTATGGCCTTTGTTAGGGTTGGATAAACATAGTCACAAATGAAGTGGATGTAGTCCCTATATTTGAATATGTGTAACTTTGAATAGTATTTGGAGACTATTCATGTCTTATCAAGTGACCATTCCCTAATGTTGGAGATATTTTTTGTGGAAATCAAGGCATCCAAGAGGTATGACATCATGAAGAATTGGTTCTTAGTTATTTTCTTGATTGCAAAAACCTATCTACTTAAACAAGTGTTAATAACTTCACCAAAAGGAGGGGTGAGTTGTTTCTTAATAATAAATTAGACTAAGGGAACCCAAATTTTGTCCACATATGTAGTGGTTGAATTTCCACATAACCTATTCATCATAATCATGATCATTCTTATCCCAGGTCTAAATCAGCTAATGGGGTTATTACCATTGAAATTAGAAAACACTTGGTTTCCATAGTACAACCATAGGGAAAGGATGTTATTCAAATCATTTTCTTTGGCCCCATTATTGATTTTGGTTTTTTTTACTTAGGTCTTAGGTAGGTTATAATAGTTTTCAAATGTTATAGGAGAAAGGTAAGCAATTTTCTTGAAACTACCCTCATGAATAATCAGGCCCTTATCTATTTTTCCATATTTAAAAATAGGAGAGAGAATGTCTATACAATGCAATAACTCAAGTTTTGATAAAACATAATGGAGACTTGTCATGTATATGGAAACTATGTTGTAATAGAGACTCCTTCTAGATATATTATTTTCCTCTTCTCTTATGATGGAATGATAGTTCTCAATGGTCCAAAATAAGCTCAACTAATTATTGTCTCATATATTTAGAGTTATGGCATCAAATTGTGTCCTTGAAAACCCTCCCTTATACATCTGAAGTCAAATAAAGCTCCACATCTTCCCTTTAAATACCTTTTTGGACTACCATGGCTATGAGATTCTCTATGTTTCTTACTAGTGGTCTAAAGTTTAATATTGGATTGAATTATCCTTGCATAAATGACAATTCAACTCTCCTTGACTCATTTATAATAATCATAAGTTCAAATTAGGGTTTACATACTTTATAAGGATTTCATAAATGTTTTTACATTGATTTAATGGTGGTAGCTATTTGAACTTATGCAAGCTTCATGAATTAGATCATGTTTAGATCTTTATATTTATACCTTTACTTTTTTAAGGCCTTCAAAATATTCAAATTAGCACATTATTCTTGCACACCTATGATGTGGCATCATCATCACATCTTGCTCATTAATATTTAAAATATGACTATTTGTCATTTTTGGAAATGTGTCAAGATTTTATTAGTTCTAGGGTCTTTAAAAATTCTATTTCACCTAGCACCATTAGATCTATTTACTTGGATCAATGCAGTTCATTGATCTCAAACTAAAAAATTGAATGCCATTTACTACTTGTTATATTATTTATGGTTGTGACATTTTTCACTTCCGCATCCATCTTGACCATTGTTTACATTTCAATGATGACCTTGCACTATCGGATCCTCTCTACTTGAACAAATTCACTCCATTGATCTTGATCTACTTAATTGTGGCTCTTTCTCTATAGACCATTGATCAAAATGTGTATGCTCATCCACACACCATAAATATTTTAAATATGATCAATATTTAATTTGTGTCTTATGGCTATGCTAAGTATCATCATCATGTTCATCCCTAGGGCCATTAGATCTTATTTAACTAGATCAATGCAATTTACCATATCTTGATTTGAGGGGTGAAATACCATTGGATGCTCAATGTTCCTTTATTGAATTTGTGACACTTATCACTTTCTCACTTGTCTTGGGGGCTTTGAATTACCAATTTCAATCTCACACCATCAAATCATCTTTGTTTGATCAATCATGCTCCATCATATCATATTTTACTATGTATTATTAAATATTTGGTAGAATTCCCATGATGGTGACACTCGTCACCCTCTCACTTATCCATAGCTCCATTGAATTCTTAACTTAGAATTTGTCATTAGATCAATCTCGTAGTCAAAAATATTAAGTCAGGATCAAGAAATATAAAGAACTTAGGTTAAAGACTTAAGACTAAGGTTTTTATTTGTGTTAATAAACATGAATTAAAACCTTGGGATTAAATCTTAATCTAAGTTTAGAACATAATAAAGGGGACCATGTGATTAGCTAGACCATTCTAATAATAAAATAGACCAAGGGACCACATGACATAAAGGGACCAAGCATATGATTTTTAGACTAAGGTTTGGTCATGTTGAAAAACATGACCAAGCCTTAGGATAAAAATTAATCTAAGTCCATGGCACAAATAATATTTCCCACATAAACTATTCCTATGAAAATTTTAATTTAATTCAAAAGGGACCTATGTTAAAACACTATATTAGGTTTTTAATAAGATTTAAAATAGATTCAACTAATCTTTGACAAACTAAAGGTTAGTAAAATATCAATTTAATATTGAAGCACAAAACCTTAAGCATGCTAATTTATAAATGAGATTCCATTAAACCTACAATACAAGAATATAGGCAACAATCATTAGTAACATTACAAGGGGTCAGACCATGATAACTTTACAACATGTCAATTAATCCAAATTAGAACTAGGTGTGGATGATTTTCAAATAAAAATAATGTGCAAACATGCCAGTGGTACTCTAATCAAGTGAATTTTCAATTTTAAGGTAAAAAGTTACATAATTGAAAATAAGGGTCTCCATTTTTTTTAAATGGGGTTATGTTGACCTCAACAAATGGTGACTTTTGGGGGAAACATAGCAATATGTTAAAATTCAGAAACTCTGGTTTAGATTGATAACTAGACTACTTATTCCACTTGATAAAACATCATTATTAATATCAATTCATGGTTTAAAAAAAATTACACATGCATAATTAGGATCAAACACCAAAACATAGCCATGTTATGTGTGTTCTTTTATTCCACTTACTAATTACCATAGGATTTAGAGAACATCTTCTAGATTCATGACCTTGACCATTAACATTGAATTACAACATATTTATATGTTCATTAACAATCATGTTTTAGCTTAGGGAAGGCTTGGGCATTCCTCTACTATCAACTAGGCATCCATATACCCAATAGATATACCTTTGGCTCTACTCAATGCCTTTCTCCACTACCAGCCAGGCATCCATAGGCCCATTGGACATTACCATAATGAACTTTGCCCAAAAAGTTTTTGAATTTTAAAATGTAGCTCTTATTTTTGTATTTTTAAGGTATTTTGACTTTATAATAAACTTTTGGAACTAGATTAGTTAAGTTTTAGGATTTGGTAAAATGTTTGATCTTCAGACAATCATCCTTCGCTGTAAACTTTATCCCAGTCAATTAATGGTTTTTAAGTACAAGCATGATTGTATCTTAATAATTTAAAATTTTCACCCTATATGTACAATCCTTATTAGAACAAATATTATATCAAAACAAGGATTAATATATCAAAGAAAAATTAACCTGCTTATTAATCTTTACCATTTTATCCAAACTATAACATCAGGCTCACATTTTAACAATCCATGATCAACTGATGCTAAGGAGTCATACTTACATTCCTAAACTTTGGAGTTCCTTTTGAGCACCCAAATGTATTTTGAGCTTAGGACTATATTTAATAAGACTTATTTAAAGAAAGGATAAAATCAAAGAAAAGGAAACACGTCAAACACAAATCAAAAAAATAAAAATCCAAGGAAAAAAAAATATATATATATATACACACACTATGTACAAACAAGGGACAAGAACATAAGAAATAAGAAGGAAACTAAACTAAGCATACGTACACTAAATTTAATTAGTCTTATAATTCATTCCATGAAGAATTTAGGTGGGACAGTAGAAAAATAGTGCTTGAGGTATTGGTCATTAGTTAGTAATATAAACTCTTCTCCTTGCAAGTCTTTTAGTTTGAAGGTGATATCTCCTAGGGTCTCAACAATCTGATATGGGCCAATCCATAAAGGAATGAACTTCCCATGCTTTATTTTTGGTTTTGAGTATTTATCACAAATAATAAATAGGTCTCCTTGTCTAAACACCTTTATTTTTTAACACTTATCAAACCAACTCTTAACTATGGTCTAGAGTCTACTAAAACTGGCAAAAGTTTCCTCTCTTACATCTTCCATCTATATGATGTCAAGTAGCCTTGAGTTTGTAAATTATTGATCATCCTCCATGTAATCTTCATAAATTTGTATATTTTTAGCTTGAGGGTGATGGGGAATATAGGTTCTTGACCATATAAAACAAATAATGGTGATTCCTTGAGAGCTTGTTTGACTCTAGTTCTACCTACCCAAAGGGCATACTTAAGTAGCTTGTGCCATATTCTTGGTTCATTACATATAAACTTATTTATATATTTTATCAAGTTATTATTTCTTGATTTTGACACTCCATTACCTTGAGGGTAATGGTTTGATGAGAAATTGAAAACAACATTGTTGTCATATGCCCACTCAGTCATCTCAATGGACACAAAGGTAGATCCATTATCATAGACTACAGATACTAGTGTGCCAAACCTTGTGCATATGTTTTATTCTAAGAATTTGATCACTTATTTATTCCTAAACTACTTGGTTTTCATTACTTCAGTCCATATTATGTAATAGTCAATAGCAATCAGAACATACTTGTGACCATTTGATGAATTAGGGTTGATGACCCCCATAAAGTCTAGTCCCCATTGGACAAAGCATTTATCAATGATGACTGGTTTCAATGAAATGGCTGACCTTGGCTCTTTAGTGTTGAATATTTGACATGAATGACACTCCCTCATATGATTTTAAGCATTCTTAAAGATAGTAGGCTAGTAATAACCAGCTCTAAGGATCTTGTAGACTATAGTCCTTCTAGATGGATAGCCACTTCCAAGTTTTTCATGAAAGGTACTCAAGATCTTAGTTGATTTTTCCTTAAACACACCCTTTAGGTAAATTACTTCAAATTTCTTCCTATACAACACTCCATCTTTGATCAAGAAATGGGTTGCCTTGAGCCTTAAAGCTCTCTTTTACTCTCTACTTAACCCTGTAGGACAATGGTCGTTTATTAGAAAATGAACAATAGGATCATACCAATCATTGGATTGAAATTTTTGTTGATCAAAATGTATAACACTCAGTTTAGGATTAGTATTATCAATTAACTAAATTAAACATTAGCATTTTACCAACTTGGCAGTTTTCATCTCTAGATCATATTCTTAAAGGACAGACATCCACTTACCTCTCTTTTCTCTAAGTTCGCATTGACTCAACATTTTATTAGTGATAAGGTTTGGAAGGATCATATGTACCTTATTTCTAAGGATATAATGTCTAAATTTCTTCACTACCTTGTCTAAAGCAAATTCTTGTTTATCAATCAAGGAATAGTTCAACTCAACATTTTTAAGGTTAGTACTCATGAAAGTAATGGGGTGATTATAATTATCTATAGTATGAGTTAGGAAAATATCTATTGTATGATCAGAGGCAAAGAAATAAAGATAAAATCTTTAGTGAGTCTAGGCTTATTAGGATTGGAGCTTGTCCAACTACTTCTTTGATGTCTTTGAAAGCTTTATTGGTCTCCTCATTCCATGTGATTTTCACATCTTTCTTCAACATATCATTCAATGGATTTATAATCTTTAAAAAAATATAAATTAACTTTATTACAAAGTTGATTTTATGAAAGAAAGTCTTTAGTTCCTTCCTACTATTAGGGGGTTATATCTTTGATATTGCATTTAGTTTATCTAGGTCTATAGAGATCCCCTCCTTAGTTATGACATTCACAAATAGATTTACCTTAGTTACACAAAATATTATTTTCTTGGGATTGATGGATATTTCATACCTTCTACATCTCTTAAATACTTATTTTAAGTGCATGATATGATCTTCCTTATTTTTTGAAAAGATAGGTCATCTATGTAGATGATAATGCACTTACCTATCAGTCCCTAGAATGCATGATCAATTTCTATTTGAAAGGTCATAACTATATTGATTAATCCAAAGGGAATTATTTTCTATGAAAAAGTGCCCCACTTAGTAGTAAATATAGTCTTCATCTTGTATTATTCACTAGCACTTGATTATACCCTAAAAATACATCAATAAAAGACATCATAAAAAAACTAGAAACAATTTGGATTACTTGGTCAGGAGAAGGTAGGGGTAATTATCCTTTTCAAATTCTCTATTTATATATCTAAAGTTAATGCACAATATAATTTCACCATGTTTCTTCATAGCTAGTACTAAGTTAGCTACCTAAGTGGAGTGTGTAATGGGAAACACTATCTTAACATCTAGTAACTTCTTGACTTATTTATATATCATTGGTTCTAAGACAGAGTTGAATGGCCTTTGTTTTTACCTAAATGTCTTGTAAGCTTCATTCAATGGTATGGTGTGGGTTATGACTCTAGGATCAAATATATTCAAGTCATCATAGGACCATGATATTATATTTTTATACTTGGTTAATAAATCTTTGTCTCTCTTGGTTTCAATGCTTTTTAAAGTTATACCAATGTTCACCAGATGAGGTTGACCTTGGGAACCTAGGTCAATTGCATTGTAGTCCTTCCCATATAATTTAGGAATCTTGACAGTCTCAACTAGTCTGTCTGGATCAAATCATATTTCTAAGGATATCAGTTCTTTGGGGATCTTATTATCACTCAGCTGAGTGACCTTGTCATCAAGCTTACCTTCAACTTTTTCATCACCAAGGGTATTTTCATTGACATCATCAATGATTTGAACCTCAAATACCCCTGAGTTATTCATGAATTTTATGATATGTTGATCATCATTGAATACCTGAAAGTGGTTGACATTATATGGCACCAAGGGACATAGAACTAATTCAATGGTAAGGCTTTGTAATTTGAAATTTTGATTGGGCATCAGGTTGGAAGTATTTGAAGTAATTTCATAAGTATCCTTATTTTATTCCCTAGGAATTGACATAATGTTAAAAGCATCAAAACATCCAATTAATTCCCACACCCTAAATTTATACTTCTTGATATATGATAGCTTGCATTGGTATTTAATTTTGATGTGATTAACTACTAGTTATGAATCACCAAAAACTAATAGTTCCTCGACCTTGTGTTTAATTACAAATTGTAATCCAAGAATAATTGTTTCATACTCTATAATATTGTTAGTGAATGGGAATTGGAGTTTTTAAGAGGCATTATATTCCTTCCCAATGGGATTGATTAACACCACCCCTACTCCAAAACCTTATTTGCATCTATCACCATCAAAATATAGTTTCCATAATCCAAGCATAATATGAGGAGTTTTGGAGTTACATACCTTTATGGTGTCATGAGTGTAAATACATATATTTGAGTTGACCATGTTAAACTTCTCATTGGTTGCATTGTACTCAATGATCATATTCTTCATTTGTGTCTCCCTTTCTATCTTGATTTGATTTGGAACTCCTTTCTAGGGTAACCACATGTGTTAATAGTTATTTGACATGTAACCATTCAGAGATCTAGTCCAATCTCTACTTAGGATCATTCCATATGCATCAAGAATATCCACTACCTAGATGTCAATGAATTATTGGATCCTTGGTTCAGAGGCAATCTGCATGTGAACATTAAATAATTTATCAATCAATTTGACTCTTGATTTATCTAATTGAGTTACAACCCTATTAGATTTAATTGAAGTCAAACCTAATTTCTCATAAATACCTTTAGGAATATTATTTATAGATGCACTAGAGTCTAACAGATTATTATATAAATTCTTACCAAAGATCTTGATCATAAGTAGGAAAGGTGGAATATATGCCTTACTTTTGTGTATTGAAACATTAGCATGTGCAAACTTTTATGTTTTACTAGACTTCTTAGACAAAGATTCTAAAAAAAAATCCCTTTGTTCTATAATATGATTCAACTCATGAAAATTAATGTTATCTTTGATCCTTTTCATGTCCTCCACTATATT
This sequence comes from Torreya grandis, assembly GCA_037957365.1. Lineage (NCBI taxonomy): Eukaryota > Viridiplantae > Streptophyta > Pinopsida > Cupressales > Taxaceae > Torreya > Torreya grandis. The sequence continues at coordinate 198,570 of JARHVA010005436.1, forward strand.
ATATTTAGTCCTATTAGAATAATTATATGTATTGGTATTATGTTTAGAGGTATTTCCCTTAGGAGGCTCTAGGTTGTTATCTCATGTAGTATCAGGAGTGTCAAAATTATTTGGTGGGGTTGAGGTATTCAATGGTTATTTTTTCTCCCTATTCCTTAGAGGATAAGTCTTCGTTAGATATTTCTAAAAATCATGGATCTCTTTAGGGATATCCTCAGGCTCATTCTCTTCTGGGAATGGGAACTCAAATGTCTCCACCATGAACGTTGAATTAGTAGATTATATGGCCTAAATAATTTGAGGTACTTACACCATTGTCTTTATTAAATAAAACTTAAAAAGTATCCAACTCTTCTTGAAAAGATTTAAAAGCATTGCAAAACTCTAGACAATCTAATTCACCATGCTCTAAAGTATAATGAACTCTTCAATAGTCTTGTAAAGCAACATCACTAAGATTTTTATCAAGTAAATTCTTATTATTAGTTAACTCATTGTTATGATTTTTATTGTTATTTTGAAATATTTTTGAAGGCCTATTAAATATTTAGAAAGAGAAGTTATTATTAGAGATTTCCCCAATATGGCCAACTTGATTTTACAATTGAAGGAAGTCATTGCTTAGCTTTTAAACCATATTTAAGATAGAATAATTCTCATTATTTGGTGAATCATAATTATGCACTTGATTTTTGATACTGGCTATAGGCATCAAAGCTCTCTGGTCTTGTGGATGAGATCCACAAGCAAAATTGTTCAAGAATCCTAGTTTTTGGCTAGGATGTGCATGATTTAAAGAAAATTGGTTTAGGAGTAGAAGTTGATTTAAGGTGGGAATATTTTGATTGTCATTGGGAATGACATTTAAAATAGGAAAATTTGGATTAATGTTAGGAATATTGTATGTCATTTAGTCCTAGGGTTGCATATGATCATTAATGATCACAAATTTAGCATAAGCTAAAGCTAATGTATTAATGACTTGAGTAGATATTTTAAGAAACATAGAAGTCATGAGATTCAAAGCATCATTATATATATCTTATGCTAAAGAATCATTAATTCTATAAGGAGCTATGGTTTTGCTAAACATTTTATGGAATCTAGCATTGAATGCTCTTATGAGCTCATTTGAGTCTCTTTTGACTTTGGTAAACTATTTATATAGGACACATGGACTAATGATTTTTACAAAATGATCAATGAAGTAATTATTAAAATCATTCTAAATAGCTATGTAGTTTTTAGGGAGGTTAAGGAACCATTCATATACAACATATTTGAAATTAAATGGAAACAATCTACATGTTAAATCTTCATGAACAACATTCAAAATTATTAAAGTAGCTTTGAAAATTTTAATGTGTTATTCAGTAGTTACAAAACCATTAGGACTAAAAAGAGGTAAATAATTTGTAGGGTTACAAGGAAGGTCATGTACCACACATGACACATTGATTGAAGAACTACCTAACCAAGCCATACCTTGATAGGGATTGAACACATGAGTACCTTGAATTGGTGAAGTTGGTTGAGACTTTGATAGTCTATGCTTACCTTTGTCTTGCCTAACTCTCCTAATAACTTCTAATGAAATAAGAGGAATGCTTGTCTTTGGATGTGACCTGGTCCCTATCCTTGGAAATTTTAGCTTGAAACCTTTGAAACCTATTTGAAATATGATGCATAAATCTTATCTTTGTGAAGAACAATGAGTAGACTTGCACATTAGGCAAATTTTGCATAAATATGTATAAATAATGACAAAATACATCAACCTTTTAACTAAATAAGTTCAAATACAAGTCCAAATACATAAGTATGAATGATCTTTACATGTTTCAAGCTCATATAACCTCAAATTTTCAAAGTATCTATTAGTCTTTTGATAAAATAGCTATTACTAACCTCAAACTCATTGGATTCATAGATCTCAAGCTATCTTTACCACAATTACTCATGAATCTTCAAATAATACCTATATTTGTCTAAATAGGTAGAAAGACTGGTCCAAAACCACTAAGTTCAATAATATTTACAAAAATATTATAAAATAAACATACATGTGCAAATAATACATTAATCTTTGAACATAGTTCACCAAAATTAGCAAAGATGTTACAAAATTTCAAATATTTAACTAAGGCCCTCCTTTTAGTGCTAGTGGAATGTGTATCTCTATTGATGCCTAAAAATGTATCATAGGTGGTTCTTAAGTGTTTAAGAAACACTACTCATTTTTGAATTCATAAAATCTAATGCATGAGTTGTAGGTTACAATAATACTATTAGCTTTAGAGGAATAGAGACAGAATAAGTAGATTTTTTTACAAATTTATATTAATTGTTGGTTAAGAGCCATAGTGGCCTAATAGTTTATCCTTGATATTGAAGATAATATGTGTTATTTAAAGTGAAATATTCTCAAAACCTAAGTCTAAAGCTAAAATAAGATGAGTATTCATAATGAAGCTAATCTAAGGTGAATTAGTAAAAAAAGGGAGCAAAAAAAAGGTAGGTTAGAGAAGAAAAGTATTATTGATCTCTATTTCAAACATTATGACAAAATTCCAATTTCATATAAACATGGATTTAACTAATGTGTGACATGAAGTATCATAAGATAAATCCTACCACACATTAGGCAAACATCTAAGGAAAGTATGAAAAAATTCAAATAAGTACAAGATTTACTTTAAGAATTTCACCCCTACAAGCAAATAACATTAGCCCAAATTCAAGAAGAGAAAAGAAAACAAAGTAAACCTAAGAAATTTCAACTAATATAGCATTAACACAAATTAACAACTCTACATTAAAAGATGCACATTCAAAATTCATAAAAACCATTCAAATTTGAAGATGAGATCAGACAAATGAGAGAGAAACCCTGATATCAATTCACACAATAAAAAATGGACAAACTCTACAAAACTCCTTGCCTTGTATTAATTTTCTAAAAAGTTACAAAAATATTTTGGCTCCAAAAAAATCTCTCCTATATAATGGGTAATACCTATTTATATAGACCTTTCATGATGTATGCTAGTTAGTCATGTCAAAAATTAAGGACAATTATCCTTTTACAATCTTTTGAGAACCTTTTATATATTCTAAAATGACTAACCCATAGGCAATGTGATTTACAAGTTGCACATGCCTTTACCAAATAATAGTATATTTTAAAAAAATATACTAGCTTAATTTCAAAAGAGTATCCCTAACTTAACTAACATGGAGACCCTTGTGTTGATGCAGTATTTTATCTTCCCTGTAAGATCTTCAATCTATAATTTTATTCATTGATCAGTTGGACATCAATGATAGGTCTCATGAACACTTAATTTTAGTAATCTTTTAAGCCCTTGAGATCCCTCTTAGCCCTTTCCAAATATTTTTTTTATTCTCCTAACATCTCCTATCTTTTCTTTTGATGACAAAAGTAGGCCCATGATTTTCTTTTTACCAGCCCTTATTTTCCCTTGTCCTTGATTCCTCACTTCTTACATGAATTAAGTAGTTTTATTCTTGAAATCCTGATCAAATATTAGACCCAAAGGACTAAGTGTGGTGGGATCTTTGATCAGGCTATCCCAAATGTGTAATATCTTACCCTCTTACTATTTGAGGTCCTTAGAAATGTCTTCCATCTACTTGGACTATTTTCTTAGGGCCTTGATCTTATCAATTAATATAGCCATAGCCATATTTAAGTGGGATAGGTTGATTGTCCGAAATTTAAGGATTTGATTTTTATTTAAAACTTTGATCAAATCATTCACTTGGTATCTCAAAACATGCCATTGACCAACTTGACATGTAGCCATTATGCTTGTTCTATTCACTCACTCTTTCCTAGTCATGACTAAGTTTAAATAATTAAACAAATCAGCCATGGTATCTTGAAATTTCTTGAATCTATTTTCTTAGATTGACAAGATGGTTTGTTCTTTCAAATTCTTATTCTAATGTAAGATGCCCTTGATCATTATCTACAATTTTTCTGACTAAACTTGAGCCATTTCAAGAACATTTTCTTCAAATATTAGGTCCTTGCCAACCTTTTGTCCTCTAACTATAGTCAATGACATAAAAGGTTCCACTTTTTAGAAAGTGAACTCCTCTCCACCAACCATGGCCTTGTTCTCAATTACTCTCAATAAACTGGTAGTTTTTGGGTCAAATTTTACCCCAACTAAATATTGTGTCACCTTTGGAGATGAGGTCTCCATTTGTGCTCCACTTGATTCTCCTAGAGTATATATCTATTTCTCTTCTTCCTCTTGCAAGGCAACTATCCATGGCTTGACCTCTTCATGAAATGGGATATTGATTGCTTTCATCATTGCCCAAGGATGGTGTGTAGTAGGTAACTTTTTTAATTTTCCATAAATGAACCATTTAGGAATGGTTAGACCCTGAATCAAGCTTTCTTCACTAAAGAGATTGATTTCACTCAAAGAATGAGTGAAGGTCACCTTGGGATTAATAGTTTCAACTAGGATGATGGCCAACTCTACCTTTATTTTTGGGGTGTCTATAGGGATTAAATCCAACACTTTCTTCCCATTTTCTTCCTTACTTCTTCTATTTCTTCATCATCTGACTCATAGGCTAATGATATAATTTTGAGGGAATCTTCAATTATCTCCCTAGGGTATAATGCTACCATGTGAACCTCTTAAACTGGTAATCCTTATTATTCTACATAGGTTAAAGATGATTTTATTTCATTAGGCATTTTCTCCTCTATCCCTTGCTCAATTTGTGCCTAAGTTCTTGATTCTATCTATAGTTGGGCTGGTGGATGTCTAAAAGGTGTACCACTCAACAAATGGTACTGCCTTGATCCCAATTGCCATTTGTCATCACTCCCTTTTTTTCCCTCTTCATTCTAGCCTTTGGATTGATGTTGTGCCTTTTTAATCTAATGGTGACCTTAGAGAATGAAAAGGCTTTGGTGTATATGGGATTAAAGGGACCAAGTTGGTGATCATATGGGATATTGATTCCCTTGGACTTTAGATGCTCCTTGACTCTTCCATAAGGATCTCACTACCTTATCTCATTAATTTATGCTGGAAATATTGTCATTGATGCCAAAGGTCTAGCATTATTGGTGATAAAGGCCCCATTGCATTTAATGTCTTTTTTAATAGATATATCTTGGCTAATGTGAGTTAATATTTATTTAATATTAACGAATATATTTTTAGTTGCATATGAGATAAAAGAAGGGCCCATGGAGAAGTCAAAGAGTCATGGGGTAAAGACAAAAGAAGGATGGGATGCATTTTCCCATGAAGAGTCATCTTGGGGAATTCCAAGAGTCACCAAGTGAAGACAAAAGAGGACGGGCACAATTTCTCATGAAGGGACACTTTGAGGAATACGAAAAGTCACCAAGATAAGGACAAAAGAGGGAAGGACATTTTTTCTCATGAAGGGTCACCACATGACTTTTCAAAGGCAAGGATATGAAGGGTCATACAAGTTTGGTTCCATTTTCCATTAGGATTGAAGGGTCACAAAGGGGGAAGGCCAAAGGTCATTTGGAAAGCTATAAATAAAGGCTTGAAAAGCCATTTTTAATATGTATGAGAGAAAGAGGTTGATTTGATATTATAATATCTAGCTTAGAAGAGAAATTGTGTGAGATGAATATGATTTCTATTTGTTATATCTAGCTTAAAAGATCAAAGGTGAGAGAAAGGAAAGAGATGTTGTAATGAACTATCATTTGTTGAGATAGAAACATTGAGAGATAGTTGTGTGGTATACACAAAGGGGTTGGTGCTCCTGTGGGTTGGTGCTCATGAATAGTTGCTAGGTTGGTGTTTAGTAAAGGGGTTGGTGCTTGACAAAGGGGTTGGTGCTCTTGTGGGTTGGTGCTCGACAAAGGGGTTGGTTCTCCTATGAGTTGGTGCTCACGAATAGTTTCTAGGTTGGTGCTCAGCAAAGGGGTTCGTGCTCAGCAAAGGGGTTAGTGATCCTGAAAGTTGGTGCTTGTGAATATTGTTTGGGTTGGTGCTCATTCATATACTTGAGATTTTTCTCTGTGCTTTTTCCCACATTGGGTTTCCACGTTATATATGGTGTCTCCCTCTATCTTGTGTAGTGTTTATTATTTGTGTTTTATTGCATATCTTGAATGTTTGATCAAGTAGAATTTGGTTAAGGGAAATTTTTATAAGATATATGATATACTGATTCACCCCCCCTCTCAGTATATCCCATGCTTAACAATTGGTATCAGAGCAGGTTCCTTTTTGAAAAGTTTTATAGCTTGAAGGTAGATTAGGAAAGCATAATGGCTAGGTCACAGGAAGGATTTTCTACAAATAAGGCACCTTTGTTTGATGGGATGAGTTATGCTTTTTGGAGCATGAGAATGAAGATTTATTTGATGGCCCTAGGATTCAACATATGGAAAATAGTGGTGGAGGAATATGAAGAGCCACATACATCTGTAATTACTTCAGCAAAAAAGAAGGCAAGTGAATGTAATGCTAAAGATTTAAATGTTATTTTATGTGGTTTATGTGAATTTAAATTTTTTAAAGTTATGCAATGTAAATCTGCTCATGAAACTTGGGTAAAACTTGAGAATATTTACAAAGGTGATGGAAAGGTTCAACAAGCTAAGCTTTAGACTTTTAGAAGATAGTTTGAAAGTTTGAAGATGGAAGAAGAAGAAGATATAGAAAGTTATCTTTTTGCGAGTTGATCAAATCATAAATCAGATTCAAGGTCTTGGAGAAGGATTAGAAGAGTCAACAGTGGTATAAAAGGTTTTGATATCTCTACCAATGAGATATGATGCAAAGGTTTTGGTAATCGAGGAGATGAAGAATTTAGCCAAGCTAAAGATGGATGAGCTTCATGGTATACTCATGGTATATGAGATGTGGATAGAATAAGATAAACCCTAAAATAGAGAAGTGGCTTTCAAGACATCAAAGAAAGAGAAATCTAAGATTTAAGAATCAAGTGATAGTTCCAGCGATGATGAAGATGACAATGGAGCACTTTTCATTTGCAAGCCAAAAAGAGGAATAGGTAAATATCAAGGAAAATTACCTTTTAATTGTTTTAATTATGGAAAGATTGGACATTTTTTAGCTATATGCCCAAATAAGGGTAATGATGAAGAAGAAGAAAAGCCTACATATAAGAAGAATTTCAAAGGCAAATCCAAGAAGGGATTTGAGAAGAAGAGCCTATATTCTAAGGATCCTAGCTCAGTCGAAGATAGTGGAGTTAGAGATTCAGAAGAAGAAGAGATTCTATTCATGGACATACATGAAGATGATCAAGAAGAAAAGGAGGAGGAAGCTGAAGTGAATATGGAAGGAGAACTCATTTGTGCCCTAGAAGAGTTAAAAGTTGTTGAGAATAAGAATCAAAGATTAAAGCACCAGATCGAGAAAAATGAATATGAGTCAAAGGAAATGATTGAAGATCTATAAGCACACTTTGAAGAATCCAAGAAGAATGAAGAAGATCTAACAGCATAGTTGTAAATAGCAAGAAAAGATTGTGAAAGGTATGTTATTGAAATTTCCTCTTTAAAAGAAGATATTGAGAAAGCAGTCAATGATAAAGTAGTTAGTGATTCAAAATTTGAGGATAGCACTAACATACTAAATAATATATTGGAAAGTCAAAAAGAAAATTCAGATAAGATAGGGATCGGATTTGAAAAGAAGAGCTATGCTGAAGATCTTACAAAAGAGGAAACAAAAAAGGGAGAAGTGAAGAATACAAAGGACATTTCAAATAGAGAAGGTTGGAGGGAAAAAAGCTATAAAAGGCAATCATGTTAGAGATATAAAGATAGGTCTTATTTTTATGGATATTATTTTTATTTTAATAGATATGGTCACAAGAAATTAGAATGTAGAAAAAGAGATAACAATTTCAGAAATAAGGAAAAGGAAAGTCAAGTAGAGTCAAGCAGAAGCCACAACTCTTATTGCTCCTCTATCAAGCTTTGATGAAGAGACCATAGTATGCTACAAGTGCAATAACTTTAGACACATAACTCAGTATTGTAGAAGCATGTTTGAGTCAGTCAAGAAGGATTAGAGTTTCAAAGCTCCATTCATCAACAAGAAGGATCAGAGTTTCAAAGCTCCATTCATCAAGAAAAAGGTTCAGACATGTTCATGGCAGAAGAAACAACCCAAAGATTATATGATGGTTCAGATAGCTTTGCATGTAAGAAATAAAGATCAGCCATGGCTCATTGATAGTGGATGTTTGAGGCATATGACAAGAGATAAAAGTATGTTCATAACTCTAAAGAATATCAATGGTGGTACAGTGAGATTCGGAGACAAAACCACTACCAAGATAGCCAAAAAAGGTACTTTGAGTTTGGATTATGGTAGAACTAGACTAAAAATGTTTTGTATGTAAAAGTTCTTAAACATAATCTATTAAGTGTTAGTCAAATATGTGATCAAGGATACACATTAAAGTTTCATGTTGAAGGTTGTGAGACTAGAAGAAAAGATTCAAATGAGTTGATTGTAGATGCTCAAAGGATAGGGAACAATGTGTATGTATTATTAGATATCTTCTCAAAGGCACGACCAAAGGATACATTCAAAGATCTTCAAGATGAGTTAGGATTAATTTCTATTACTTCCTGCCATTGATGTTCAGCATTAGTTAAGGGGGAGCTAAGTGTTAGCTCTAGGTAGGCCCTTTGCCATTGATGTCAAAGGGGGAGAATAATAGGTATAGGGAACAGGTACAGGTTGCTATAGTAAGGGGGAGTTATTGTATGATTTTAGATGATAGTATATGTAGGTGACAGGATGTGGTAGTTTCAAGATTTTTGGAAATATTGTCATTGATGTCAAAGGTCTAGCATTATTGGTGATAAAGGCCCCATTGCATTTAATGTTTTTTTTAATAGATATATCTTGGCTAATGTGAGTTAATATTTATTTAATATTAATAAATATATTTTTAGTTGCATATGAGATAAAAGAAGGGCCCATGGAGAAGTCAAAGAGTCACGGGGTAAAGACAAAAGAAGGATGGGATGCATTTTCCCATGAAGAGTCATCATGGGGAATTCCAAGAGTCACCAAGTGAAGACAAAAGAGGAAGGGCACAATTTCTCATGAAGGGACACATTGAGGAATACAAAAAGTCACCAAAATAAGGAAAAAAGAGGGAAGGACGTTTTTTCTCCTGAAGGGTCACCACATGACTTTTCAAAGGCAAGGATATGAAGGGTCATACAAGTTTGGTGCCATTTTACATTAGGATTGAAGGGTCACAAAGGGGGAAGGCCAAAGATCATTTGGAAAGTTATAAATAAAGGCTTGAGAAGCCATTTGTAATATGTATGAGAGAAAGAGGTTAATTTGATATTGTAATATCTAGCTTAGAAGAGCAAATGTGAGAGATGAATATGATTTGTATTTTTTATATCTAGCTTAGAAGAGAAAAGGTGAGAGAAAGGAAAGAGATGTTGTAATGAGCTATCATTTGTTGAGATGGAAACATTGAGAGATATTTGTGTGGTATACACAAAGGGGTTGGTGATCTTGTGGGTTGGTGCTCACGAATAGTTGTTGGGTTGGTGCTCGGCAAAGGGCTTGGTGCTCTTATGGGTTGGTGCTCATGAATTGTTGCTGGGTTGGTGCTCAGTAAAGGGGTTGGTGCTCATGTGGGTTGGTGCTCCTATGGGTTTGTGCTCATAAATTATTGTTGGGTTGGTGCTCAATAAAGGGGTTGGTGCTCATGAATAGTTACTAGGTTGGTGCTCAGCAAAGGGGTTGGTGCTCCTATGTGTTGGTGCTCACAAATAGTTGTTGGGTTGGTGCTCAACAAAGGGGTTGGTGCTTCTACAAGTTGGTGCTTGTGAATATTATTTGGGTTGGTGCTCATTCATATACTTGAGATTTTTCTCTATGGTTTTTCCCACATTGGGTTTCCATGTTATATCTGGCATCTCTCTCTATCTTGTGTAGTGTTTATTTTTTGAGTTTTATTGCATATCTTGAATGTTTGATTAAGTGGAATTTGGTTAAGGGAAAGTTTTATAAGAATTATGATATATTGATTCACCCCCCCTCTAAATATATCCTATGCTTAAAAATTTAGAGATTAAAGGAGGTCTTGTGTTTGGAAGCGACATCAATGTTATCCCATTGTGCAAAAATACTCCCTCTTATGGTTATGGGTAAGGCGTGAAGTATCCCCTTCCTTTTAGTTTTGCACAAACCATCTATTCCATTTCATAGTCGATAAGCCACCTCTTACTCTGCTAGTTTGATGGGCACATGGATAGGCTATCTAAGTGGGGTGCATTATGTTCCTTTAATCCTTAATTATATAATCAGGCTATAAATAGATGTCTCCCATGGCCTCAATTGACTTTTTGATCAAGGGTTTGACTCTTGAGATTGGATTCCCATTTATGGACTTTGTTAGCGTTGAATAAACATAATCACAAATGAAGTGGATGTGGTCCTGATATTTGAATATGTGTAACTTTTAATAGTATTAGAAGATTGTTTATATCTTATCAAGTGACCATTCCCAAAGGTTGTGTTGATGTTAACATAACCCCATTTATAAAAAATGGGGTTCCGTGTGTCAAATTATATAAATTTATACCTTAAAATTAAAGATTCACTTGATCAGAGTGTCACTAGCATTATTACACATTATTTTTATTTGAAGATCATCCACACCATGGTTTGGCTAACTTATCTATTCATGGTTTTGATTTAATTTTATCTAAAGTTATAACATTGGATATTTGTGTTTTAGGTTGCAGGTTTAATGGAGCCCATTTGGTAATAAACATGCTTAGGGTTTTGTGATTCAATGTTAAATTGATATTTTACTAACCTTGGTCTATAATTGATTAATTAAATTTGTATTTTAAAACCCTAACCTAATGTTTTACCTAGACCTTTTAATTAAAATTTAAATTTGGTAGGATCTCTTTATTTAAATTTAAGTAGGAACAAATTAAAAATACCATGGACTTAGTTTAATTTTTATCCTAAGGCTTGGTCATGTTTTTCAACACAACCAAACGTTAGGCTAAAAATCATATCTTTGTCTAAATAAACTCATGGTCCCTTTCTTATAAGGCTTAGCCTAAAGTCTTATATTAAGGTTTATTGTATTTATTAATATGATAAAAACCTTAGGCTAAAAATTTACACTGTCTTTGTTATTTGTTGGGTCCTTTTATTTTAGGTTTCTGACCTTGGTCCAAAGTCTCTATGCCTTGGTCCCTTTTAATTCATGGGGTCCCATTTAATATGTTTAGAACTTAGCTTAAATATTTTATCTTAAGTCCTTTATATATGTTCTCAAGATTAAATTTCATTCTTATTTGTAAGATCAACAATCTGTGCTTGCTCATATAGGATGGATACAATAGAGCATGACAAGTATTGAAAATTCAAATCCTAACCAAAAAGTTAAAGCTCAAGCATGTTCCCAAGATCTATGGTATACATGAGCCTAGTACAGAGATCAAATGATGTGTACAATGTTGAATTGTTAAAGGTTATATGGAGCTCCATATGGGTGACAAGTGTCACCATCATAGAAACCCAGTATAGAGATCAAATGATGCATGGGAGACTAGTACAAAGAGCACATGAGCACAAAGTAGTCACCATGATGAACCTAATAATGAAAAGTGGAAAACTCATACAAAATCCCCATAGACATATTTAAAATTGAGGGTCACATGACCATTAATGACATTCACATAGACATCAAATGATAGTCATGTGGATGTCAAATTTAAGACAACAAATATCCCTATGGATGTGTTTAAAATTGATGGTCGTACACCCATCAGTGATGTTCACATGGATGTAAAATGAAAGTCATGAGGACATAAATTTTAAGATAGCTAGCTAGATCCAAATAATCTAAAGATATATGGTCCATGTTGATTCGTACAAAAGGATCAAATGGTGTGAGATAAAGGCAAGAAATTTAAAAAGAAATGGTCATTTTGTTTTTGAACATTGATGAATAAAGTGCCACAGAGTGCCATGAAGGTGACACATAAGAAGAAAGCAACTAAATTGAAGATCTAGTAAGACAGGTGGTGCCAAGGTATAAAAACTTGATATAGGTAAATCATAGGGTATGAGGCTTGTGATTTAATCTCAAGACAACCATTGAAGTATTGTTCAAACCTATAAGAGTGCCCTGGAGAAGCACAAGGACCATAACCAAACCCTATTAACATTATGATTGACCTAAATAAGGCTATATTATCACCTATGTAAAGATAAGTCAAGATAGATTCTAGTAATGATTAGTTTAAAAGGATTTATAATAATGATGGGTGACCTCTCCTATATCCTCGAGCAACTTGGAGATATGATAGTGCATGTATTAGGTAGTATCAAAAAGCAATGAAGACCCCATAATAGTAATAGAGCACTTCATCAGCTAGAGGGTTCTCAAAATTAAAATATTCCTCCTATGGCTAAGCCTTATCCATTTTAAAAGTGGAATATTTTATTTTCAAAGGCATGTGTGGTTTTTAAAACACACTACTTATAGATCAGTCCATTGGGAAAGTCTAGTGTATTTATAAAGCATTTGGGGAAAGAATAGTTGTCCCTACACTTGTACCTTTTTCATTGGTTAAGATTGACTGACATGTCACCTTGATCTTTATATAAAAGTGGTATTGCCCATTGTCAATAAGCGGGGAGTTTTTGAGCCAAAACTTGTGTAAAATTTTGAGCAATTAATGCAAGTGAGGAAGTTTGAAAATATTGACCATATCCATTTATTATTATGGTTTCTCTCTCAGTTGATTTTTCCTATTTCTAGATTTGAATGGTTCTTATGAATTCTTAGTGTGCATCTTTTAATTATATATTTTTAAACTTGTTCTAATGCTAGGTTGCTTGAAAGTTTTAAGTTAATTTTGTTTCCTTTACTCTTTTTGTATTTTGGCTAATGTTGTTTGTTTTTAAGATAAATCTTTAAAGTGAACTTAGTTCTTATTTACAATTTTCTCATTCCTTAAATTTTTGCTTGATGTGTAGTAAGATTTGAGATCATACTATTTTGTATTATACATTGGTTAAGTGCATACTTGGAGGACATTTGAACTTTATCATAATGTTTGGGAGGAAGATCAACATCTTTTTTCTGCCTTACCCTTCCTTTTGTCTTTTTTTAACTAGATCACTCTATCTTAATTTCTCTTTGTAAATATCCATCTTAAATTAGTTACTAGGTTAGTTCTTGATCATAATTCAATGTTCTTATCATATATACTACTTATTTTGTATAGATCTATTATTTGGACAAAGTAGCTCCCAACCACCAAACATTATAAATATTGTGAAATAGTCAAAAAAAGATTATCACAACTTGTAACTCATACATTAATTTCTTAGGAATTATAAAATGATAAGTGTTTCTTAAAAACTTTGGGCACCTATGGTACATATTTAGGTATCAATAGGTGAAGATTCGCTAGTGCTAGAAGGAGGGCCTTTAGCTAGATCTTTATGGATTTGTAGAATCTTTGCTAATTTTGGTGTGTTTTTATCAAAGATTGGTATGATCTTTTCATATTTATTTTATCATTTGATAAATTATGTAAATATCATAATTATTTATGGTTATATACTAGTCTTTGGACTTCCTTTATCCAAATATCAATATTCTTTGAATATCCATGGATATTCATGCAAAGGTAGTTTATGCTTTGTGTATTTCCCATGTTTAAGTTAGTAATAGAAATTTTATATAAAAATTTATTGTTTATTTGAAAATTTGAGTTTATTCAAGCTTAAGAGTGTGAAAATATCTCTCATTCATCAGTCTATATGTATCTTTGAGCTTACTTAATTTAAATATAATCATGTTTTACATGTATTTATGCAAAATTGACTTAACATGCAAACTTAATCATTATTCTTTGCAAAGATCAGTTTGATGCATCCTATCTTAAATAGGTTTCAAAATTCACAAGATGGAAATATAAAATAGGGTGAGACTAAGGTAAGTGAAATATCTCAAACTCTCAACCAACTTCACCAAGTTAGGGTGCTCATGTGTTCAAGGTATGGATTGTTTAGGTGGTTCCTTAATCAATGTTCTAGGTATATTACATGATCTTCCTCAAAATGTTTAAAGGTATTTTCGTTCTTTTAATCCTAATAATGTTATTTCTATTGAAGATCATATTAATTAATTCAATGTTGCTCCAAGATTATTAAATATAGTTCATGATGATGTATTGTGTAGATTATTCCCATTCACTTTTAGAGATGTTGCATATGATTGATTTTTCAACCTACCATAAAATTACATTACTAGCTGGAATGACTTTAATAATATTTTAATTGATAAATTTAGAAAAATTATCAGTCCATACACCCTTTACCAATATTTCATCATAGTTAAGAGAAATTTCAATGAGATTGTAAGAACCTTTAATGCTAGGTTGCAAAAGGTGTTTATCATGACCATGGCCCCATATAAACCTAACATGGCTTTGGCTTTAGATATTTATAGGGATGCCTTGGATCCCATGACCTCTATGTTATTCAAAATATTTGAAAATGTCATAAATAAATTAGCATTAGCTTATGCTAAAGTTGTGATCATTAATGACCAAATGCAACCCCAAGGTCAAATGGCATAATCCATCCCTAATGCCAATTAGAATATACCTACTTTGAACCAGCCTCCAGTTTGGAACAAATTACTATTGAGTCATCCATATCCTAGTTAAAACATTGGGTTCATAAATAACACTTCTAGTAGGATTCATCCACAAAATCATGGAACTTTAATGCCCATATCTAGTAGTAATGCTCTAGTTTGTTATCCTGAGACACTAAAAAATTCAAATGACTTGATATTAGAAATGGTCCAAAAACTGAGCACGTACTTTCTTTAATTGAAAAACATTTAGGAAATATAAGTAAAGGCTCTAAAAATAACTATGATTATCAAAGTTTCAATAGGCCTCTAAATGGGTTTTATGATGATAAAAATAATATATCATATGAAAACATCTAAATGAATTTATGTGATATGGATTTTACTGATCATTATCATGTTTTTGAAACATATCAAGATGAAAGGGATATAAATAAAATTGTGCCTAATCAAAACAATATTGCAAGCACATATATATTTGCAAGGACATATTAAGGTTTCATGATAAAGGCTTTTGATTTTTCATTTGATGAGTAAAGTGAACCTGAAGATAGTCTAGAAGAAGGAACAACTCTTCAAGATGAGCAACCCCATAAACAAGGTCAACTTCAAGATGACCTCTTTACAAAAGATAGGTGTGAGGGCAATTCATATGAGGAAATTATTATAATAAAGGATACTATTGAATAAGATGACCATGTGTAGTAATTACACTAGGATTTCCTAAAAGAAATTGAGGTGTCCCAAAAAGGCAATGATTTCTTGGAAATCCCAAAACTAGAAGAGTTGCCTTTCTTCATTGATGATGAAGATGAAGTGGGTGAAAAATATTAGGAATTATCATATGACTTCATCAAAAGGTCAGGATATGGGACCAACATATTTTTGATGGTAATATTCTAGATGAACATCATTTAGTTGATCAGGATGAAGAAGACTTTTAGGATGACTTGGAAGATTTTTATGCAAAAATTGGTAATCCATTTCCACCTCAAAAAGAGTCCAATGAAAACATTAGTCTAAGTATGCTAGCTAAGCTACCATTATTGAGTGAATATTATATAAGCCACTATATATCTATGGATGAAGTAGGACTAGCACTCTTGCTGTAAAGTAGAAGAATTTGGGATGGAGATGATTGGATTTTAAACCCATATCTTCAATTTATGTACTGGAAGATAGAAATAGGAAACCAATATGCATCACCTAGAAGATGAAATCATAAAAACACTTCTATCCATAAAAAATTCTATTGAATGGAAATAATCATGACTTAATATTCCATGGTAGGATAAATAACTTTCCATTTGATCCTGGAGGTAAGTTATTTATGTAGTTAGTGTAGGGATTGATTTAGTTTCTTTCCTATTCTTTGTGTCTTACTTTTCTCCTTCATGTCCCTTATTTGTATATAGTGTTTTTTATATATGTTTATTTTCTATTTCTTTTTTCCTTGATTTTAAATAAGTCCTTTTGGATAATTCTCAGCTCAGGTTTTATCTAGTTGTTTAAGAAACTTCATAATTTAGAAATGGAGGTATGACTTCTCAATATTGGTTGATCATGGATTATTGAAATATGAGCTTAATGTTATAATTTAAAGAAGCTATCAAAGACTAATGGATAAGTTAATCATTTCATGATATTTTAAACCTTATTCTAATCTAAGCTTGGTTTTCAGAAGGATTGCACATGTAGGATGAAATATTAAACTATTAGTACACAACCATGCTTGCACTTAAAAAACATTAATTGCATGGAACAAAGTTTAAAACTAAAGATGATCTTTCAAAAATCAAACACTTGACCAAATCCTTAAACCCGACTAACTTGGTTCCCAAACTTTGCTAGAAAGTCAAAATCACTTGAAAAAATCCAAAAATAAGATCATTGTTTCAAACAGATTTCTAAGCAAAGGTGATTCTAGTAATTTCCATCATAAATTTGGACATCTAATTGGTAGTGGAACAAGGCCTTAAGTAGATCCAAAGGCATTTATGTCAGGCCTATGAATGCCTAGCCAGAAGAAGAAGAATGCCCAAGCCTTCCTTGAGCTAAAGCATAGTTATTAATGAATATTCAAACATGATGAAAGTTTATGTTAATGATTAAAGTCATAAACTTGGAAATTGTTTTCTAAATCCTATGGCTATCAGTAAGTGGAATCAAAACACACACACAACATGACTATGTATTGATATTTGATCATAATTCTACATGTGCAAGATTTATTCTAACCATGAACTGATCTTAATAATGGTGTATGATCAAATGGAATAAATAGCTTAATTATTATTCTAAACTAGAGTCTTTGAATTCTAACATATTACTATGTTTCCCCCAAAAGTTACCATTTATTGAGGTCAACATAACTCCATTTCTAAAAAATGGTGACCCATGTGTTAAATTGTACAAATTTGTACCTTAAAATTGAAGATTCACTTGATCAAAGTGTCATTAGCATGATTTCACATTATTTTTATTTGAAGATCATCCTCACCATGGTCTAGATGCCTTATCTATTCATGGTTCTAGTTTAATTTTATCTAAAGTGCTAGCATTAGATATTTGTGTTTCAAGTTGTAGATTTAATGCATCCTATTTGGTAATAAAAATGATTAGGGTTTTATACTTCAATGTTAAATTGATCTTTTACTAACCTTGGACTATAATTGATTAATTAAATTCATATTTTGAAACCCTAGCCTAATGTTCTAACCAAACCTTTTAATTCAAATTCAAATTTAGTGGGAGCTCTTTATTTAAATTTAAGCTAAAACAAATTAAAAATACCATGGACTTAGTTTAATTTTTATCCTAAGGATTGGTCATGTTTTTAAACACAACCAAACCTTAGGCTAAAAATCCTAGCTTGGTCTAAATAATCACATGGTCTCTTTGTTATAAGGCTTAGCCTATAGTATTATCTTAAGGTTCATCATATTTATTAATATAATAAAAACCTTAGGCTAAGACTTTATGTTATGTCTTTATTATTCATGGGGTTTTATTTTAGGTTTCTAACCTTGTTCTAAAGTCTTTATGCCTTAGTCATTTTAATTCATGGGGTCCCCTTTGGTATGTGTTGGGTGAATATTTTGTCACTAGCTAACTGATGAGTAAAATAGGTCTCTTCAACCACAACATAGGGAGATTGGTTGGCCAGATGTGTAGGTTTACCACATTAAAAGGGGACAAATCTCTCCTCTCATCAAGGGGAGGTTCCTTGTAAATATGAGGAGGCTATATACTATATATAAGCAGAAAATAACACTCAGGGGTAGGATAATACCATCTATCTCTCTTTTTTTAGAGATGATGTTCACAGACAAAGGAGAAATCTTGGTGATAATATTGAAGGCACTTCTCTTCTTTCAGAAGTGATCTTGCAGGAAGTAGTAGGAGTTCTTTTAGGTAGTGACAAGTGACTGGTAATAAAGGGCGTAGTAACTAGCAAACTAAGATGTAGCACAAAGTCTCCACCACGATTGTCCAAGAGTGAAATACGAAGGACAATGAGGGCACAAAGTCATCCCAAGGTCCTTTACACAAAAATAGAAAATAGACAAACACACTAAAGACAATTTTAGATAGCACAAAGTCTCTCCACAGTTAGCTTCAGGACACCTTCTTGATTACTTCCACTAGTTCTACTTATTTCATTCACTGGACAACAACACATTCAGAAGATAGACATAAGAACAATCTCCTAAAATGATACAAGTTATAACAATGCAAAGTCTGAAAGTAAATTGCTTTCTCATTCAAACAAATAAATATGATGAACAATCTAAGCTTAAAGTCTTAATATTCACCTCTCAATTTGGGCAGATCTTCACTTCTATAATGGAAAAGTCTCCCTTTGCTTAAGACAAGAGATTACCATGTATAACAACTAAGGAAGTCTTGGCACTTTTTTCCATGGAGTGACCCATGTTATATTCAATGCTTTGAATGCATCTCTAGTTTTGTCAAAGGACCATGCTAAAAAATAGGGTGGTTGCCTTAATTGTGGCATGCTAAGTCATCTCAAATGTCTCCTCCTGGGTCTGGGTCATCTGGTTTGTCACTTGATGTCTACACAACTATCCATTTTTCCTTTACTCCAAGGGAGATAAACAGGGTGCACCTTCAATGTTTGTAAGCTCAAAAATCTACTTTGTAGACTATTCTAGCTACTGAAATAACTACTACATAGATATTTCCCTCTTTATCTCTTCTTGGTTTTGTCTTTTCCTAGAATATAAGCTCTTAGGGCTATATTCTTAGCTTTGCTAGCCTTTTCAACTCCTTCTCTCAATGGTTCTTCCCTTTGTCATTTTGGCATTTGAAATGGTTCATTTTATCCTTGCCTACCCTTCGAAAGGGTTGTTTGACCTCCAAGGTTTCCTTTCAAAAAAGTTGCAAGGGTATTTTTGGCTTCGAAGTGCCCTCCACAAGGGCACTTATCCTTTGGGCTTTTGAAATTGAACTAACTAATTAAAAATGCCTAAGTGTCAAGAGATCATTTCTTTCCTACAGAGTTCATAGAAATGAACTTGTAGAGTTTGTAGAAATGTATCTGCAGAGTCTGTAGAACCCAGTCCATAGAAACTAGAAACTAACCTATAGAGTCCATAGTTTTGATTCCATAGATTTAAGTCCATAGAACTCCTCCTACAAAGTCCATAGATTCATTCCTATAGAGTCCATGTATTCCTTCCTGTAGAGTCTATAGAAATGAGTCTATAGAATTCTTCCTACAGGGTCTATAGATTTTTGCCTGTAGAGTCTGTAGATTCCTTCCTATAGAGTCCATAGAAATGAACCTATGAAGTCCATAGTTTTGAGTCCATAGAAATGAATCTATAGAATTCTACCTGTAGAGTCCATAGATTCCTTCCTATAGAGTCCATAGATTCCTTCCTATAGAGTTCATAAAAATGAACTTGTGAAGTCCATAATTTTGAGTCCATAAAAATGTGTCCATAGAATTTTGCCTATAGAGTCCATAGATTTCTACTTGTAGAGTCCATAGATTTCTACCTGCAGAGTCTATAGAAATGTATCTAAAGAGTCCTTTAGTTGAAAAAGTTTGAAAAATAGAGAATTTGAAGGCCTAGAACAATTTTTGAGAAGGGAAGAGAGAATTTTTGGTATGTAAGACCAAAAATAGTTCATGTGTTGTCCCAAAAATGAGTGATAGACTTTGGGAACAACATCTGGCTCCAGTTGGGGAACTTCCTTCAGTTGAAATTTTAAAGCACCTAAGGGGAGTAGAAACTAGAATCTCCAATGTTTTGAAGTGTGCCATTAGGCTATGGAGTCATGCCAACCAAAAATAAAGGTGCCAAAAATGAAAATGAGTAACAAAAAGCACAAAATAGAACAAAAGACTATATAAATATACATATGTATAGGTGAAATTATCTGATACTTCAAGAATTGAAGTGCTTTAGATGCTGCCCATTGTGATGCAGAGAAAAGAGCATGCCATCTTGATACTTCAATAGGAAACTATTTTCACTGTTGAGCTCATGGATAGTAAATGGGCCTCTCCATAGGAAATCAAATTTCCCATGCATTCCCTTTGGTTCTCCTCTCTTGTCCCATAAAAGGACCTGATCTCCAATATAGAAATCCTAGGTTTTTACTTTCTAGTCAAAGAGCTTCTTCACCAGACTTTGATGTGCAACAATTTTGTCCACCACCATAGTTTGCTGCTCATCTAGCTCAGTCAAGCACATGATCCTTTTATCTATGGAGCTTTCATATGTCTGATCTTTGACTGCCTTTGACAATCTCAATGCTAGAAATTCTAGGGTGATTGGTATCTTTACATTAAGACCATATAGAAGTTAGAAAGGTGACATACCTATTTCCCTCTTGGGTGTAATTATGTCTACCCATAAAGCGTCAACCAATGCTTTATGCCATGTTCGTTGGTTGTCATCCACTAGCTTTTTGATGATGGTCACCAGGTTCTTGTTGCTTGACTTAGCTTGACCATTCCCTTGTGGGAAATAATCAAAAGAGTGAGAGAGAGCAACCTCATAATAAAAATATAAATGAGTGATCTCATGAGAAGAGAAATAGGTAGCATTATCCATTATAATCTTAGTTGGGACCCCAAACCTGGAAATGATGTTCTCCTTGAGGAAATCACATACTACCTGAAGTAACATGCTTGGTTAGAATTGCTTCCACCCATTAGGTGAAGTAATCTATGGCTGTGAGGATATAATCATGTCCAACACTTGAAGATGGGTTTACAGCACTAATGAAATTGATTCCCCATTGCTGAAATGGCTCTTCTATCACCACTGGGTTGAGAGGTAGAGTAGCTAACTTGGGCCTTCGCATGAACTGTTGACACAGTTCGCACTTTCATACCCATTTGTATGCATCTTTAAATAGAGTAGGCTAGTAATACCTGGCTCACAAAATCTTATGGGCAATCATAAGCATAGAAAAATGTCCTTCATAGGCTAGATTGTGGAAGGACCTTAAAAGTTAGTTCTGCTACTCTTTATCCACGTAGCAAAGGAACACTCCATCAAGGCTCCTCTTGTATAGGCCGTTATCCTAGAGGACAAAATTGGTAGCTTTAAATTTAATAGTCCTCCTTTCTTTATGAGATAGGTGGGTAGGACACTCATCGTAAGTAAGGAAATGAGCAATACTTAAATACCACTCATTCATGGTGGAGACAAAGAGGATTGTTGGTGTGTCTTCCACTTCTTTTTCTTCATGCCCTACTTCCTCAAGTTTGTTGTCAGCAATCAATTGACATAGGCCCTTTCCTCTCACAAGCTTCATCAATTTGATAACTAGATCAAACTCTTGGATTTTAGCAATCCAATTCCCCCTTTTGGTTCTGAACTTCTACTGAGTTAGTATGGATTTAACAGTGGTATCAAGAACCAAGGTAGTAACGTGTGAATTGAGGATGTAAAAATGGAAATGTTTTACTGCCTTTACCACTACATAAGCATGATTCTCCATGTTTGAATACTTTAGGTCATTATCTTTGAGAGGATAGCTCATAAAGGATATGGGAGATTCCATACCTTCTTCATTCTGCTAAACTAGAATTGCTGAAAGTGTGTGTTCAGAAGCATAACTATACATGATGAAATCCTTGGTATAGTCTAGACAAACTAGAATTGGGCCATGGGCAATGGCTGTCTTGATGTCTCGAAATGCCAATTTACCTTCTTTAGTCCAACTAAAAGTGGCCTTTCTTTTCATCATATCCACAATATGATGAGTCTTCTCAACAAACTTGGGGATGAACCTTCGTAAAAAATTCACCTTTCTAAAGAAAGAGTGAACTGCAATTTTACTTGTAGGCAAGGTAAGTTCCTAGATGGATTTGACTCTTTTTGAGTCAATTTTTATGCCTTATCAAGATACAATGTGCCTGAGGAGTTTCCCTTTTGTTACCCCAAAAATAGACTTCTTGAGATTCAAAGAAATGCCATTCTAGTGGCAGCATTCCATCACTTGTTATAAATGGTGCACATGATCCAAGTGATGCTTAGAAAAGACTGTTAAATCATCCAAGTACACCATAATGAGATTACCCATTTCATCTTTGAAATTAAAGTCCATTTCTCTCTAAAAGGTAGCACCATCATTTATTAGGTCAAATGGCATTCTTCTATAGGTGAAGGTGCCCCAAGGTGTGGTGAAGGCAGTCTTATGCTAGTTGGCTTCACCAACTTTAACTTGATTGTATCCTGAGAAGCTGTCTAGCATTGATAACATTTCTAAACTAGTCACCGTCTAAAGGACTTGATCCATGATGGGCAAAGGATAATTATCCTTTAAGGATGACTGATTCAAATTCTTAACGTCCACGTAGAGGCAAATTTCATCATTCTTCTTCCCCATAGGTACTATATTGGCAATCCATGTGGAATGATGGATTGAGAAAATTATCCTAGCATTCAACATTTTTTGTATTTTAGATATAATAGTACTTGATATCTTCAGATTGTAATGTCTATATTTTTGCTTGTAAGGCACTGAATCACTTTTGAGAGGAATGTCATGGAAGATTTCTTCAGGCCTGAGTGACTTCAGATCATCATAGGAGCACACTATGACATCCATGTACTAGCAAAGTAGAGTAGTGAAATTGAATCTCTCCTCAAGAGTTAAACATTTTGCAATGTTTTCCATCTTGAGATCTTCCTTGGTACCCAAATTTATCTGATCAAACTCCTAGGAGGAGATTGAATTTATCTGCTACTATTTGATGAATCTGTCATGCTTGTCAAACAACTTCTCAAGAGAAACCAAGCCTTTTGAGATCTTATTCCCTTTAAGTTATAAGAATTCTTCACCTACATCTACACTTGGTTCAATCTTCTAAGGTTTACTACCTTTGAATTGAATCCATTCAAAGCTATCATTTTGCTCCAAGAAGGCAATGATTTGGTTGTCATTTTTAAACACTTACCAATGACTAGCATTATCAGGTACACTTGGTCAGAATACCAGCTCAATAGTGTACTTGTGTCCTTTGAAGTCTGGGTGGGGGACCAAAAGAGTTACCAAAATAGCCAATGTATCAGCTCTATCATTGAATTCCCTAGTTATGGTAGAGATGATGAAAGCATCAAAGCTTTCAATGTGATCCCAAACTATATTGTGGTAATGGTGCAATCTCTTGTTTTTAGTTTGATACAGGTTCCTCACCTAATAAACCACCAATTTATCATCTCCTTTGGCATGAAGGAGCTTGATACCTTTGTCTCGAGTAGCCTTCAATCCAAGTAATAGAGACTCATACTCAGTTATGTTGTTGGTGTTGCTGAACTGCAACTTGTATGAAGAAGGAAAGATATCTCTTTAAGGAAATATCAACACAATCTCAGCTCTTAAACTGGTAGAGGAGAAGCTACCATCAAATTATAGAATCCATACCTCCTCAGATACTAATTTTTCCTTGGATTCTTTTTCATTTGGAGGGAGATATTTTTATACACTTAAACTACACTCCACTAATTCTTCTATTATTCTATCTGAGCTAATTTTGCAAACTATCATTTTCAAAAATTTCATCAAATCAAACATGAACATCCTCTGTGGTCAAGAAATAATTGCCCATGCCTAAAGACTCAAATAGAATTTGAGATTCAAGCACTGATATTTGAGTAACCACATATTTTGCTTCCTTTTTAGGGAGTAACCTCTTCATGATGCCTTTAACAGGGATCCTTGCCTTAGACAAGTCCATGCTCAACTCACCACCAACATCCTTGCAAAAATTTCAGCCAAGAAGGATGCCTTATGAAGCTAGGATGTCGGCCACCAAGACAGTCATCTTGATTCTTTTATTTGGGAATGCTACAAATACAAATTAGGCTTCCTTAATTTGTCCCAGCAATGGCACTTGTTTGTTCTCTATGGAGAAACATCTCCCAAATTTCTTGGTCAGTGTGAGACCAAGAGATTCTACCACTTTGGCAGGCATAACATTATCTGAAGCTCTGGAATAAATGATGCAATTGCTCAACTTGTGACCATTTATCAATAGGGAAACATAGAAAGGATCTATTTTCCCAGGGGTAGAAGGAGGAGTAATGACAAGGTTGTTTAAGATAGACATGTTCTTTGGGGGATCATGAGTTACCTTCTTAGCATCTGGTCTTGCAGGGATGGTTTGGTTCTTTACACATTGAACTAACTTATCCAACTGATTAGGGTTGGATTATAGGAATTCAAATTTAGACATTTGAATTTTGGTTTTCTTTATGTGCTCAATTATGTCAAACATCTAAAATGAACTAGGAAGAGAGGATGGGAGCTCATCCTTTTGATTTTTAGAAGGGGGAGGACTCTTATACGAATTTGAAGTAAAAGGTGTAGGGATGTTTGATGTACGTACCTTTTTTTCAATCATTGGGTCCTTTGGCTAGAAAGGTAGAGTGGTTCCCAACTTGGAAATTAAGATTATAGGTTGAGCTCTCTCCTCTGTTCCTTCTTTATCAGCTTTCTAGGCTAACTGGTTCTTGGACTAGGTGAAAATAGCATATGATCCCTCATCTACTTTCCCTTCACTTCTGGGTTCATCTTAGTAATTCAAAAAACCAATGTTAGAGTCACTAACTAATTCTTCTTCTCCCTCTATGAAGATATTAGCATTATCTTCAAGGTTTAATTTAGGTTGGAAGGAGAAATATGTTTTTGCCTTAAGATATCCAACTGCTAAATTGGTTGGAGGTGCTTCAATGGCAAGGTTATTCCTCTGAGGGGGAGGAAGATGATTTGCTTGTCCTTGATTCCTGGCAGCATTACCCTAGTAAGACTAATTAGGGAATGTCCTCCTTGGTGCATCTCTGTATGAAGGATTAGATGACATTCCTTACACCATTTTCTTTCTAAGAGCTAGTAATTCATTTGCTAGCTTCTGCACCATTGGATTAATAGTGGCTATAGATGAGTATTCAAAAGATGAAGAGGATTTACCTCTGTTAGGATATCTTCTTATCTTTCCTACCAAGATAAGGTCATCTTCCACCTCAGTGGCCAAGTCTTGAGCAGCCTTAAGGTCTATTTGGCCATCACGTCTCAGTAGAAAACTCACTTTAGGCAACTATGAGTTGATGAAGAGGCATTTGAAGTTTTCAGGTGTTGGTAAGCAATTACAGGAATTCTATTCCTCAGCTTGTCAAACTTGGCTATGAAATCCCTCATAGGCTCATGAGGCTCCTTCTTCATCTATGTGAGCTGGGCTAGCAAGGCATGTGCATCTTCAGTAGGCTTGAACCTAGCTTCAAATTTAGCTTTAAGAGTGTCCCAATTAGTCATTGATTGAGCCTACAGATGGTAGAACTAGTCTATAGCAACACCTTGTAGTGTTTCCACAAATATCCTAACTACAATGTCTTCATATTCCACTCCTATAACACCACATGCTATGCTGAAGGCTACAACATGTTTATCAGGATGAACTTTCCCATCACCAAATAATTTGGGGAAATTCTTCCTTGAACTGCATGGAAGCTCATGTAGAGGTGGAGTTAAATTGAGTGGACCAA
Source organism: Torreya grandis (assembly GCA_037957365.1). Classification (NCBI taxonomy): domain Eukaryota; kingdom Viridiplantae; phylum Streptophyta; class Pinopsida; order Cupressales; family Taxaceae; genus Torreya; species Torreya grandis. Next base: position 224,297 of record JARHVA010005436.1, read on the forward strand.
AAGAGTTACCCCAGGGGCCTTGAGTTGCCATGATTTGATTATGGACAAGGGTGATAAAAAATATAGGTGGAGTATGTATAGGCAAGGCTCTACTAATAGTAGAAAAAGAAGCTTTGCCTTATGTTGGTGACCTGGTATGGGTAGGAGGAACACTCCTGGATTGTTGAACTTGAAGTTGGGGAGGGAAAAAATCAAAATTTCCTTGTTACACCAACTCAAAAATAAGGTCAACAACACCTTGGGATCTCTATTTTCTAGTATAATGTGGAGTTACCAGATTACAAAATAAAAATGGATAAGGAGCTGACTCTGCTTCAGCTTGAAGCTTGAGGCTTCAAACTACGTGCTCTTCCCTAGTGGATCTAGTTTGCATACTATATTATATAATCGAAATGGATATAATATAAATGGATAAGGATAGAGATTGCTTCAATTTGAAACTTGAGGCTTCAGACTGAATGTAATGTCCCCAACAGAGTCACCACAACTTGTTGAATGAATATTTTGTCACTAGCTAATTGATGAGTAAAATAGGTCTCTTCAACCATAGCATAGGGAGATTGGTTGGCCAGATGTGTAGGTTTACCACATCAAAAGGGGACAAATCTCTCCTCTCATCAAGGGGAGGTTCCTTGTAAATAGGAGGAGGCTATATACTATATGTATAAGCAAAAAATAACACTTAGGGGTAGGATAATACCATCTATCTCTCTTTTTTTAGAGATGATGTTCATAAACAAAGGAGAAATCCTAGTGATAAGACTGAAGGCACTTCTCTTCTTTCAGAAGTGATCTTGCAAGAAGCAGCACGAGTTCTTTTAGGTAGTGACAAGTGACTGGTAACAAAGGGCATAATAACTACCAAACTGAGATGTAGCACAAAGTCTCCACCTCAACTGCCCAAGATTGAAATACAAAGGACAATGAGGGCACAAAGTCATCCCAAGGTCCTTTACATAGAAATAGAAAATAGACAAACAAACTAAAGACAATTATAGATAACACAAAGTCTCTCCACAGTTGGCTTCAGGACACCTTCCTGATTACTTCCACTAGTTTTGATTATTTCATTCACTGGACAAGAACACATTCAGAAGACAGACATAAAAACAATCTCCTAAAATGATACAAGCTATAATAACACAAAGTCTAAAAGTAACTTGCTTTCTCATTCAAACAAAGAGATATGATGAACAATCTGAGCTCAAAGTCTCAGTATTCACCTCTCAATTTGGGCAGAGCTTCACTTCTATAATGGAAAAGTCTCCCTTTGCCTAAGACAAGAGATTACCATGTATAACAACCAAGGAAGGCTTGGCACTTTTTTCCATGGAGTGACTCATGTTGCATTCAATGCTTTGAAAGTGTCTTTAGTTTTGTCAAAGGACCATGCTAAAAAATAGGGTGGCTACCTTAACTGTGGCATGCTAAGTCATCTCAAATGTCTCCTCCTAGGTCTAGGTTATCTAGTTTGTCACTTGATGTCTACGCAGCTGTCTATTTCACCTTTACTCCAAGGGAGAAAAATAGGGTGTGACTTTAATGTTTGCAAGCTTGAAAATCTACTTTGTAGACTATTTTAGCTATTGGAATAACTACTGCGTAGATATTTCCCTCTTTATATCTTCCTAGTTTTATCTTTTCCTATAATCTGAGCTCTTAGGGCTATATTCTCAGCTTTGTTGGCCTTTTTGGCTCCTTCTCTCAGTGATTTTTCCCTTTAGAATTTTGGCCTTTGAAATGGTCCATTTTATCCTTGCCTGCCCTCTAAAAGGGTTGTTTGACCTCCAAGGTTGCCTTTTAAAAAAGTCTCAAGGGTCCTTTTGGCTTCGAAGTGCCCTCCACAAGGGTACTTATCCTTCAAGATTTTGAAATTGAACTCATTGATTGAAAATGCCTAAGTGTCAAGAGCTCATTTATTTCCTGTAGAGTTCATAGAAATGAACCTACAAAGTTTATAGAAATGTATCTACAGAGTTTGTAGAACCCAGTCCATAGAAACTAGAAACTAACCTACAGAGTCCATAGTTTTGAGTCCGTAGAACACCTCGTGTAGATTACATAGATTCCTTCCTATAGAGTCCATAGATTCCTTCCTACAGAGTCTATAGAAATGAGTCCATAGATTTTTTCCTGCAAAGTCCATAGATTCCTTCCTGTAGAGTCCATATAAATGAACCTATGAAGTTCATAGTTTTGAGTCTATAGAAATGAGTCCATAGAATTCTGCCTATAGAGTCCATATATTCCTTCCTATAGAGTCTATAGATTCCTTCCTATAGAGTCCATAGAAATGAACTTGTGAAGTCCATAGAAATGAGTTCGTAGAATTTTTCCTTCAGAGTCCATAGATTTCTGCCTGCAGAGTCCATAGATTTTTTCCTGCAGAGTCTATAGATTCCCTTAGCTGAAAAAGTTTGAAAAATAGAGAATTTGAAGGCTCAGAACAATTTTTGAGAAGGGAAGAGAGAATTTTTGGCTTGTAAGACCAAAAATAGTTCATGTGTTGTCCCAAAAATGAGTGACAGACTTTGGTAACAACAATATGTTTAGAAGTTAGCTTAAATATTTTATCCTAATTCCTCTATATATGCTCTCAAGATTAACTTTTGTTCTTATTTATAGGATCAATGATCCATGCTTGTTCATATGATATGGATCAAATGGAGCATGACAAGAATTGAAAAGTGTAAACCTGACCAAAAAGTTAAAGCTCGAGCATGTTCCTGAGATCTCTAGTTCATGTGAGCTTGATAAAGAGATTGAATGATGTATGCAATGTTGAATTGTCAAAGTTTCTATGGATCTCTATCAAGGTGACAAGTGTCACCATCACAAGAGCACAATACAAAGATCAAACTATGTATGGGAGCCTAGTATAAAGAGAATAAAATCACCAAGTAGTTATCATGTAACACACATAAGAAATAGGATGAACCCAAGAATGATAAGTGGTAAGATTAGTAAAAATCCTTGTGGACATGTTTAAAATTAATAGTCACATGCCTATCAATGACATTTATGCAAATGTCAAATAATGGTCTCACATATGTCAAATTTAAGATAGTAAATATCCTTATGGATGTGTTTAAAATTTATGGTCACGTGCCCATCAATGATGTTCACACGGACATCAAATGATGATTGTGAGGATGTGAATTTTAAGATGATTGGATCCAAATAATTTGAACATCTATAATATGTGTTGATTTTTATAAAAATATCAAATGGTGTGAGATAAAGGTAATGGTCATTTTGTTTTTTAACATTGATGAGTAAAGTGCCATAGAGTGCCACAAAGGTGGCACATAAGCAAATTAACTGAATTGAATATTTAGTAGACTCAGTAGTGTCAAGGTATAAATTCTAAATATAGGTAAAGCCTAGGGCATGAACTTGTGATTTAAACTCAAGGAATCCATTAAATCACTATTCAATCTTGTAGGAGTGCCTTAGAGAAGCATGAGAACCATAACCAAACCCTATGAGCATTATGATTGACCCAAAGGAGGATAAATTATCACCTATGTGAAGATAAGTTGACCCAGAGTATATTAGTGAGTAGTTTATAATCATTTTCATCAATTATGGGGTACCTCTCCTATATATTTGAGTAGCTTTGAGATATGATAGTGCATGTATTAGGAAACATCAGAAAATAATGAAGACCCCACAGTAGTAACTGTTAACCCAATTTTGCCTCTCAGGCAAAATCTCAGTCACCTCCTACACCTGCTTTATAGGCCAGTCATTTCAGGTTGCAAGGTCCACCTTCAGGTTTCGACAGCGCCGTTGCAGAGCATTGGTCATGAAAGGCAGCGGAAGGCAGAGTCTTCAAATGTCCACGAGAGAAGAGAAGAAAACGGAGCGTTCAACACTTAGGCAAAAAAGAGGGTAGACAAAATGCAGAGGGCGGCAAAATCACCACCCACTACAAGGGCGGGTAAAATGAGACCACCTACAAACATGCAGAGGGCAGAAATTTTGCCACCCATAACAGAAAAAGGCTGTCGACATTGGCTGACATCGGTAATACTACCAGCGTCGGCATGTTAAAGTGGCTGACGTCGGCAGAACTATCATCATCGGTAGCACAACAGATGGCAAAATGAAAAAGTCCCACCCTCAGGCGGCGAAATGAAAAAGCCCACCCAAGGGCGGCAAAATGGAAAAGCCCACCCTATGGCAGCAAAAATGAAAACTGTGCCCCATGGCGGGGAAGGAGAAATTGCCGCCCAGAGCACAATATTGCCGACGTCGGCAGCTTACACAGACCGACGTCGGTAGAGAATCCTACATGAAGTCCATGCAAAGGGTGGCAAAATTCACCTGCAGTGCATAAGAAAAAACCCACCCAGCCATCGGAGGAGAAGACTAGCACGCAAAACAAGGCAACAAGCATGGTCTTGGCAGACTTGTGATGTCATCCATAGTGTTTTTCACGCTTTTCAATGAAACTTCTCTTGGCTCTTCTACTATAAATACAAGGACTTAGTTATTTTCTAAAGAGCTTCCTAACTTTTGTAAAGAGCACTGCTCTGCAAATTTTCCACCTGAATCAATAAAAGACAGTTTTACCTCTATTTGGATGGATCTTTCTGTGTATGCATTGAATGTTAATCTGTGTCCAGTCATTGTCTCTTGATGCTCTCATAGGTTCAACACCAGCAAACCTGTGATCTACAAAGTGCCACTATCTGCTGCTACTAGGAGTAGAGTTCTGTTTTGGAGGTATAAAATAGGTGAGGGCATTTATAGTGTGTATTTCTCAGAACCTCAGTGAGTCCTTGTTTCTTGTGCTTTCCATAAGAACCTCCCTGTCATCCCAGAGACCTGGTCTTTTCTGCCAGATCTGAGTGTATGTATGTTTTTCCCTGATCCTGAGTGTGGATGTGGAAGGTCAACCTATTTTTGGTGCATCACCTCTTTTAGAGTAGGCTGTTTGTTTTCATGCTTTTTCTCTCTCTCTTTTCATCCCCCCCTTGTATATACCTATATACCTATATTTTTGTGCTACCTGAAACAAACAAGATACATCAGAGGGAACTAGCCCATATCTAGAGACTCTCCTCTCCTGCTTCACCGTCCCATAAGTGAAAGAGGGGTTTCCATGTTGCGGGGAGAGGGCAGGAATCCGAGTTCCTACCATAGGGTGCACTTTCCAGCATCAACAATTTTGGCATGCTTGATGGGATTCATAATTTTAACAAGTTTTCTAACGCAGTAAGGTTTCAGGACTGATGCTGGTCCTGTTACAACAAATCAAGTTTCTTCAGCATCTGGCGACTCTGAGTTATATCTACTGGTTAAGCAGCCTAGTGCCATCAAAAATCATCCACTTCTTATATGTATACTTCTTTTGCACAAAATTATGGATTTTGTTCTCCTTCATATAATATCGATTAGACTCAAAATATTTATGGAATCCCCTCAAGTAGCTCTCCTAGTTGCCCTGCAACTATAAGGGAGATGGTGTTGGATTTTGAGAGGCAAACAATGGAAATCAACAGGTTGGAAGAGCAGTGCAAGTATTAGCAAGAGCTGGTGTATAAAGAGGAGTGCTTGTTTAGACAAGCACAGGCCTTACAATCCATGAGGGAGGAGGTAACAAAATGGAGAAATTCATCTATTCAACGCAGTTAGCCTTGCATGCCCCCTCCTACTTTTAAAAAACCCCCCTCTTTTGCACCAAATCCATTTTACCAAATTGCACTTACTCACTCCAGCTCATCAAATACCACTGCTCCCAATCCTATACGCGTGGCCTTCCAACACCAGAGGGCATCAGAATAAACCTCCCATGGAGATCAGTCTTTTCAACTCCTTAGATCAGGAATCTTCCATTGAGAAAAATACCACCAGCCAGCACGTCCCTCTTCTAAAAGCTCTCCCAATGCACCAATAGTGTTTTCCTTGCATTCCTCAGCCTCCCCAAGTTTTCCAGCATGATGTGCAAATTCCAAGTTGGAGGAAGGAAGGCCAGGACCCAGCTCAGAGCTTTGAAGAGGATCATGCTAGTCACCTCCAAGAAAGACTCTTCCAGGAAAACCTAGCTAGACAAATTGAAGACTTAGAGGCTAGGATGAAGCTACTCCTTGAAAGGGAGTTAATTTTTTCAAACCTTGTAGAAGAGCCTCAGGTCCTTGTGGAAAACAAAGTTGTTGCCTGTTCACAGGAGCAAGATTCAAATTCAGAGGTCCTGAATTGGGGGAAGATAGTGGAATCATGGGGCAGCAAAGAGGAAGAAGAAAAGCAGCAAAGAGGAAGAAGAAAAGCAAGGTTTTTCTCAAAACCTTGAAGAAGTTGAAGCTGTGCCTACCTATGATGATGCTGGTAGCCTCCAAGAAAATATTTTTCAAGAAAATCTGAGTAGGAGAATTACAGAGTTGGAGTCTAAAGAGTATTCCCTCAGCCAATGTGTGGTGGACGGTTCAGACCAAACAGCACATTTCATGCCTGAACACACCCCACTTACACATTTCCAAGAGAGTTATCAGGCCGCCCCTAATATCGATGAAGTGTTGACCAAGTGGAGGGAGGAGAATCATTTGATTCTAGCTCAAGGGCTGCCCCCTCTCCCACATGTTTTCTCCACTTCATCCCTTCTCGAGGAAGACCCTATTTTGCAAGAGGCAGGAGGGAGGAAAAAGACCCAATCTGTAGTCCTTCAGGAGGCTGTTATGAGCGACAACGAAGAAGAAATCATCATTGATGCTCCTTGTGAAGACCTTATCAGTAGTGGAGAAGATGTCGGCCTTGCGTATATGCAGATGTTTCAGCAATTCGAAGAGAAAAAAATGCATGGTAAGCTCTCTTCCCCTCTGTTTGATGAACTTCCTTGGTTTTTTAATGAGGATGACTACATTGGAGAACCTAAAAAAGAGGAAGATTAGGGGAATGTTCTTGAAAATCTAGAGAACCTGATCAGCAAAGAGGAAAAGGAGAAGTCTGTCTTCTTGGAGGGATGCCTTAAAGAAATAAACATTAAACAGAGAAGTGATGTTCTATGGGATGAACAATCATTTTGTGAACCCCTTTTAGACATCACCACATTCTCCCTTCTTCAATAAGGCCAAGAGGGAGTAGAGGACGAGTCTGACAAAGTTTTCAGCAAGGCAGAAGGAAACAAGTCAGACCATGATACATTGCAAAAAAATTGTGCAGATCAAAAGGCTTATGGTGATAAACTGGCAGCCATTGACTTCTTGGTGAGGAGCACCAATATCAGGGACTAGCATTTAATAGGGCTCCAGGAACAGTCAGAATACGTATATATTGGAGGCATGTTCAATTTTGATCCCCTCGATTTCCAGCCAACTCAAGTGACAGGCAAGAAGAGTGAGTCACCAACCCTCTTCTTCATCCGGCTACTTGCCTGCCACGATAAGTCTTCTCACCAGGGAGGGGACTTAAGAAATTTTCCTTTCGATCCAGGAGGGATGTGAGCATTCCTGGTTAACTATATATAATAGTTTGCTTTCAGTTGTTTTCCCTATTTTCCCTAAGTGCAGTTTGCACAGTTAGTTGTTTTTAGTCTTGTGTGTTTCCCTTTGCAGTGGGGTAGATTCTATATTTTTGATTTCAGAATCTTTTGAGCTGTTGTGAACTACCTTCAAAGTTACCATCCGACTCCGCACCCAATGGATATGCAAGGCAACTGGGTTCTAAGCATAGCAGGCACGCTTCCCCTGTGAGTCGCCAATTTGTTGACCCAATTTTGCCTCTCAGGCAAAATCTCAGTCACCTCCTACACCTGCTTTATAGGCCAGTCATTTCAGGTTGCAAGGTCCACCTTCAGGTTTCGACAACACTGTTATAGAGCATTGGTCACGAAAGGCAGCGGAAGGCAGAGTCTTCAAACGTCCATGAGAGAAGAGAAGAAAACAGAGCATTCAACACTTAGGCAAAAAAGAGGGCAGACAAAATGCAGAGGGTGGCAAAATCGCTGCCCACTACAAGGGTGGGTAAAATGAGACCACCTACAAATATGCAGAGGGCAGCAATTTTGCCGCCCATAACAGAAAAAGGCCGTCAACATCGGCCGATGTCAGCAATACTGCCGGCGTCGGCATGTTAAAGTGGCCGACGTTGGCAGAACTGCCGCCATCGGCAGCACAACAGACGGTGAAATGAAAAAGTCCCGCCCTCAAGCGGTAAAATGAAAAAGCCCACCCAAGGGCGGCAAAATAGAAAAGCCCGCCCTATGGCAGCGAAAATGAAAACCACGCCCCATGGTGGGGAAGGAGAAATTGCCGCCCAGAGCACAATACTACCGACGTCGACAGCTTACACAGACCGACATTGGCAGAGAATCCTACATGAAGTCCATGCAAAGGGTGGCAAAATTGCTGCCCACTACAAGGGCGGCAAAATTCACCTACAATGCATAAGAAAAAACTCACCCAGCCACCAGAGGAGAAGACCACCACGCAAAATGAGGCAACAAGCATGGTCTTGGCAGACTTGTGATGTCATCCATAGTGTTTTTCATGCTTTTCAATGAAACTTCTCTTGGCTCTTCTGCTATAAATACAAGGACTTAGTTATTTTCTAAAGAGCTTCCTAACTTTTGTAAAGAGCACTGCTTTGCAAATTTTCCACCTGAATCAATAAAAGATAGTTTTACCTCTATTTGGATGGATCTTTCTGTGTATGCATTAAATGTTAATCTATGTCTAGTCATTATCTCTTGATGCTCTCATAGGTTCAACACCAGCAAACCTGCGATCTACAAAGTGCCACTGTCTGCTGCTGCCAGGAGTAGAGTTCTATTTTGGAGGTATAAAATAGGTGAGGTCATTTACAGTGTGTATTTCTCAGCACCTCGATGAGTCCTTATTTCTTGTGCTTTCCATAAGAACCTCCCTGTCATCCCAGAGACCTAGTCTTTTTTGACAGATCTGAGTGTATGTATGTTTTTCCCTGATCCTGAGTGTGGATGTGGAAGGTCAACCTGTTTTTGGTGCATCACCTCTTTTAGAGTAGGTTGTTTGTTTTCATGCTTTTTATCTCTCTTTTCATCCCCCCAGTATATACCTATATACCTATATTTTTGCGCTACCTGAAACAAACAAGATACATCAGAGGGAAATAGCCCATATCTAGAGACTCTCCTCTCCTGCTTCGCCATCCCATAGGCGAGAGAGGGGTTTCCATGTTACGGGGAGAGGGCAGGAATCCGTGTTCCTGCTGCAGGGTGCACTTTCCAGCGTCAACAGTAACAAATCACTTCATCAACTAGAGGGTTATAAAATTTAGAATATTCATCTTGTAGCTAATCCTTATCCATTTTAAAAGTGGAATATTTTATTTTTAAAGGCATGTGTGGTTTGTAAAACACACTACCTATAGATCAGTCCATTGGGAAAGTCTAGTGTATTTCTAAATCATTTGTGGAAAGGATAGTTGTCCCTACACTTATACCTTTTTCATTGGTTAGGACTAACCAACATACCACTTTTATCTTTCTATAAAAGGGGTATTTTCCATTATCAAAAAGGGGGGAGTTATTGAGCCAAAAACTTGTGTAAACTTTTGAGTAGTTAATGCGAAGCAATGAATTATTCAAAGATTGTCCATATTCATTTTTTTCATTTGCTAGTATGGTTTCTCTCTCACTTGTTTGTTCTTATTTCCATATTTGAATGGTTCTTATGAATTTTTAGTGTGCATCTTTTAATTGTAGAGTTTTTGACTTGTACCAATGCTAGGTTGATTGAAAGTTTTTAGGTTCATTTCATTTCCATTACTCTTCTTGCATTTGGGCTAATGTTGTTTTCTTGTAGGGTAAATTTTTAAAGTGAACGTAGTTCTTATTTACAATTTTCTCATTCCTTAGATGTTTTCCTGATGTGTATTAATATTTGATCTCATGTTATTTAATATTATACATTGGTTAAGTGTATACTTAGAGGACATTTGAACTTTATCATAATGTTTGGGATGAAGATCAACAACATCTCTTTTCTACCTTACCTTTCCTTTTGCCTTTATTTTAATCATATCACTCTACCTTAATTTATCATTATAAATATCCATCCTAGATTAATTTTTAGGTTAGTTCTTGATCATAATTCATTATTCTTAGAATGGATACTATTTATTTTGCATAGATCTACTATTTGGCCATGGTGGCTCCCAACCACCAAACATTATTAATATTGTGAAAACGTTATTTTTTTTACCTCTATTCCATCAAAGATAACAATATTATCATAAATTTCAACTCATACATTGAGTTCTTAGGAATTCTAAAATGAGAAGTGTTTCTTAGACACTCTGATGTTATGGTGTGTGAAGGAGACATAATAGAAGGAAAAAGTTGAGATGAAAATAAAGTGGTTCCAAATAAATTTTGATAGAAGGTAAGGGAGAGTGAAGGGGGTTCTTCTACTTGAGGACCTATCATAAGACTAAATGGTTGAAGGTTCTTTTCCTCTATGTTGAGGAAATTCATTTATGATGAAGAGCATTTTTATTGTCTAATCTAAATCACATCCATAATCTAAGGAGAAAAAAGGAGATTGATTTCATGGGCATTCCCATAATTGGTAATGTAAGTGAAAACATGGAGATTGATTTCATCCAAGGTGGCTGTCACAAGTTGTGTCTTAGGAAACCTATTAAGATTGGTAAAACTCATCATGTTTGTTTGATTTAAATTATATATTATCCTCAAATAGGAAATTCATGATGAATGAAAGAGGTTAAAAATTTAAAAAAATAAGTTTCAATTGATAAAATATAGAATCAAACCAATTGATAGTTTTCTTTAAAATAGGAATAAAAATAAGAAACAAAAGACACAAACAGATAAGCCAACTATGTAATGAAATATAAGAAACATAATAGGAAATAAATAACATAGTCAGATAGGTTGATTTTTTACTTTAAGATATGAAAAACAACAAGTTGAAAAGATATACAACTAAAGAGTTCAACTATGTACTCTAAAGGGAGAAACTAAATAGGCTAAAAAATATACATAGTTGTATAGGGTGACTATGTACTAAAGGTAAGCAAGACTAATAATTTGTAAGAGACTATGTAAATAGGATGATAGTGATTTTAATGTTGGTAAATTTTTTTCAATATAACATCTAAGAAAAATAAAATAAAGCACACAAGTAATTAGATTAATTTGGTTGATTTAATTAGAGCACAAAAAACAAACCTTGCACTAATGTCAGCTAGTGAAAGTTTTGAAATACAAAATATAGTGAATATAAACTATAAATAATTATTCATTAATAAGTGTCTTTACATTATAATAAATTTTAAAATTAATGTGATGGGGTTTTGGCTATAAGAAGGAACTAAGAATCAATCTATGGATAGTTTTAGGTAGTTTTGGCTGAAAAGGATCTCTATTGGTGATGGTACTCGATTATTGTTAGGGCCTACCCCATCACTTAATAATCTATAGTGATAAGGGTTTTAGGTGTTTTTTAAATATATACCATCAACCACATGTTTATATTTGGAAATAAAACCAAGTTAGCTTCCCCCTTGGTGATAAAATCCAAGTAGGTAGACCTTGGGAAGAAAAATATTTAATGCTTTTTAGTTTAAAATGATTTGGAAGTGTATAAAAAAGATAAAATTAGTATGAATAAATTGGTAAATTGAAAAACTACCTAATTAGTCTATTTTTTTAACTCTAAGAATGCAACCAATTGAAATGAAAAGTGAATTAATTACTAGAAAAAATAGGCTAATTCATTGACTATGAAGAGTTTAGAGTTAGTTTAGGTGACACTGTATGAAAACAATATAAAAAAAATTTGACAAGGTCAATAATATTATTTCGAATCAAGATGTGGAAGAATAAAATTTAATAGGTTGAATATTTCTTCTAGAGAGAAGATAGGCTGCAAAACTCTATCAAGCTAGTCAACCCAATTTGATATATGGTTGTTTTATATATTGAAAACTATGAAAAATAATAATATAAATGAAAAATATAAATTATAGAGAAGGTAAGAATGAACCTTGGTGGATTTTAAGATGCTTAGTTTGTAAATTTTATGTTGTGTTTCTCATGTGTTGATTTTAATATTCTGTAAATAGAATTGATGGGGTTGGCATAGTCTACAAAACTTGTGTGTTGAAAAATAATCTATGAACAGAGTTGACTGGATCAACTATTCTTACAAACCTATATATTGAAAAGGATAAGTATGAATAGATTTGAATAGCTTAACTATATGTGTAATCCTATAGTTGAAGAAGAATATTGTGTCAAGCTAATCAATCTAATCCCCTATATTTAGAGAAAACTTATATAGAGAGAACAAAGTAATTTTGGAGTGACTGAGTGTTAAACATACATACATAATATTAGACCATATCAATAGGTTTGATAAAATACTAAAAAGATAAAAATATTAGAATGTGATGATAAAATGAATACCTAAAATAAAACTTCAAGGTTTTGATTCATATTGGGTTCACCAAAATGTATACAAAGGAAAATGTAGCTGACTTATTAATTAATCCTAGCCCAAAGAAGATAAATCCCACTCACACTTACCTTTTTTTATACATTTAGACATTCAAGGTCATGCCCAAGATGGATCTTCTAAACCTAACCAAGGGGTCCCTTAACACAATAATGTGATTAGAGAGGGTTCCAAAGCCTCTAGTCAAACATCACCATATGATAACCCTAGATAGATCCTATGTTTTCTATATTCACTAGGTATATGTAAACTAAATTAAAACCTAATCTAGTGCTCATCAAAACTTGTGGAAAAAACTGGGACTAATAAACATAATAAGTAAACATGCATAGAAGATATATACTCAAGTAAATGTATAGGAAATCCTAATGCATGGGAGAGAAGTAAAAATGCAAATATATCTACTTTAACAAATTAGAAACAAAGTTAGGAATACTTAACTTTGAATACAAACCCAACCAACCTCAATATCTACCTTGTCCAAGGTGCTTCATAAGAGGTTGTTGTGGTATGTAAGGATTAAAAAAATAAGTTATCCTTAAGTTCCACAACTTATCTATGTATTCCAAAGACTTGTCCACAAAACAAGATTCATATCTCCAAACTAATTATTGAAACCCTGAGTAATGATACTCAATTACAATGGTGGATAAGTAGATGCATAATATATTCTTCTTATTCTTCTTCTCTTCCTCTAATAAATGGTGAAATGAATGTGTATATATAGCTAAATATAACCCTAAACCTTTCCAAAACTTTAATCGACAACATTGGCCCAACTTGACCATGTATCATTAAATAATAAAAGTAAGTTAGGTCTCAGTCTAGGTCATCCAAGGCTGACATAGACTTGTAATGTGTAAATATAAATTTGAATACAGGGTTGGTCTTGACTATCATTGTTCAATAAATGTTAAAAGGGTTTTGGGATTAGGTAGGGGCTAAGTAAGGTGATGAATTACTTAAAGGAGTGTGTAATGAAAGAGGCTAATCTTATGGAAGTGTATAGGACATGGTTATGTAGATAACAAGTGGTGGTATAGGGGAAAATAATCCTATTAAACACTAATGGTCTAACCACCCCTTTCCTAGTGCATCCTTTAAGGTGTGTACTTCGAGAGATTGAGACTCGATGGGTTATTACAAGAGAGAAAGAATCAATAATTGATAAAGTTTGAAAATATTATTTATATACACTATAAACCATTGTAGGCAAGTGAAATAACATGTCAAAAATACACATGTGCTTAAATAGGTGGGGAGTCTACATGTTTTGACATTATTGGTGAGTTCAATGGAGGTTTATAGTACCACCATCAAGTTTTATGGGGTGTGTTTTCACCATCATCAAGTTCAATGGGGGGTGTTTGTACCACTATCAGATCTATGTGGGGTGTTATTACCACTATAAAGTTCTAGTAGGGGTGTTTACACCACCATTAGGGTTCATGATTCATGTTAGCATGCCTATTAGGTTACATTAGTTGTGTTTGCATACTAGTCAAGGTCTATTGATTTTTCTTGAACATTGGTTAGGGTCTACCAGTTATGCTTGTATGTTGGTTAGGATCTATCATAGGTATTAGAATATGGGTTAGGATCCATTAAAGGTGTTATGAGGGGTCTCATCACCTGATGGACATGCAAATAGGGTCATAAATTCCATAGGTCATGCAAATAGGGTTATAGATTCTATAAGGCATTCAAACAATGTTGTAGATTCCATAGGGCATGTAGGTAGGGTCATAAATTTTGTAGGGCATGGAAATAGGGTCTCAAGATATGTAGGTTTATAGGCATAGAAATTTTCCAAGTAAAATAAATTCCAAATCTATAAATTTGGTGTAATTTATTAAAAAACTAATATAGGTCTAGTTAATTTCTTGAGAAACCTAAAAAAACCAAAAATAGTTTATCTTAAAAATCATTGGATGTATGGAATTTTTTAGAATAGAAAAAATAACTCCAAACCCTCCAAAAATGGCCACAAATTTCTTTCCATAGAATAAGGTTGTGTGGGCAGTTGAATCTAAGGGTTTCATACCTTATAAGTCTAATGGCATTGTTCTTTTTTTAGTTTGAGACCTATGCAAATTTTCATGGATTTTTTAGAAACCCTACCAAACCCTAGAAAACAAAAATTAGTGAAAAAACTTAACAAGATAAAATGCACAATTCACAATAGAATTGATGGAAATCATATACCAATATATATTTGATACCATGTAAAAGTGGGTTGTAATTAGGATCAACTACATAGGGTCAAATGCATGGAGATGAATCTATATAGAATAGTGAAACTTAAAGAAAAACTCACAAAATGGAAGAAACTTGTGTTCACAACAAAAGTTTTATTAATTATAATTTTCCAAAAAGTGCGTAAGAATATACATTATATAGTGAGAAATTAGGTCACCTAGAAAGGTAATTAACTCAACTCATAATTATAAAATAACTTAAAGTTCATTTCCTCTAATGACCTATTATTAACTTAAGAAAGGTAAATAAGACCATGTATAACAAACCTAGTGCGACAAAATATACACCAACACCACCAATATTAGGTTTGGGGATGGGTGGACTACTCCCAAACCCCTCCTATAATGAGGTCTATAAGACCTGCCCAAGGTCTCTTCTACTAGTTCTTGGTGTACTAGACAAGACTAATTGGCCAATGCAAATTGTTCATAAGGGTTCTATTTTACAAACTAAGATTTAGGGGATTCCACTAAATTTAACCACTATAGATAGGGAGAAATGTTTTAAATTTATAATCATAAAGTATATTTTTAATAACAACACTTTCATAAACACACATTTAATTAAATAAAGCATCTTAATTTTTTAGGACATGAAAAGATTTGAATTTCATTATTTTCTCATTACTTATATTAAAAAATGTTATAATGGTAATAAATAAGACTTGTAATAAATATAATAATGCAAATTTAGATTGAATTAATTGATACCCAAGATAAACTAATCTACAAAATCTAACCAAGTTGTAAAATAATCAAAAGAGAGAAGGTCAAGGAGAAAGAAAAGATGAGCCCATTTTTTAGAAGAGATAGATCTGATTTTGTTTAGTATAATAATACCTTCATAAAACCAATATTTTCTTGGATATAATGGCACAATCATGGATAAATATTGTGCAAGATTAAAAGAGGTACAAAGTTAGCAATGCAAGATAGGAAAATTGAGCCACTATATGCATGTGTAGAATCTATATAGTTATTGACAAAGATTTTAGATAAAATATGATTTCATTGAGGGATAAAATTAGGGACTTATCTAATTCTAAAGTGAATTTATAGGTCTGATTCCAAATATATTTGACTCATGTAAATGTAAAGTTTAAATCTATAAAGTAGGAAAATGTTGAAAAATAAATGTGCATTGCTCACTAATCTAGACTCTCATTTTAAAATAGATAGCCCTTATTACATTAATTTCTTCATCATTTATATACCATGTAAGTCCATGGAGGTTTTTTAGATTTAAACCACTATTGGGGTGATTATAATAATTCAATTATGACTTGGAATGGGGGGAATTTTTTTGGGATTCTTTGGATTTTCTACCCAAGCCATACACTTGTAGTAGATACCATGTTCATTTAAGATGTCTGTCTTATTTTATATGTCATTTTTCACATATTGGTAGCCATTATCATTAAGTAATTTCATGAATTTCATGTCCTTATTCCATCTAAACATGTATACCATACTTATGATTAATTCCCTTGGTTAGTTCCATATTGAAGTCCATAGTCTTTATTCATTTTTTTGGTGGATGACCCAATTTATTTTTAAAGCTTAATGATGTTGATGGGTTAGATGACCATCAAGTTTGAGATCATTACCTACTAGGATGATATAGTATGCTATATTATCCATTAGATAGTCCATCACTACACTTTTTTTAATTCACTTTGTTATCCCATTAGGTATTTTCAATGCCATGTAGAAGCAATCTATTCTCCCAAGATCTCCTTCCTCAACCACATGGACAAATTGCACTTTTTAGGCCAGGATATTTGATTTGTTTTATCTACTCAACATTATGGTATTGTTCCACATGGAATAATCCCAATGAGATAGGTATTTATAGGTCTATCACCTACTTGTCATACTTATGACTCTCAACAAATCTTAAGATCTTGAGATGTATCATGTGGTAGCATCTTGAGCCTTTGGGGTTTATGGGATCTATGTTTATCAATGGACTACCCCCAGGTCCTAAACTCCTAAGATTTCACCATGTGGCATCATATCAAGCCTCTAAGAATTGAGGTTACTATGTCCCCCTATGAAGTCTTCTAATTCCTAATCTCTTGAGATGTTTCCATGTGGTGTCATCCTAGACCTTTATACATCAAAAATATTCATTGATAAACTAACCCCCACTCCTAAGAAGATGCCATGTGGAATCATATCAGGCCATCAAGGCTTAGGGAATATTTTATACATAGATATTTCATAATGAAAAAATGAATAAGTAAGAAGCATAGGGTAAGGCAAATATTTTGACCATTTGATTAATGTAGGTTGTTTGATGGGAGATCAGATGGTTTAGAGATAGGTAAGGTTTTGGGCATAACCAGACTTCAACATATACCTCCACATGGTTATCCTACATTAAATTCTAGAACTTTCAAATTTCAACAAAAATGACTAACTAAAATAAGAAACTCATTAATGGTAAAGGCAATAGGCATTAAATACTCCATAAATGTAAGAATAAAATAATAATTTTATTAGTTAAAATAATACATTTACTATATCAGATATAATGAAAACTTTACCACATGGAATAATGTTATTCATTTATAAAATCCCCTTTAATGACCTCTTGATGGGTAGACAATAATCAAATTTAGGCATGTATACAACAGATGTTATTAGGATCCACATGGTAGTCTTTAATTGGTTTAAGCTATGACAAATATGAAATTCTAGAATATAATAGTTATCCATGTGGTATAATATGATTCATCATGATTTTTCCATGTGGATGGATATTATTGAATATTATTTGGCTAGAGAACATTCACTATGTTAATAGATTTATTAAGTCCCATTGAATGAGATCATGACATAAGACATGATCTCAAGGACTCATCTATTTGGGGACCCTAACTTTGATTAATCATATTCCAATTTCTCAATGGAAGATCAAATGGTCAGATGAATATATTAGCTAATCAACCTCGATAATGGCTCCCATATCTCTATACTAATGATTAATAGGATTATAAGGTCCTAAGAAGATATAGGGAAACATAAACCTCATCTTTGTTTGAATGAACTTGGGTCATTGATAAGGATACACATGGATAAATTGTGTAGCTTGAGGATCAATTTTGACTAAGTCATTTTTAATTTTTTTTGATAGACTTAGACCAATAGAAATAACTCGAGCCATTCAATGGAAGATCAGATGGATATGGAAGATATAAGGAGATTGTCTGAAGACATAGCTAATGGATTTAAAATTTAATCCATTTGATCATAATATTGTTGTACTTATATTATAACTTGATCATGTTATTATATATTCAACATACATCAAGATCTCAGGCTTCTAAGAATATTTGAATTCTACAAGAAAATAATGAAGAGACTAAGTAAAGATGTTATAAAATCAAAGCCTTTAGACATAAAAACATGTGAAAAATACATATAATATAATTTTATTTTAAAGATATAATTCCCATATACCATTCAATTTAAGCTATGAATTTACCTTGATTAATTGTAGAAAACATGTGAATGAACCATTGATTAATAATTAGTAGTGAATTTCATGATCAATTAATTAACATATTCAAATTTAAACTACATAACATAACCCAAGGATCCCAACAAAGTAAATAAATATTTAATTTACATTAAATAGGTTTGATCATTAAGGGTAAGAATAAGGTGGAGAGAAATATATAACATTTTCAAATTTAAATAACTCCACTAATGAAAGGCTTAAAATGTAGGTTTTTCAATAAAAAAAAGGTTAACAAAGGCACTATCAGACCCATTGTAGAATATAAAATATTATCTCTAGGACTTGACCTAAACCATGGAAGAGTTCTCCATACTTGATACAACCATGAAAATTTCCAACCTGGACAAGGGGTCAAACATGAAAATAAGACTCTAGAGTAAAAAGAGGTTCCATGATTTAACTGATGAATTTATGGCATGTTGATGTATGAAACTACAAATGGGGATTCATGTTGGGAAATACTATTGATTATTTAAAAATCTAAAATATCTATTTCAAACATACAAACACAATAGTTTGTTGTGAGTAATTAATTCAAATAAAGTATAGAAATGTGGGAACCAAAGTCTCCTTCAACACATGACATACTAAGTTAACTTCTTAACAAATACCATTAGTGTGTAATTACATGATTAATACATTTAAAGTCTTACATGCACACTAAAAACATTCATATTTATTTATACAATCAATACTTTCAAGGGAGCAAGGTATAATAATTTGGTTAGGAGAAATGGCGTGGGTATTATCTTACTTCTAGCTAAGCATATTTAACCCCAAAAATGTTCCTCTAGTTATGCTCAATTCCTTTCTCTATTTCCATCTAGGCTATAAATACTACACCAAGATCACCCTTTCGACTATATTTTTTATATTTTACACTTTTATCTCAATGTATTTGAATTTTTTTTTGCATATTAATCCATAAAGGGTTCATAACCAAGCAATAGGTCTAGGAAAGTTTAGAATTTTCATGATCAATCAAGACAAATCATAAATGACATAATGTTTCATTTTCTTCATATTTTACATTAAATTTATTTGATTTTTTTTTTAAATAAGGAAATTAATGGTTATAAATCCACATATTCCATTTAGAATCATAGGCTAATACAATTTTGAAAATTCAAAAAGAGTTAAAATAGTTCATACAAGATTATTCTATTAAACTCTTGAGTACCATTGATGTGAATACTCTATGACCATTCAATTAATTATTCAATAATTAACATGAGAACCCTCAAGTAAAAAAATATGGTCTATGATAAAAAATAACAACAATAAAACTACACTAAAAAGTATAAATTATAAAAAATAGAAATGAGTTCAAATCAAACATAAAATAAAATAGGAGAGGGAAAAAGAAATTATTTATAGGAATAACTAAGCTAATTCAATCCTATAAATAGTTATTAAGTAATTATACATTGATAGGTAGTGGAACATCCTCACTAATTAGACACCTTAGACATAAAGAATTATCCCCCAAGATTCTAGTGATTTGATAGGGACCTAGCCATAATGCATCAATTTTTTTGTGTTGTCCCCTCTTTTCATGATCCTTGTCCCAAAGAAAGACCATATTATAGATATACAAGGCTTTATTTCTAGATAATTTTTCAAACCATAATTTTATGACCTATTGACACTTGATAAAGTGTAGTAAACTAGCATTACAATTTTTTTCAAGTTGCATAAGATTCAAGAGGTAAACTTCTATTTGATCATCAATTTGTAGGAAGTCATTCATAAACTAAAAGTTGGGGATTTTTAGCTACATAGGGAAGACATGATCTTGGACATATACCATATGATATGGTGAAATACCTAAATTAGATTTTATCCTATTCCTATCAGACCATAATGTAAGTTTTAACATGTTGTGCCAATCCTTAGGTGTTTTACCCAAAATTCTCTTGATGATATCAAGTAAATTATTATTTATGGACTCAACAACCCCATTAAATTTTGGATAATAATTACAAGATTATTTAAGAATTACTTGGTTATCATAGGCCCATTCAAAAAAATATAATGAAGATAAAGTAGGGCCATTGTCACATACCATAATAAATTACATGTTAAACCTAGTGATAATGTGCTCTTCGAGGAAGTTGATCACTATGTCAGTTATGTAGTTTTTGAAAGCCTAAGCTTCAGACTAATATGTCCATTATTTAATCATTGTGAGGATGAATTTGTGTCTAATGGAATAATGTTCATTAATTTATCTAATGAATTCCAATCCCCATTTGGTGAATGGCATGAGCTTGATAACAGACTATAAGGGCATGGGAGGCATTCATTTTATGTGTGTTATAATTTGGATAATGTGATAGTTCCTAACATGGGCATGGGAGTCTTTAAATATATGAGGGAAATAATATCCTTACCTAAGTATTTGGTGGGATTATTACTTCCTAAACATGTATATTTACATAATTCCCATGGAAATTTACAAGTAATTCATCCACTTTCTTAGATATATGCCTTCATTGTTATTTCTATATAGCATGCCTAATTTAATCATGAAGTTATTGCTCTTCAAGCATAGTTTTATCCTTTGGGTAGAATTTAGGTGTTATGGACATTAGTTTTTCAATAATTAAAATATAATGTCTTAGTACCAATCATTGATTTAAATATTCTACACTAAGTACTACTGGAAAATGATCTAGGGTCCACTTTAGCCATGGATTTACTGAGTCCTTGACCTATTACAATTTTTATAGTTTAGGTTTCTAAGTTAAATTATTTTAGAATAGTCATCCATTTTATGTTTATTTCAGCCAATTCATTCTATATTAGCATAACCTTCAAAGTTAGATTAGGCACTATGACAAACAACTTGCTACATAGAATTTAGTGTCTTAACTTTTTAACTACCTTGAAGGACTATTTAAACAACCCTGGACTTATACCCCACAAAATGAAATAGAGAAAATGTTAGAAAAAGAATAATTTTCATATATTAAAAATAAATTGGACAAGGTTCATGGTAATAATTTCAATATATTACCCATATATTACATTAGATATAATTTAAAATTAGAAAATTATAATAATTTAGACATTTTTATAATAGTTTTGTTTAGAGTTGGACCAATAATAATTCTAAATTATTTGAAATGGTCCCTTTTGATAAAATTAAAGGATTTTTATCAATTATTGAATACCTGAGTTCATAATTTCTTAGAGGGGAACTCATGAAGGACATAATCCTTTAGTCTCCCTCTTCTTTATTCTACATTAAAATAACTACACTTGAATATTCTGAAGCAGAGTAGATATAAAAGGGTAGTGTGTAATCTAGACTAATGAGTACTAGTGTGTTTAAAATTTTAGACTTGATATGATCAAAGGACACTTGTTTTTCATCTATCTAATTGATATTTTTATCCTTATTCAGCATGTTATTGATTGGCCTAGCTATCTCTATGAATCCTGAAATAAACCTCCTCATGAAGTTAATTTTACCAAAGAAAAATTGTGGATCCTTCTTGTTGAAGGGTAATGGTATATTCAAAATCACCTCCACTCTCTCTAGGTTGATGGATATGCATTTTTTTATAAATAATTTGGCCTTGTAGATTTCCCTCAATTGCCCCAAAGATACACTTCTTAGGATTCAAGGAATTCTCATAGTCTCTGCACCTTTGCAACACCATCCTTAAATATTTATGTGGTATCCTCTATTATTTGAAAATATAGTTAGATCATCCATATATATGACTATTCATTTAACAACTAGATATTTTAATGAAATGTCCATGGATATTTGGAAGGTGACACTTGTATTGATTAGGATAAATGGAATTCTTTTGTATGTGAATGTTCCACATTTTGTTTTGAATGATGTCTTGAATTGATATTAATATTTTACCACTACCTATTTATAACTATAATACCCATAAATTAATGACATCATTTACAAACCATTCAATATTTATAGGACTTCATATATCAAAGTTAGTAGGTAATTATCCTTTTCTAAGGCCTTATTTAGGTTACAGAAGTTGACATAAAATCACACCCATTTTTATCTCTAATTGGGAAAAAAATGGCCACTAATGTGGGGTATCTTATAGGAAATGTAATCCTTACTTAGAGTATATTCTATACTTATTTTAGGATTAAAGGCTCTTTTAATGGATTCACAGGCCTTTATCTATGTCAAAATGGCTTGACTCCTAGCTTGAGAGGGATTGTATGCATTAGAATGAAAGTTTCAAAAACTTTAAAGTATTCATATCTCCATGCAATGACATCCTTGAAGTATTTAAATGATTTTTTAAAACCTTTCTTTTAATTTTTAACGTATGTCATGCTTAAAAACACATTTTTCAAATCATTCGCATCACCTAAATTATAATTTTCATGAAGCATGAATTTTATTAGGGATGATATTTCATGTTCTCCTTGATAGTACATATAAAAAATTCACTCTAATGATATCATTAACTTTGGTATATGATTGTTTTTCAAGTTTATAATCCCCTCTTAATCTATTTCACAGTCTTCTTGACTATCTTTATCTATAATCTAGTTTGTAAACACCTCAGTGTTGGTATGAAGTCAAGAATGTGTTGATCATCAATAAAAACCTAGAATTTCATTATGTAATTATGAAATTATAGAGTGGAGACAAAATACAATGATAATATCCTCAATTTAGAGTCAAAAATAGGTTCCAAGGTACTTTTTATTGTTGTTAATGCATCTACATTGTTTTTTTTTCTATAAGGCAATGTCTGTATATCAAATGCATCAAAGTCCTCTATAAATTTCCATACTTAGCTATTATACCTAGATAAACATTTATTATTTTAATCATATTGTCTTATTACTTTATTGGAAATAAATATGAATCACCAAGTACTTTGAGATTCTTTACTTTCTTTCTCAGAGCAAATTATAGGCCCTGAACTAGTGCCTTATATTCAACCACATTATTTGTGCAAGCAAATTGTAGACAAAAATAAAATAAATAATAATTCCATATTGGGTTAATGAGTTAAATCATATCAACATACCCATTAATTTATTTATATCCATCCAATTTTATGTTCCAACTATGACTTTCTATTGTGAGGATTAGAATCTTTAACATAATCATTGTTGCAATGTTTACTTCTTGATTCACTTATTGAGATTTTATTGAGTGGACACTCTATTTATTGTCCAAAATAGACCTTTTTCATCTATCCTTGGTAGGGGATATATTAATATAAGTTTATATAATGGTCACTTCATCATTAGAAAAATCTGAAAGCTTCACACAATGACTTAGATCTGTCTACCATACTTTTTCATTTGCTAGGTCAAGATTTTGTAACTAAATTATTTCAAAAGAACCAAGAAAATAATCCTCAATCAATTGGTCCAAATAATCCAATTATATTTTTTTACACTTCCCATCATCATATTAATATAAAATATTTCACTAGCTTCTACTTACTTTTCCAAAGTATACACCCCATGTTTTGACTCTTCATATAGAATTTCAATTATCCTATTGTGTTTCATAATCATGTGAGTCATCTTGGGTTATATATAAATTATTATTTGGTTTGGAATACTTCTCCATAAGATCCAAATATGTGATAATCTAGTTGATATATAAATATTAAGTATTATGGACCAATCTCTACTCAAGACCATGCCATATCCATTTAGTATGTCCACCACTTGGATGTCGATAAATTGTTAAATTAGTGGATCTAAAGCCAATTGCATATGTATGTGGTTCAACTCACCCACCACTTTCACCTTTATCTTGTTTATTTTGACATTTTTTTCTATTTTTTCGTTGAAGTGATCCCATTTGTTGACAAATTACATATAACATAACATTACCTAAAGAATTTGAATCCATAACAAAATTACATAAGTTTTTACCAAAAACATGAACCATAATTTAAAAAAATGTGGAGTTTCATTTTTTTAATTGTAAATGTCATAATTTTCATTAGCATTATTAGGATGTTTCTTCCATCTAGGAGGATATATTTATTTTAATAACAATTCTTTTTATTATAAATCAAAAGAAACTCATGTATATTTATATTTTCCTTTATTCTCTTTAGATCCTCTACAATGTTATATGTAGGTTTGTTTTACTATATTATTTTATTAAACTATAGAGGGTTTATATTTTTCCTATACTAATAAGATGTTATTAGTTTTTTAGGTGGAGGTGGATTAATGATTGAATCCACATTCGACAAAACCTAAGTATTATTTGGAGTAGAGGTGGTCAAAGGGTTTTGAAATTTACTTCTCAACTAATAATTATTTCCCCTTTGGAAATGATTAAAGTTATGAATCTCATCTAATTTATTCTTAGGTTCATTATCATCCTCAAATGGTAATTTTTAAGACTCCAAGACTAGGTTTGTATTTGTTTTTCCTTTATCCTAGTTTGAATTGGCATTGGGTACAAGAACTATTTTTAAATTCTCCATCTCCTTTCGTAAAATGGTAAAGGTAGATATGAATTCACCATAATATATTCTATCATGAATGGTTATTTTATGTAATCTAAACCATGTTGACAAGGATAAGTCAAGCATTTTCATTGAGTCTGAAGCCTTATTATTGGTATTTTGATTTGCATTATCTAGGGGACTATGAACATTTCCACTGTTAGGCCTAATATTCCACTATCTATTGGGCCTTTAAAAGATAAAATTTATGAATTGAGTTGGGTTATTTATGGTTTGTTTTGTGTTTTATTAAATTTAATCCATAAATTAACCATGTTATTTGAAAATATTTTGACCATTTGCTTCAAATTGGCCACTTGAGGGTCTGCACTAGTATTCTACTAGTTTCCTTTTGTGGTTGTGGGTTGACCACGTGTGTAACAATGTTTAGAAACACTGAGGTAGCTATATGTGTTTTTTCATGAGAATTTTTTTTAGGTGTGTCATTGTTTAAAAGTGAAGCTATAACTTGTTGATTGCCACTTGAAGTAACATAACTGCTAGTGCTTAACATAATAGCAACATTGTTATATTCCATGGGAACAAATTATTCATTATTCAACTACAATATTATGTGATTTGAAGGTATATATGGTTGATCACTAGACATGAAGTTCAATGGGATAATATTTTACATTAGATTGGGATTTGAATACATAGATCTTGGGATTGGGTTCATTAGTGATGTGTTTTATATGAGAACTTTATTGAGCATGGGCATTTGATTGTAAGCACCTAGTTTACCTAATGATGATAGTAGTCTTGCATCATGCCCTTGTGGGACCATTTGATGTTAAATATTATCTACTTAATTTTAATATAAGTAAAATTATGTGAGTTTTATAGGAGTTATCCTAAGGAACATATGTGTTAATGGGTCAAGTTATCTTAAATATGTTTTAATAGTTAGACCATCTATTAAGATGTATGGGTATTTTATCCTCTGTAACTTGTGAAACTAAGCATTGAAAATGCTCATGGGATCATTTGGTTCTCTCATAGTAGTAATAAAGGGGTGATATATAATAGTTAGATCAATTGGGAGTATGAAGTGACTCTCCAAAACTATCTTGAGATCACCCCAAGAGGTGATAGAGCTAATTGGTAAGTCTATATACAAGACATAGGTAGTTTTTCCTAAGTGATAGGGAAATAAATGACATGATATATCCTCATAGGGAACTTGGGTTTGGATAAGTGCATATTTTAATGCCTAGATGTGTTCTTTAGTAGTTTGAAATCCATGAGTTACATATTTTGGATAGAACTTGTTTGGGTTCTTAGGATAGTTTTGAGGAATCCTTTGAACATTCATAGGGAAACCACCTTGACCAATCAAATCCATTAGATTGGCCATTATTTTTTTTTGAGGTAAAACAAAAAAATTAACCAATGGAGTGACTATATTTTTATGTGAGCTACTATATGATTGGATATGTTTAGTTTTTTTTTCCCTTTGTTGGACCTCAATTTTATATGCTCACTGAGTTGTAAGATATCAAATTCAATTCTGAAAAACTTTGATCTAGTGTTTATCCTCTTTCTTTCTATATTTAATTCTGGTATAACTCAATGTAGTCAAATATTTCTAAAGTGATTTAGTTTAAACTTTGATTGTATATCTTAGCTTGTGTTCATGGTGGCCCTCCTTTTATCATGAAATATTTTGATGTGTGTTTTACATTCCATGAATAATAGGTTCAAGTATAGGTGGATCACTCCCAAACCCCTCTTAAAATGAGGTTTAAAATACCTCCCTAAGGTCTCTTCTACTAGTTCTTGGCATACTAGACAAGACTAGTTGTACAATGCAAACTATTCACATGGCACCTATTTTACAAATTGAGATTTATGGGATTTTAAAAACTTTAACCACTATATATATGGGAGAATGTTTTACAACTCTACTCATAAAAGAGAGTTTTAATAACAAATATTGATTTTTGTAGGACATGAAAATATCTAATTTCCATTATTTGATAATTAATTATAT
This sequence comes from Torreya grandis, assembly GCA_037957365.1. Classification (NCBI taxonomy): domain Eukaryota; kingdom Viridiplantae; phylum Streptophyta; class Pinopsida; order Cupressales; family Taxaceae; genus Torreya; species Torreya grandis. The sequence continues at coordinate 251,020 of JARHVA010005436.1, forward strand.
TCAATGATGTTATAACGGTAATAAATAAGACTTGTAATAAATATAATAATGAAAATTCATATTGAATTAATTGATACCCAAGATAAAATAATCTACCAACTCTAACCATGTCACAAAAAATCAAATGAGAGAAGGGCAAGGAGGAATAAAATATGATCTTGCTTTCTATATGAGATAGATCTGATTCTACTAAGTAGGCCAATCCCTTCACAAACCTAGTATTTACTTGGCCAACATTACACAACCATGGAAAAATATGGTGAAAAATTATAAGGGGTACAAATTTATCAATGAAAAAGAGAAAAATTGATCCACCATATACATGTGTATACTTTATCTATCTATTAACAAAGCTTTCAAAAAAAAATATGATTTCATTGAGGAATCAAATTGGGCATTCATCTATTAATTAAGAGAATTTAAAGGTCTAAGTAAAAATAGACTCGACTCATGTAAAGAGAAAAGATAAATATAGAAATAAGGAAAATGTTGAAAATTAAATAGGCATAGCTCACTACTCTAGCCTCTAATTGTAAAAGAGCAAACCCATATTACATCAATTGATTTATCCTTTATAAACCATATAATTCCATGGATTTTTTCTACATTTAACCAACTATTTTTGAGGTTAAAATAATTCAATTATGACTTGAAATGTGGGGGGGTAATGTTGTTGATATTATTTATATTTTCTATGCAAGCCATACTCATGTAACAAATACCATGATCATTTAATATGATGTTCTTATTTTCTATGTCCTTGTTCATTGACTCTTAGCCACTATGACTAAGGTATGTTTTTCCTTTCATGTTCTTATTCCATATAAAATTAGACACCATACTTATGATTAATTCACTTGGCTTGTTCCACATTGAAGTCAACAGTCTTTTTTCATTTCTATTTTTGGTGGATGACCTAGTTTATTACTCAAGATTGATAGGATTGATGGGACTACAGCCTTCAAATTTGATCTCTTTTCCTACTAGGATGACTCAACACACTTTATCAATGATCAATAATTTAATCATTATCTATTATCATTCTAAACATGTACCTATGGATGATTTATGGCATAGGGAAGCCTTATGGTATGGTTCTATGCATGAAGGCCTTGTATAGGGTGCAAGATTTTAAGGAGATGGGTGTGGATGTATTATTACATAGACATTTGCATGAGCATCAGTTGTCTTTTCATAATTATGGGAATTTCCCTGAGGCATGAGACCCTTGGTCTCATTGGGATGAGCCTCTGGAGTAGGCCACATTCCTTCTATTTTAAGTGCACTTAGTTTAAGACTAGTACGTAGGCCTAAAGAGAAGAAAGGTAAACTACCACTAATCTAAACCTGGGATATTTTGAGGAAAAGGTGAGGGAAAAGGTATGATAATGTTAAAAGTAAAAGGTGATGCACCTAGAATATAGAAAACACTCCTATTACCATAAACACAGTGCAAAACCTTTGAGAATAAGAAAATATCACACAATTTCCAACAAGTCACTCCAAATGCATTAGTGTTTCTCATATAGGCATGGGAACATAGTTAAACATTAAGAGGGACAACAAATGGTCCATAGGCAACATAAATATAGTCTTGAGTACACATAAGATACAACCTACAAATGAGCTCTAATTTCAATGAGGAGGTGTTGTGAATGGATAATGATGAGAAGGGAAAATAATACCCATAGACAAAGATCAATAAACATAGAGTAGCACATAGATCATCAAAATAATGAAAAAAGGTGAACTTAATTCTCATTATCATGTAATGTTTAGCCAATACAAGTACTTACGGATGGAAAATTTTAGTAGTGTGAGGCTACTAAAAATATGTCAACCCTTTTACAATGAAAGAACTAGGATTTTATAGTATATTAAGATAGTTTTATAATTAATGAGCCACTTGGGTAGTGTATCTAGCATTTAATTCTTTATAGCACCATGACCATGCCTCTTAAAGTATACTTGGTGATTGGATATGGTTTTAGTAACAATATCACTTCTAGATCCATGTGCATCAGGGAATGGAATATCTCCTTGATAGATTAAAAGAGTGATATGTACTAAAGTTCCAAATTTTGGTAGTCATTTTCTACATTTAATTATTCTTATATCACCTTGATATTTTCTCAACCACCTCTAATAATATTCATTATATCTAGTAGTTACTCAACATGTGGCACTTATTTATTGGTCTTGGATGTGGAACTATGGGTACATGTGTTACCTTGGTGGGCTTTCAAAGGAGTCTCTTGGATTTTTAAGTAGGATTAGCGTGGATGTGACATGTGGAATACTAGAACTTATCTTGGGAAATTAAGAATTTATTTATGTAGGATGAGCACTGAGCCATCATGTGGCAATATTGAAAATAAGGTTGGATCCTATGGAATGAAAGGGTGCAAATGCAAGATCCTATACATGAGTGAAAAATTGCAATGGATAGGTGTAGGGAGGTCCTTGAATAAGATTACACATGAAATCTAAAGGTCTTTTATGCATTTTTTTATGACCTATAATTATTCCTCACATGTTTCCTCTTCTTTGGCCTTTTAGAACATGGGGGTCCTTCATACTTAAACATGTGAACCTTTTGACCTATGCACCACAAAATCTTACATGAAAGTGTGCATTAGGAACCTTTAGTGAGTGTGAACCATCCTCTTACTTATATATATACCTGCACCTCTATCTATAGATTGAACATATATAGGAAGTGCCTATGTACCTTTTTCTTGAAGTGTTTTGGTCATCATAGGTGCATTATATCTTTTTAATCCTTGGGAAGCCTTGTACCAACTAATGGGTAACATAAAAAGTCAAAAATTCTAGCGACCTCTATAGGCCACTTGTCTAATAAGTTGGAATCTAGTGACCTTTGAAATGATCCATTGGGCATAGATTCATTAAATCTAAAACCTTCTTGGCATATGCCTTAATAAATTGAACTTAGTCCTAACCCCAACAAATAAAAAGAGAGAATAAACAATTTATGTGTGAAATGCACTTAGAGGAAAATAAATCTAAATTAAGATTATAAAATGTATACAAAGGCACTTATGTAAATATAATACAAGCTAGTCTAACTTAATATGTAAAAACCAAAAACATAGGCCTTCACCCTTCTAAGTAAAAATAGAAACATATTAGGTCTTTTTCATTCTGCACCTCCCTATTATAGGCATGTGATGGAGGGAGGTGAGGTGACATCTATTTTTTGTGAAAGAGGCATGCTTGGATTACTTATGAAGAACACTCAAGGGAGGGTATTTTTAATGAGATCCCTTTTTATGAATCACTCTACCCTATTGTACATAAGTCTTTCCCCCACCTGGTTGATGTCCTTGATGTCAAACCAATTCTTCTCAGATTTCTCAACACCTAACTATGTTTTTTGCTTAAACCAAATATTTTAGAGCTCAAGAGGATTTCACATGATTCTTGGGTAGCTCATGAACTCAATAAGTTATATTTATGAACTCATTATATCTTCCATAAATTCCCTTTTAAGGTGCTCAAGATAATGGACCTAAAGTTTATTTGCTACTATAACCTCCCTCTCATCTTTTTGATACTTACTAAGAGGTTAAGGCCAAAGCCTATCTACTATGTCTTCAAGGGGTACACAAGCATATATAAGGTCATCTAAGAGTTGATATCCATCATTGAGTATGTCAAATAGATCATCATTCAACTCTTGATAAGTTTGACCTAATGAGATGCCTCCCTCTTGCTCCCTAACCTTTATAATAAGAGTGCAACCCTTGATCTTATCCAGATCATAGTCTACTTATAGAGGAGCATAACCTACATAAAATATTTTTAAAAAATCTTTCATCTCCTCATTATTTATTAGTTCCTTCATGTTTATTTCAAACTAATTAGGGTTATCCTCTTGAAGCACATATTTCCATTGATGGCTTTGTTCTCCCTCAAGGTCTTCCTCTAGCTGATTTTTAATTTTCTATGTGAGGGGCCTCATTCTAGCTTCATGACTAAATTCATCTTCTTCCTTATTAAATATAAGTTCATCTATCTAAGAGAGTGCCTCATATCACTCTTTTAATTTCCCTACTTTTCAAGCTAATTTTATTCATCCTCTTCCTCTAGTAGCTTTAAGATTTATGATTTAGTGGTGCAAAGAGGGCTACCAATGATGCTTTCATCATTGTACTCACTTGAAGTATCATTTTCTTCATCTAAATGGTCTTCACTTTCCTTCCATAAAATTGGTCCTCCTTTAAAAATGGATATGATAAGAGGGAAAGAGGTTTTAAATGGAAAAGAATAAGGGGATTATACAAGGTTGGGCACCATGAAGTTAGGATGCATGGTTCAAGAAAGCTTCCATGACTGCACTTGAGGCTCTTGAGGAAGGATGTGTTCTTGAATTGGCATGGGCATAAGATCTCGTATAAGAGGGGGGGCCTTTAAATCTTGGTACTTTAAAATTGGGAGGATTGTTTAAAGGCATAGGGGGATTACCTTGCCTAAATCTAGAGATTTTTGGCATAGAAGTCTTATACCCCATAGGTTGGCTATTAAGTATAAGGGGAGTCTGCTCAAAGCTAGGAAAGGAAGGAATGGAGGGAGTCAACTATGATTCAATTATCTACATATATACAAGAAACTAATGTATGTGCTCTTCTTTAGTTATGATCTACTTAGCCAAGCATTCCTCTTCTACTCTGTACTACTATATCATCTCTTGCGAGCATGCATAAGCTTGATGAGTAATATCTTCTTATTTCCTATCATACATCTAATCTCTTTTTATCTCCCTTAGTTGTCTATGGAAATTAAGGTGTATATCATTGATGTTATTCTGAGGCTGATTAGGAGGGTAGTAATGTTGATCAAGAGTGAGGTAGCTTACATAGGGTTGATTAGAAGTATAAGTAGGTTGTCATATGGGTTTAATTAGGGAAAGGTAATGGGAAATCACATGATCTTGATATGAGAAATGGAAAGTCATGAATGCAACATTTTCATGAAATGGGGGGTGGAAATACATATTATTAAGTACTCAGACTACTTAAACTAGTAAATTAGAAATTCAGAGTTGTTAGGTGCTCTATGGAGTGTCTTTGATAATTTGATAGCTAAGGGTAGCACCAATCCCCTAGATTTTATTTGAACTTGATCCTATCAATCATACCAAAAACTATTGTCATTTTAAACCTTCACCCATGGATGCTCTGTGGTATGGGGAAGATTTGCAATGGGGTGCTGAGCATGAAGGCCTTACATAAGGTGCAGGAATCTAAGGCACTAGGAGTGGGAGTATTATCACATAGATGCATGCATGAACATCATTTATCTTATCATAATTATGGTAATGCCCCCAAGGTGTGGGACCCTTATGTTCTTTGGGATGAGCCTTTGGAGTAGGCTAGATTCCTTTTAATCCAAGCACACCTCATTTAAGACTAGTGCACATGCCTAAAGAGAAAAAAGGTGAACTAACACTAATCTAAACCTAGGATATTTTGAGAAAAATGGGAGGGAGAAGGTAAGATTAAGTTGAAGGTAAAAGGAGATGTGTTGATAATAGAGTGAGCGCTCTTACTACCATAAGAATAGTGCAAACCTTTGAGAATAAGACAATATCACACAATTTATACCAAGTCACTCCAAATACATATGTGTTTTTCATAGAGGCATGAAAACATAGTGAAAAACTAAGAGGGATGAAAAATGGTCCATAGGCCACATTAACATAGACCTAAGTGTTCACAGGATACAACCTATAAATGAGCTCTGAGTTTAATGAGGAGGTGTTGGGAATGAACAGTGATGAGAGGGGTGAGTAATACCCATAGACATAGATAAAAAAATATATTAGCCCCCAAATCATCAAAATAATGAAAAAAAATGAACTTAATTCTCATTAGAAAGTAAGGTTTAGACAATACACATGCTCATGGAGGGAAAATTTTAGTAGCATGAGGATAATAAAAATATGGTAGGGCCTTTTATAGTGAAATAACTAGGATTTTATTATAGATTAAGCTAGTTTTACATTTAATGCACCACTTAGGTGGTGGATTTATCATTTAATTCTTTGTATCACCATGGCTATACCTCATAAATTTTGTTTGGTCATTAGATCTAGGGTCGGTGGCAAGATCACTTCTGGATCCACATGCATCAAGGAATAGAAGATATCCCTGAAAAAGCTAGTGAGTGATTTGCACTCAAGTCCTAAATTTTATTATCTACTTCTACATTTAATTATTCTGATAATGCCTTGATATTTTCTCAACCACCTCCAATAATCTTTATTATATTTGGTAGCTACTCGACATGTGGTGCTTCTTGATCGGTCTCAAATGTGGCACTATAAGGACACATGTCACCTTGGTGGGATCTCAAAAGAGTCTCTTAGATTTTTAGGTAGGATTAGCATGGATATGACATGTATAAGACTGGTGCTTATCTTGGGAAACTAAGAATTTATTTATGTAGGATGAGCATCAGGCCACCACATGGTAACAAATAAAAGAAGGTTGCATCATGTGTAATAGAAGAGTGTAGATGTAGGATCCTATGAAAAAGCATGAAACTACATTGGATAGGTGTAGAGAGGTCCTTGAATAAGATTTTTCATGAAATTTAAATGTCTTCAGTGCATTTTTTGTGACCTATAACTACTCTTTGCATGTTTCCTCTACTTTAGCCTTTTAGAACTCAAGGGTCATACACCCTTAAACATGTGCACCTTTTAACCTACACACCATAAGATCTTATGCATAATCATGCATCAAGAACTTTTAGTGAGTGTGAACCATCCTCTTACTCCTACATAGACCTATGCCTCTATCTCAAGCTTGAGTATAGATGGGAAGTGCTTGCACACCTTTTTATTGAAGCATTTGGGTGATCACTAGTGAACTATCTCTTTGTAAGCCTTGGGAAGCCTTGTGTTAGGGTGACTTAGAAATTCAAAAATACCCTCATTAGACTTCACTTTATCTCATCCATTATTTTTAATTACACACATTATCCATCCATTCTCCCAAGATCTCCCTCAACCATGTAGCTAAATCATGCTTCCCCAACCTTCCTTTACCCTCCTAAGATATTTGATTTTTTGTATCATCCTAATCCTACTTGATGATGCTAGGTGGCATCATCCCAATGAGTCAAGGCTTCATAATTTTATCAACTACCTACCATGCTTATTTTTCCATCTAGGTCCTGGTCTCTTGAGATGCCACCATGTGGTGTCATCTCAAGCCTTCAAGGCTTAGGGCATCTATGTTTATTGGTAGACCACCCCCACATCCCAGGATCCCAAGATGTCACCATGTGGAATCATATAGGGCCTTCATGGCTTTGGGGGCTCTACATCCCCCTCTAAATCATTCTTAGTCATGGGCTCTTGAGATGTCTCCCTATGGTAGCATCTCTAGTTTTGGGTCTCAAATCTTTTCATTGATCAACTGACCTCTACTAAGTCACAGGATCATGAGAATATTTTACACGGCATAATCTTAGGATATCAAGATTTGGGGAATACATATACATAGATATTTTACATTGAAAAAATGATTAAATAAAAATTAAAGGGCAAAGCACATATTTAGACCATTTGATCAGCTTGGGCCATTTGATGGGATATCAGATGATTGGGAGATATGTATGGGATTTAGACCTGACCATACTTCAACATATGCCTCCACATGGTTCTTATACATTAAATCCTATAACTTACACATTTCAATGAAAATAACTAAGTAGAAGAAGCAAATCATCAATGGAAAAGGAAATAGGCTTTAAATGGTCTAAAAATGTGAGAATAAAATAATTATTTTATAGGTTAAAACAAGTCATTCACATATATCAGATATAGATAAAATGTGCCATGTGTCATCATGATATTTATTTATAAACTCCCCTTAGATGGCCTCTTGATGGGTAGACAATCATCAAATTTAGGCATGCATACAACTGATGGTATCAACATCCACATGGTGGTTTTTGATTTGCTTAAAATCTAACAAATGTGACATTATGAGATCTAGTAGTTATCCACATGGCATCATCTAATTGGTCAATATATTTCCATATGGATAACCATCATTGAATCTTTTTTGTTAGGGATCCTTCACTAGGCTAATCTATTTATGGAGTCCTATTGAATGAGATCATACCACATGTCATGATTTTAAGAACTCAGTTCTTTGTGTACCCTAGCTTTATATGATATTCCTTTGACCTGTTGATGGAATAGTATAAGGTTATAGAAATATCTTAGCTACTTGACCTTGATAATATTATTACAGATCTACATCTTCTATTTAGAATATTAATCAGTCCTCAAGATATTTTGAAACCATAGACCTTGGCTTTATTTCAATGAACTAGGGCCATTGATAAGGAAAAATGTGGATAAATTATGGGGTTAGGGGATAAATTTGGCCTTAGTCATTTTTTAAAATTGTCTATAGACTTGGACCAAAATAAATGACCTAAGGCATTTGATAGAATTTAAGTCATAGGTTGTTAAATGGGTTGAGTACAATAAATCAGATAGTAAAAATGAAATAAATATAACCATTGATTTGTAATAGAATTAACCCAATTTGATATTCATAAAAATAGACATAAATAATATAAATAAGTACTTAAGTGGAAACTAAATGAGATGAATGATTTGGAGGTTATAAACCAAGATGAGCTAATTTGAGTGTCATGGACAACATCCAAGTATCAAAACCCTTCCTAGTCCTTAGTGGATAGTAGCACTAATGGTATTAGTGTCCAATTTTTGGTGCTAATGTCCTCTATGTATAACTATTCTAATATTATAGGTGCACCTGTGTTGGAGTCTACCAAGCCTATTCCTATTCACATAAATTTTGATTCTTTGGCAGTGACCTATTTTGACTGATTTTGCATGTAGACCCTAGACCTCCATGTTGTGAGTGCATCTAATTGACACAAGTAAAAAAGTGTGATGTTAGTGGGGTAGGTTAGACATCATCGACACCTCGATATGATGATATTTTCCTACATATCAATATTATAAGGAGGTGTTTTAATATTCATAGATTTATTATGTAAAATGTAATGTCATAATAAAAGGTTAGGTTTATTGATAATCTAGAATAAAATTAGAACTTATTAATTCTATGTATATTTCCAAACATAGTAAATATAAGGAGAAGGTTAACTTATATAGATATACACATAGCTTTTGCATATCTAAAAAGTAGAGATGTTTGAGTAGACAAATAAGAGTCTTTCATCTATAGAATATTTTTTAAGATTTAGATATAGATAATAGCACCACCTTTAGGAAACTATCACCATGTGGTGATAGTGTCCAAACCTAATACTAGTGTCCTTCATAAAGTGATTGTCTACAACTTTCAAAGAAGCTATAGGATTTCTTGAGGGTCCTGTAGATGATTTTTTATCATGTGGGGGCTCATTTATGTCATTGTTTATGCTTATTCTTATTCGAAACCCTAATGAATACCTATACACATGAAAAATTGAAATAATAAAATGCAAAAGTAAAATAAAAATTGGGTTATGGGATGTTACAATTGTATGGATAAGCACCCCTATTATCATGACCATTATCTACATTAACCCCAATAATAGAGTCTCAAATCACATGTATTTCTCCCTTAGGGAATGTACACCATCAACTTGCATGATATGCTTGGATGAATTTCGACTAATCCCTTTTTTATAAAGCATGAAAATGTCTAGGTTTGAATTCTAAGTAGTACGTAGAGTATTTAAGTTTTACTATTAATTGATTTTATGTAATAAGTGCCAAAATAGTAAGTGTTAAATGTAAAATTCCTTGTGGGGATTTTTATATAGGAGGATCTTTGTTTGGAATATAATGCCTTGTTCGTTGGTTGATAAGTCATGAAAATATATAAAAAAATAATAAGATAAGGGTCATGGAGGGGTTAGGAATTAAACACATGTGAAAGGGCTTGTTGGACACTGAAGGCAAAAGTTGATAGTATCACCATGTGGTGCTACTATCCTAAAAATGGTGCTAATGTCCAAAGGGTCATAATAAATAAAAAATCAAGGATGATAGGCTAAAGGCCACTAGGACTAGGAAAAGGTGACCAATGACTATTGGGGGTGTTAAAATAATGATACAAAGTTATGAAAAAGATCAAAAGACTCAAGGTGACCATGCAAATAAGGATTATAACCAATACTAAGACCCTTTGTTTGAAAGAGCAAAATAATACATAGTACTTGTGGTTGCTTTACCAAATTAGGGTGTTTACATTTGCCCACCTTTATTATAGTAATGCAATGAAATGGAAGTACTAGAGTAACATAAAATAGAAATGTGTACCTATACTTACTTATGTGAATGTAATCTAGATTTGACCCACTTCTTGGACATAGAATTGGATGAGAACTAGAGTCAAACATATGAAAGGAAATATATGATGTAAATTCCCCTTGTACTAAAGTTGAGTGTGTAAACTGAATGCATGGAGAAATAAGGCTCACTTGCCCCCACTATGAATTTAATCATGTAACTGAAGTTATGGAAAAATAAGGCTCACTTATCCCCACTCTAAATCTAAGTATGTAAACTTAAGGTGTGGATAAATAAGACTTACTTGCCCCCACTTTTAATCTAAGTAAATTAAACTAAGTCTAGTGTAATGCTATGGATCAATCACTATAGATGGACTTGTGACCCAAATTGGTGAAAACTTGGTGATGATACTAGTGTAATATGATAAATCTAAAAATGGGAACCAAGAACATGTGCTATGAATTGTGCCCCCTAATCTTGATATTTGAGTGATGTAGTTGTGTATCTGAATATCTAAATAAGCTGGTATACCTATGTAAAAAATGTATATCTACTAGGATCATATATCTAAATACCTATGTAGACTTATGTGTCTGTATATTTGAAAATCTATAACTATGGATGCCTATGTAGACTTGTCATTTGTATATCTAAAAATTTGTAACCCTAGATATCTGTGTAAACCTGTGTAGACTTGTGCATATGTATATCTAAATAATATATGCAATTTAATTCATATGTAAACTTATGTAGACTTGTATGTCTATCTAATATAAATAAACTATGCAAATGAATCCCTATGTAAACCTTTTTTGACATGTATGTCTGTATAATCTAAATAAGATGTGCAAAAAAATGTTTATGTAAACCTATGTAGACCTATATGTCTATATAATTTGAATAAGTTATGTAATTGAATGCCTATGTAAACTTGCGTATACATATATGTTTATATAATCTAAAAAATGGTGACTCTGTATACCTATATGGTTGAAAATATGAATGTAACTATGTGTGTCTAAAGCAATATATGCATATTTCCCCCTCCTTTTGGTGAGAGAGCTAAGACTATGTGGAGAGTATATGTGACCAAACATGGTAAGGATCAATTGTGCTTGTGTTTACATGGAAATTATGATATTGTATTATATTTAAATAATGTATTGATTGTGTCAAAGTTTGATAATTTAATGTGTAGTTGTATGGGTGTTTAGTTCATTATATGGTTAAAGGGATATACTTGATTTTGTCATTTTTTAGGTTTGAAAAGGATTAGAGGATTGGTTTGACCAATATGGGATAGAGTGTATTGGTATCAAGTCCCATGTGCAAGAAATTGTTCACAAATCATAAATATGGTTCTCAAGATATGGAAATAACAAGATAGTTGTATTAATTAGATAAATTGATACATAGGGTTAACCTTAATAGGGTGATATTAAGTAAGTTATGAATTTAATAGGTCATTTTGAATAATTGATTATTCATTTTCATCATTTGAGTGGGAATATATTTGAGTCTGAGAAAGAGAAATATGTAGAGGAGATGAGATGCTAGGTTCTCATGTTATGAGGAGATCAAGGCACTTATTCAGGCTAAGGAGAAGGTACACCTAGTAAGGGACCCTAATTGTTTCTATTTTTTATCATTTTAATTGTCTATATTATATATTTTTATGGATAAAGGCTTGTTTTTGGCTTATTTTACAAAAGGTGGCACTATTATCCTACTCTAGGTGCTAGTGTCCAGTTTCTAGCACTACTATCAAGAGTGTGATACTATTGTCTAGTACCACTATCCTCTAGGTAGTGCTAGTGTGTAATAGGACCTAGAATGGTGTTCAACATTGATGAATAGTTTTTGAATTGTGTTGTTTTCTAGTATTATTTTTTTATTTCACTGATGTCAAATTTGGTTGAAATTTTTACAAGTTGATGCCTATATGAGGGAGTTCCATACTAGTCAGATAATGGAAACTATCTAGGGCTCACCAATGTCTAAGGTAGAGTTAGTTGTGATTGATATATAAGGGTTGTGATATGTGTATTTCTCAAAGCCTATGTTTTAGGATAAGCATATGATTACTACACTATGTGAGAGGTGGAATGTAGATATGTGTATGTTCTAGTTTTCCATGGGTGAGATGACCATGACATTAAAATATGTGTATAAAATATTAAAATTAATTATTTATAGGAAGTGGGATATATTACAAGAGACCACTATTATGTGGGATATATAATGAGCATCTAAGTGTTTTTATGGTATGGCTATAGGTGCTCACTACATAGGTAGTCAGAGTTACATATTATTGACCCTGATTGTTATGGTTGATGTTCTATGGTTGTGGAATTTTCTAGTGGTGCTATTGTCATCATTTATTTCCATGGATGGGACTGGTGTCTCTATTTCATATACGATGCAAAAGATAGTATATGACATTGAGCATCATAGCATAGTATATTCTTAGGGTAAAACTATGTTGGATCATCTATACAAGGACCTATACTTATTTACATAAGAGATGAGTAGTGGAGGTATTGATGCATCAAAACTATTACATTATTGGGTATATGAGCACATAACTATGAACATGCAAGTGGTACATCCATAAGATGGATGATCTCACATACAAGTATTTGAATCTAGATGGACTAGGACAAGGCATACTCCAAGGAGGAGTACTACCTACTATCAATGGTTACTATTTAACCTAAGATCATAATACATTATCTAGAGACCTTATAGGGGATATCAAGGATGGCATGAGGATATCATGTAGTTGAGGCAAATTCAAGTGAGCTATTAGATACATGATCTATGGGATAATGTATATGCAAATTTATAATATGAGAGGGTTACTTGATAGTTTAGTGTGATATAAGATGTGCCCCCAATATAAAAAGTGTGTTTCAGGAGTTCTCAAGCTCCTATAAGGTTGAGGAGTAGGAGTATGCCATTCATTATAGAACTAGCTCCCATGCCTATGATAGAGCAAGATCTAGAGATAAAGATATCATATGTGGATGATGTTAGAGTGACTTAGGCCTACTCAACATGATAGAGTGAGCATAGGTCAGCATCTTTATTCCTGAGAGATGGGATGGTTGTAGAGGAGGTACTAGATGTAGAGCCCCTGAGGGATGTGGATGGTAAGTTCGATATTTTATTTGTACATTTTGTATATTGTGGATCATGTGTTATAATAAAATATGATTCTTATTAATTGTATTAAAAATTGGAGGTGTAGGAGTGGATTAGTATTAGGAGGTTACTATTGAGTTGACGATTTGTGAGTTAACATGACATATTCTAGATGATGTCATGGATGATGGATTGGTAGAGTGAGCCACAAATATAGCTAGATATGATCATTTGTTTGATCATGTGGTGATAGAGACTAAAACATAAAAGTGAGAAACACTAGATATAGATGAGTTATGTATAGATATACAAAGGCAAACCATGCCCTCTCTTGATGTTCTAGGTGGGGAGAGTAGTCATATAGTATATGACTATATACAAGTTCAATAGGAGTATGTTGAGTGTAGGGATAAGTTAGCTATGTAGAGAGAGAGAGAGAGAGAGAGAGAGAGAGAGAGAGAGAGAGAGAGAGAGAGAGAGAGAGAGAGAGAGAGAGAGAGAGAGAGAGAGAGAGAGAGAGAGTAGGTGTATTCATATAATGAGATACCATAGAGATAGTGGGGATTCTATTTCTAGTGATGATGTGTCTGAGAGTGAGAGTGGGGGAGCTAGTCCCAGTAGTCATATTCACATCATTAAGTGATGCATCATATTTGTATTAAAATAACATTATGATTTATATATATAAATATAGATGGTTGTTATGTATTTTTTCATTGTTTATTAGTATCTGGATCTGGTTATATTGTATAATTTGTTGTGTTTAAGTTTGGTTAATTATTTTAAATATTTGATGTTTGTAATTTTGTTTCTATTAAAGTAATGTTAATTGATTTAAATATGTTCTATGAATGTTTTAGGCATATGTGTAAGAGATTTAAGATATTGTATTGGTATATGGTGTTTTTTTCTTATTTGATTATATCTCATAAGATGTGTGTGCATACCTTATGATGGCAAGATGCCATATTTGAACTTGGATGACATAGAGAACCAATTACCATAATTCTCATGTTGTGTTTGTGTAGACATAGACTATGAAAGTGAAGTTGCATATGATGCACTAGTAGTAGACAATTTTGTAGACTTTAATTTAAAAATATTGATTGGTTTTCACTCTAAAATTACACTCTAAGTTGTCTGATTTCTTTCAAATATTTTAATCAGTGTTTAAACTAAAGTTGGATTTTGATCTCTGTATTGATTTCCATAAATCTTTCTTAGTTGTCAAACTGAAACTATGGCCTTGGATTGATATTTATGCCCAAATATATTAATTGGTGTATGTATATGATGTTTATTCTAAGATTTTTATATGTTTACAAAGATTTTGATTGGTGTCTATACCAAAAATGTGCCTTTGGGTATGTAATTTTTACCAAATATCTTAATCAGTGTATGCACTAGATGTGCATTTTGAACTCTACAAACTGGCTTCCATTACTACTAAGGTTGTGATGTAGGAGACCACTAATAAATAGTTATCTTAGAAGTCATAGGGATCATAAGATGAGTAACCAATGGTTCCTTAAAAATAACACCTTGGGATAACTCTATCATAGAGGAGTGTGATCTAGGAGAGAATGAGGGTCCGATGCCCCCTGTGTGAACTCTATGATGCCTCTACTAGCATACTAATTAATGAAATATTTGAGTGTATAGTAATGATCATCTAAATGTCCATTAATTTGGTGAAAATGATAATAATTCTTATGTGGTACCTGGTGTAAATGGTGAGGTGGATGATGAGTATTTGAAGCAAGTGTGATCATCCCCTTATCTAGTAGTTTAAGTAAAATGTCATGATCCCAACCTTATCTAAAAATTATATAACCCTTTTGTTTAAATCATGTGTGTTACTCATTATGGTTTATGTTGTATAGAGTGGTTATTTTCCCTTACTAGTTATTTTGATTAGTTGTTTGTGATCCATTATTTTATAAATTAGAAGTGGAGTAGGCTCTTGTACCAAATTTGATGATTGAGGTTCTGAAGGATCTATAGTTGAATCTACCTCTAACTATGTAATAATTAATCCCAATTATTTCTATAATGACATAACTACATTACATATATGTATTAATGATTTATATGTCTAATATAGCAAACTATCCTTTAGAGGAAAAACAAAACCTCTAGCAAATATGTATTGTACTTCTAAATCCATTGATTGATAAATTAACTAATGCAAACAAGCTTTGAACTATATAATGTACTTTAAGGTAGGCTATGTCTCACCCTGGTGTATTGAATATAACCTATCATTTGTGAATAAATGTCCCTTATTTTTTATATAATGCCTAAGGAATACTACCTTTAACTCCTCATATATATGTAAAGATGCACTAGGGAGTGTATGGTGGAACCAGTGTAGTGCTTTTTCCTTTAGTGAGTTTGGAAACACTTGTAGTAGAATTAAATTGTTTTTAACATGAGCCATGGATTTCTCATAAGCCTATAGATGTAAATATGAATCTCTTTATCCATCAAAGATAGGTAACACTAGTATCAAAAAGTTATGTGGTAACCTCATAGTTGAAATTTTGCATGGAATAGGATTATTATGGATAACATTGGCATCAACCTAAGATATGTATGCCTCATTATCCAAAGTGAGATGATGTAATTTGTTTTAAAAATTACCCACAACATTTATTAAATAAACTAACACTTGTAAAGGTATATTATCATCATTAAGGGGTTCATTTAATGTTTGAATTTTATTGTTTATTTTACCCATTGGTATATTAGATTGGAAATTATGTTTAAGAAGGGTCAGTGTGCTCACAATAATCTTTAGAGGTGTGATAACTTGAACCTAGTTAGAGGGAAATAAGCTATCACCCTCATTTTTGTTTGTTTAATAACTAGGTTTTACTATAATAAGGTAGGTTAAAGGGGATTCATTGGTATATGTTGTATTATTAGTTTGAATAAAAGGTACTCTATTTTCTAGTGAATGAAAATCATCCACACAAGAATAGGTGTGTTTGTGTGTGTTTTAACATGTGACATAATGGTTGGTTGAACAAGATAAATATTAAAATTAAGATAAGAAGTATAATTTTTAGATTCTATGTCATCTTCATCATAATCATAATAATCATTACTATCTCATTGTTCTTATTGACCACTTTTAACCCCCAAAGTTAAAATGTCAACCCCTATAGGTGAAATTTTTTACCATGTCTTGATAACCTAGTTAAAGATTTTGGCATGCCTTATATAGCTTTAAAAATGTATTCTTAAAATCTTATTAGCATTGTTTAAGGTTTATTTGGATAAATTAAGGTAAAGTCCTATAGTGGTTTTGTAGTGGTCTAGTCTTGTCATAGAGTGATGAGAGTTAGTAAAGACTTTTTATAGGTCCTTAGGTGTCCTTAAACGTCATTTTATGTCTTAATAACTTTTTTATAACTTTTCATGTTGATTTAGAAAATTTAAATTTATTTTTTAGACTTTAAAATATGCCTAATGAAGAAAAAGGGTGATTTTACTAACTTTCATGAATACTAAAGATTTAAAATGCCAATAGTACATAAAAGAAAATTTAAAAATACCTTGGAGTAGTTAAATCACTACCAAATTTTTCATAAAGTTAATAAGATGTCAGAATCTTGAATTTCAATGCCTTAAAAGGGAGTTTTGGCACTTATACAAACATGTGAACTCATCTTATAGGTGAAAATAGTTTTAGGGTGTCCCTTAGGCTTGTTTTCACTTGAAATTTCACCCAATGATGATATTATAATTCACTCCTTGCTAAAGTGGCACAATGGAACCACCTCAGGGCTATGGGTATCCCTAGTTAGAGGTGGATCTCTAGATTAGGTACTAGTTCCCCTTGATGCATCACTAAAGCTCAATCTCACTACTAAGATTTGGGAGGGGGGGGATGAAAAGGGGAAAATATATATAAATAATAAAATATAATATATGGGGGGTGATCCACCAGACATGTTCTCTACTCACACCCTTTGACATGCTCTTAGAACCAAGAAGAAGTATGCATATACACTTCATCCAAAGACAACCTTCTCTTTCACATCAATATTTCAATGTGGGATCTTAAAGATAGCTTATGATAGGAGGAATTAGAAAATATGAATTATAATACTCTCTATTGAATATAATATTCACTAGACCTACAAATCAACCTCAGACACTATTTTTATGGCCTACAAAAGAGAGATTCCAAAACACATAAGGTACTACGAAGAGTATCATGTGAAGGTAGAAAAATAAATTTACAAAAGACCAAAAACCATTGTGTACACTTAGTAAAATATTAAATGAGGTAAAAATAACTATATTTATTGTCTTAATGCAATATTTTGGTATGGATTTTCCATACCAAGGTGGAGATATCCCAAACAATGCCAAAATGGCTAGAATTTATAGAAGTGTGAGAGGAGAGAGAGAAAGGGAAGCTCAAGAGTCATTAGGACACTTGTCAAGAAATAAAAAGGAGTTAAATCTAAAATTAAATTAGGTATGAGATAGGTCCTAAAATATAAGAAAGGACAATTGTCTCTCAAAGTTGTCTAACTCCCCTACATGTGGTGTACATGTGGCATAGATGCTCCTTTCTTACACATGAAACTACCCTTCATGATTTGCCTTTTAAAACTACCTTATCAATACATATGGTCAGGTATGATGATGTATATAAGTATGAGGGGTTTAAAAAAATACCTCACATGCTTTTGGAGGTCCATAATCATCCCTATCATTCTATCCATGCATAATCATCCATAACAATCTCAAAATGACTCCTCTCCATGCACCTCTCACACTTGGCACCCAAAACCTTCCAAATTATGAAATATAACCCATAAAAAATGAGGGATGACATGTTTCAAGGGTTTAAATATCATAATTTTCATCAAATTATCCTTAAAAGGCTTCCCAAATTAAGTTTCACTCTATTTCACTAAGTGATCACTATCTGTCCACTAGACTGGATGAAATGAAAGAGATAGTAGGCACACTTATGAGATTATAAACCTCATAAAATGGATATAAGGACTTATAAATGGTCCTAATTTTGTTCCCAAATGTGTTTTTATCATATAGAACCCTTTCACACTTGGAAAACACACAAAAATGTCAAAATAAGCCCTATTCTAGACCCTCTGTATATGTTTGTATAGAAAATTATAATGCATTAGGTCTTTGGGGATTCCTATACATATTCAAGTCAATTTAATGGCCTTTACACCCCCTTTATATGCCTTATTTTCCTCATCTTTTCCATCGAGTCCTTAAGGAGGGTTTTCAAGGGTTTTGGAGTGGTCTAGACTCTTAACATTTATTCATAAAGAATAAAGGTTATAATCCTATAAAAATGCCACTAAATGCCTCTTAGGGACCCTCTTCATAATATTCAAATAACCTTCGGTCCCACGCATAATTTCATGAAAGTTTCAAGCACTATAAGTTGGAATTTGAGCCCTTTCCCTACATTTTGTGAGTTATGTGAACATTCTCAAGCCTAAAATGGTTTTTTGGTGGCCTTCATTGTAAACTATGGGTATAGACACCTCTGTACACATCCTAAAAATATTTTTCCATCAGCATAATATTTCACCAAGAACTTAGAACTAAAACTGACCCCTATTGGGCATTAGGCCTAGACCTTATCTAAAGGGTCTGCCTACTACCTTAGGCTTATGATGATCATTTGATGTTTTATTTGAACATATGAAGATTTTACACATCCATTTTAACTTTTAAATCATTAATAAAATCATTGAAATTATTTACAAGGATTGGAAATGGAAATGGATTCCTATTTGGCCTCTTGGCTTCAATCCTACCTATTGGGTTTGACTACAACCCTTGTTACCTAGGGTACCATGTCTATCTTCCAACTCTATCACTTAGATTTCCATGTGTTATGATGTGTGATATAGATTAAAAACCTTATTGAAATATTTTTTGACCATTGGTTCATCATTTTAGCTTTTTCCCTCAAAACTATTTGCTTCAAACATGAAGGGAGTGCCCCCTATCTGAGATAAAATAGGGGGAGCTTAACCTATTTTCTTACCAAAATAAAACACTGGGGGGTATTATACAGGTTGAGAGGATATTATAAACCAATTTACATCACTTTATTCTATGTTTTTACCTTCCAAATCCTCAAAAGGACAAAACTATCTTGGAGAATGCACCACCTACAAGGGTGTCTTGAAATGGACTATAATTTCTAATTTGTTTGAGATTCCTTAACTTTATTTTCATAGTAAAAAGTATTTTATATGTTTCCATAACACATATAATGCCTCCGAAGGCTCTCTCAAAAGACTTTTATGTTCTCAAAACACTTTGATGTTCTTGCAAACACAAGACTAGGTCTATAACTATATAGACTAAGATAATTATTTAGGCCTACCTATAGGTTGTTTGAGCTTTGTTTAAGCTTTAAGAACACTATAAAAACTCCCTATGATTTTTATAATCTCATTTAGGTGATAATCCACCATTTTTCTAAATTTGAGCTCCATTTCTTGCACTAATGCACCTCCCATTCTTAAAGCTAGGTCTCTACCTGATGACTAAGACATGCTGTTAACCCTGCCTATAGGTTAGTGTTGATCTCATCAACTTGTCTAGGTGTCAATAAAATATTTTAATCATATTCTAAATATATTTAATGTATATTATTCATACTTTCACCTATGTCTTATCAAGACTCAAATAGTACCCTTATTAGGACTAAGACACCCTTCTCATTTATACCCTATTGTACCCTCACTTATAGGTGTTTATAGGTTGAAAAAAAATCATTTATACTCATAAAGAGGATTGGTAAATTGATACATTATATAATCCTTCATTTGAAAACATGGACACAACCTAAACTCCATTTATAGGAGAGACTCTTTCAAAGCTTGAAACTCCACCTTGGCAATATGTGTCAAGATGGGGTTTTGCTCATTAATCAAGGTGTACAAAAGCTTATTCATTCATCTTTGAGGTAAAATTTCACTTATTTAATCCAAACTCCACAAATATAGTCTCTTATAGTACAAAATAAACCTTACTTATAACTCACTGACTATATTTCCAACATGACTATGTTTCATAAAAAATAGGCTTGCATATAGGTGTACTTAGGTTTTAACTTAGCTTGATTATGATGTTAAACATTATCCTTAAACCCTATGAAGTGACACAATGTATTTTTTAATTAACCTATACCTTAAATACCCCTTAAAAATATTCACAACTTTAATAAGTTCATTGTCTACTCCTACTTCATTGTAGATTCATTTTCCTTGCCTAAGTACAAACAGAGGGGTGAGTCTAGGTGGTCATGGAGCTTCTTATTATCCTCATGGATAGTCCTCTAGGCTATTATCATGTCACTCAAATTACCTAGTCACATATATAAGTGTGAATGTTTCATATGTTCCTCAAATAAACAAATGGGCATTATCTCCTTGAGACCTGTAGATAGCACTGAAACCTTTTTGTGTGTTTGAGCATGATTTTGAGCCTTTTGAAATCCCTCTCCACTTGACATCACCTCTTCAAACCTTGTAGATTTGATGTATATACTAGGATATGTAAGTATATATACAATGAGTTTCCAAATATTAATATGACATGATTACAAAATCAAGCTAAAAGAGATAAGAGCTCTATTTTGACAAAATAGAGCTCAAGGGACTGAAAATCAGTCACATTGTGCCTTGAAGTTTTCTTGCTTGGTTTGACTACCCTATTTACTTACATGCATATATACCAAGGTATTTTTTGTATCAAGATAAAAGGAATCCTTAAATTTTATAAATCCTCCCTGAGACCTCTATAAACTTTGCTCAGGCCACCTGTAGAATGATGCTTTGAGGGGGAAACTATGCATTAGAGTGTGAATCATCATGAACCATGAATGTAAAAGAATTTCATGTGCATTTGATGAACCTCCAAATGGTATTAAATCAAAAACAAGAAATTTAGGCACACATAAATTCTCCCTTACACCAACATGACGTTAGTAGAGGCCCGAGATGAAGGTTTTGACTGTGATATGCAAGTAGAAACATGAAAGAGTAAGAAGGTGCAAGGGTAAGGCCTTCAAACCACCTAAACTAAAATTTTCAACCATACAATGAATAAAAAAATTATTAAACTCTTAAAATCAACATTAAAACTCCCTCTTCAATGTGGAAATCACCTTCAAGGCACTTGAGACAGATGAAAGTGTGAAAAGAGCAGTTTGCAAGCAAAGATAAACCTAGGAGAGGCTTTTTATCTTCATGAGACCTTAAAAACCAAAGGAATAATAGATAACCAATTTAAAATACCTAGAGAACATAATAAATCATTCAATTCATCAAAATAAATCAAACTTTTCTAAAACAAGTGTAAATAGTGACCCACCGTGGATGTGAGCACATAAAAAGTTGATTAAGGTCTTAAAAATGGTTCATAAAGGAGAAGCCACCAAAATGGAACTTATTTATATGAATTATTATTAAAATAATATCCCTTTCATCCACCAAGATCAATCCTCCAAACTCCACCTATACGGCTCATACCATGCATTTGAATTTGACCCTCCTTGGCTTGCAAAGGCAAAAAAAGATGAAACAAAAGTAAAACTAAACTTTTTGACATATTCCTTGTAAACCATGCATGGTAAGGAGTTTAGAGAGTTGAAGAGACATATTACCCACGTTTTTATCTGAAGGTGAGATCACCAAGTCTATACAAGTGCCCAAAAGGGCCTAAAATCAAGGAAAAACTCCTTGTTTCTATACATAACTACTTCTTGAACTAACTCCTAACATCTCTTGAACCCATACACATTAAAAACCAAAATTTTGACAAATATACCTCCTTAAAATTCCATACAAGTCATTAAATGATCTAAAAAAGTGGCCAAATGACCCTTTTTGTATATGAAACATAACAAATGATAAATTTATGACGTGAAAACACTTTGAAACATATCAAAGACCACATTATGGCATATTAAACATAGTTTGGAACTTTTACCTAATTTGAATAGGGTTGAATTTTGTTGACCTGACTAGTACAAGGAGGATGGGCTTAGACTAAGCTAGAGGAAGGATAAGTAAGATGATAGACCAACATGACACCCTATAGGGCATAAGCAAACCTTCTTCAAAATTTAAAAAAATTAAGGGTTGAAATAATTTGACTAAAGGTAAATTTATTCAATAGGGTTTCCATAGGTCATTTTCTAATATTGTATAAGGTTTCAATTTTAATAGTTGTAGAAAACTCTCTCTCGTCTCCATCACTCCCTTCACAAGTTCATGAAGACCATTTTCAAATGTATGGTATGGGTCATATAGGTGGAGTTGGAGGATAATATTTTGTACAAATTAGGTTACCCTTATGGGCTTCCAATTTATGTCATTTTTCATTGGATTTAGCTCTTTATCTTTATGAACAATTACAAAGGAGATAAGGTGCTTTTCTTAGGCTAAAATCCCTGCAAGCTGAGTTTTGTGCAACTCCAATTCAAGTTTTAACTCTTTATATTAGTTAAATAAAATTTAATATGTCCTAATAGGTCTATAAATGTTTTTTACTCTTTCATCCACCATGTTGGCACATGTTGGAAGTCATTTGGCAAGGAAAGCTACTCTCTTGCATAGTTTACAGAGATGACTTCCATAAGTTTCTATTTGTTCTAGGGTCCTCAATGTATAAGGTGATGATTTAAGGTTTAATTTCATATTATAATCCATATCATTATTTTAAATATCACAATGTTTTATTTTTCTATTCCAACAACACTTTATCTAAGCAATTCATAATGTTCTCTCACTTTGATGAATGTGTGTGTATAGGCTACCTATAACAATGGAGGAGTGTAATGAAGGTGATTTGAAAATGGATAAATATGGTGTAAACTTATAAACACATGTTTGAATATTTATAAACTCCATTATATCATAATGAACATGAACTTTTTTCTAAGCTCTAATTGTCAACATAATAGGCTTGCATACAAACTGACTACATACACAGTCCATATAGGTGAATAGAGAACTTGAAGTGATATAATACTTGGTAAAGAAGTATATATTTTCATTTATAAAATGTAATTATCATTTAAATTGTTTTAATTCAAATTATAATTAAATTAATTAATAATTTTTCTTAGTAGCATGTGCAAGAAAAAGAGACCTACAAGCCCTAGATCTGTAGATCCTCATTTTGGACTCAAACCAAATAACAAGAAATTTTTTAGGAAGGAATCATAAATCAATGCATATGAGGTAATAGACATTAAACAATGATGATATATTTATGATTGGATAGCCATAATGGGTTGAGGTGACAAGGGATCAAAACATTTAAAAGGTCTGCAAACCTAATACCCTACACAAGTCTGAGTACAAGGATAAAACTAAGGTTATAGAACATTATGAATAAATAAAATTAACATTGAAGTGATAATTAATTTCCATGAATTTTAAACACTTTTATAATTCCATGACACAGTGGAGTTACTAAGTTCAAGGTCTCATGCTCAAACCCTTCTCCTTTATATACACCTACAACCACCTAAAACTTGGCATTTTAGAGAAAGAGTATGCTTGGAGAAGACAAAAAGTTTGAAAAAAATAAAAAGAGTTATAAACTCTCAGTAATGTGGTAGTTATATTAAATGTCTTGCAATAAGGTTTTAACCTTAAGACAATCAACACTTTAAAAATAAATTAACACCTGCAACCACTTTGAGAAGGTAGAATGGCATTATATGTTGTGAATTCATGGTGACATGAAAATTCAAATTTAAAGGATTAAAAACTCCCAATAATATGATATATCCATGGATATGTTCATTTGGTGGAAATGGAATTCCTAAAAACACTTGAATGCACTTAGGATACCCTAATGGACACCTACAGGCTATAATCAAGAACAAACTAGTTTCAAGCCTGAGTAAGGAGAAGAATACATGTGAAGTTTTAGGGTAAAAAATAGGTGAGTGTATATGTAATTTATAATATTTTAGGTCAAATTAATACCATAAAGTAGGTTGGGATGACTAAATAGAGCTCCACTAAAACCCTGCCTAAATAGTCATTGTGTACACAAGCCTGCCTATTTGGCAAGATCAAGTTGTTAGTTAGAATGAAGAAATGAGGAATAAGGGAAAGTGAAACATTTTAATATGATTTCATAGTGATATAATAACTACATGAAACCCTCATACCCATCAAGACACAAAACTACTAATGATAAACTCTATTTTAGGCCAAACAAGACTAATCACATATATAGACCTATATACAGTCATAAGGAAGGGAGTTGGATTGACAAAGCATGGAATGAATATTTGAATACTATGGGTCTTGGTGAGAAGTATGGTCAATAAATTAATGAATTTATAATCCTTGATAGTGAGATTCTGACTACAAACTTAGCTACAAACCCTAGGCATAAACTAGTGGTGTGTATAGCAGGGTTGAAGAATATATGTGACAAGAGTATCATGTGATCAGGTCATGTTATATGTATTAGATATATGAAAGTTATTTTAAACTCAAATTCAAACTTATAAAATCACATACATGCCCCATCTCTCTTTAGATCTCACAAACACACAACCTACTAGTGAGGGTCTCCTAAACATGTTCATATCTCCCATGAAAAGATGCATGGTGGCTCAAAATATTGTTAATCATATGACACCCATATTCAGTAATGATTCATATAATTTTTATGTTCATCCAAAGCCTTTCCTTTATGAATCATCTTTAAGAGTGCAAGGCACTCACAGGCTACCCAAATAGGCTAGTTTCAACCCAATGAGAGAGAAGAGGATTTATATGCATTTAGATTGATTTAACAAACCATAAAACAAAATGTATTATGTCCAAAACTCCCTTGATCACCTCCCAATTACATTTTTTGGTACTTTCATGTATGGAATTGTACAAAATATGATAAAAGGACTATTTTAAGCTACTTGGGAGGTCCATAAAAGGTGTCAAAATATCATATTTTATATGGAGGATTCTCAAGAGGTAATAAAACTAAATCACACATTTATTTTAGGTTTCACAATGTGGGAATATTGTAAATCCAAAATTTAGTCTCTAGGTAGGTAGGCCTAATTGAGACTTAGTTAGGAGAGAGAAATATATGAGAAGGATACTTCCACTCACTCTCAATACTTGAAACATGGAATGGAGATATAAATCCATACTAGGTTCTAAAATATGCCTTTAATTTCCTATCACCATAGGTGCACTTATATACAAAAGGATGTTTACATGATTTCAGGGTTATAAGGAATGTGGCCAAAATGGAGCTTTTGGTGAAAAATGTGTTCTTGATGGTATTTTTAGACATATAAATGAGTTTTTTTACATTTTATATGATTTTAATAGACCATCCATGTATATATAATGAGTTGGATAAGATTAACTCAAGTTTTGACACTTGTAAGCAAGATTAGCCTAGTGAAATGAAAAGACTTCTAGACACCTAGCAAGAGAATGAAGTGATGCATCAAATGGAACCTATAGAGATAAATTGAAATGTGTTAATAGTAGATAAAATATGTAACTCAAAATTATTTTACCATAAATAAGGCCACTTGTCATTCCACAAGCTAAGGTAAAGGGTAGTTTTGGAGAGCTAGTCAAGGTGTCAAGGAAAGTTTGAAACTTCCATGCCACTCAGAGAAGAGGAGTATTTATATAAGAATAAAACTTGTATTTTAAGACCTAATGGGTTATTTTAAAACTCATTTATTATTTTAAATCCTTTTTTAAACTTTTCTCCCTCTCTCTCCTATGCCCTTTTGTCCTTCTTCTCACACTTTTTCTATATGTTGAGCCTTAATTATCTAAGTTCGTATCCTCCACATATGTATGTCTAATCCATACCCATTTGTATAATTTTATAAATTAATAATAACCTATTTTTACCTTCTCCATGGATTAGTTTTAATATGCATTCTTGATTAGTTGATCTTGCTAAGTGATAGGCTTACTCCCTTGGCATGCTTGTCCTTATTTAACATTCATGTTTAGCTTGGAATATTTTTTGTAGGTCTTTTGAAGAGTTAAAATGGAGTGTGTAGGGGTTCAGTGAGTTGTATTTTCATTATTTTCATGTCATAACCTCTTGACTATTCCTCCTATCTTTAGCTTTCTTCACAAACCTTCATGAGAAACATTGATGTAAAGATGTAGATTTGGATTAGGGCCATGTGCAGGTTAGTCTCTTGTTTGAAGTGAAATTGCATTTAGTTGGTAGTGATCAAATCATATTTGGTACATCACCTCCATTAGAATAGGTTTATCTCCCTTTAACTATCAAGTGTTAGAGTAGTGTTTGAGCCTAAGTGATTTGTTGAAGGTAGCTATCCCTTTAACCTAGAGATTCACCTCTCCAATAGGGTACCCATAACCTTGAGGTGTTTCCATGTTACATAAAAGTTTTAAGGATTGAACTACCTTCCAAAGAGTGAAAATTTGATTTATAAATATTTTGGCACACCTAGTGAGACTAAGGTCCAAACTTGTGGAAGAACTCTTGGTATTGTTCTTCTACCTATCATCCTTTTGAGGCATTCAAAAAATCAATGGTGACTATGTGCATGATTAAATAGCTCTATAATCCTAGTTAACTATTCAAAGTAAGTTTTTTTTCATTTCATTATCTTTAAGATCTTATTATGGTTGAGTTTGAAATAAGGTTAAATTTCATGAAAGTTGGTGAAGCTCATCAATCCTATAGTATTACCTAATAGTACTATGATGAGTTATACAACCTCACTATGATCCATATCAGGCATATGATCTTTATCAACCTTATCATGAATCATATCAGTCATATGACCAGCCTTATCAAGCTCATGATGTTCCTAGCCAATATAATAACTTCTCAAATCTATCCATTTCAATTTAGAATAAAACTCTCTTAGGATATGAGAGGTACGTGATATACCTTCATACATAAAGGGAATATGGTCAAGATATCCCTAGTCATATCATTCATGACATGATAGATTCATTTCAGATATTGAAAGAAGAATGGGAACCTATTGAGAGACAAAATTGGCAAAGATTCTCAAGTGATATGATGGATATAAGTGGTCTCATTCAATGCATTAAGGATAAGTCGAGTAACCATGAATAAAAATAGGTCCAAATCCATCATCTTTATGTGTTTTCATACACACCACCTCATCCCTCATATATTCCACACATTTTATCCTAAGAGACCTTTACAAGTGAGCTTCTAAGTGTTCTAAGTATTTCATGTGTTCCTCAAACTTTTACTTCTTAAAATTACATCCAATAGAGAATTCAAAGGAAAGAGGAGACTGTTGTTGAGTAGCCTATTATTGAGATCAAAGATCCCACTTCTCTTTCTCAATAACCCCCTAAGAAGTCTTTCAAGATTCTAAGCTAGAATCAAGTAGTGAATTCATGGAGTGATCAAGATCAGACAAGTATATATTGGGGAGTTGATGTTAAATAAGAATTTAAACCTATTCAAGTCTCTCTCATCCCTCTTCAAGAGTCCTCTTGTATATAACACAAACCTTCTTATGTTTCTTACCCTCATAAGGTTACTAACCACCTTCAAGCAAAGTTATTCCAAGAGAGTATAGATAGGCAAATCAAAGAGCTGGTGTTAAAAATGAAATAAATTACATCAATCCAAGATTAAGAGGTTGAATACAAAGAGAGATTTGTGCCTAATCAATCCCCATTTCCCACTCCCCAATAAATTTTAGTTTATCCATCTTGGAGGTCCATCTAAGAATGCTTTAAAAGTAAGAAGGAGGTTCTAATTAAGAAGGTTGAAGATTAGTTTGTAGATATTGAATAGCCTCAAGAGGGTTATGAGAAAAATTAAGTTCTTATTGAATAATATGCCCCTTATATTGGCCAACAAAATTTTAATTCCATACAAGAGTCTCTTCAAAAATACACCACTCCTAAGGTTTTAAGTCTTAAGAGTATCCCCTACATTCTCAAACCCATCCATGATCAATACATCATACCTCATACTCTATCTCCAACTTATGAACATTCCCATCACCCTAAAACCACATCCATTATTGAAGATAAATCTATCCTATGGGAGGTAAGTGAAGAGGATTAAACTATAGTTATAGCTAAAAAAGACAATGCAAATGATTTTTAGGAAGATATATTCAATTGTACCCCACTTGGGAAATAAAGAGGATTTTAAATTTTCAAGGATGATACCATAGAATAAGGTATTGATGGCATGATTCAAGAAGAAGATATAATTTCATCTTATCTAGTGAGGTTGCAACTAACCTTGATGTTGAATAATCTCTAAATAAGTAAGTTGATGTTGACATAGTGCATAATGACCAAGAAAATGAAATTGAAGAATATGCCTTGAAACCTCATGATTGTATAGAATAATTTAAAAATATTGACATCCCTATGGTTATTGAGAAGAAAGAGGAAGATACTCTTCTATTTGGTCTTGTTTATGTTAATCACAAAGAAGAGGACAAGGATGATTCACAATAATGCATTTAGTCTCTTCAAGAGATTGAAATTATTTTCAAAGGTATGCTTCATGTTGAAGATTATGATCATGAAGAGATTGAAAAAGATAGGCTTGTTGAGGATAATGATGTATCTTGGAGTAAGTATGCAAATCTCCTTGAATATCTTGATGAGCTTGCAATAACTAATAACAAGTGTGGTGTCACTCAAGATTCCATTGAGATCCAAAAAGAATGCTTATATGGAGTATCATTTGATGAAATTGCAGCTAAAGAGTATCAATAAAGTGATGTTAAAGTAAAATATGAGTTCACTTTCACATTTCATTGGTTTTCAGTTATCATTCCACTTGAGAGCATGCCAAGAGGATTGGCATTCAATAAGAAGATGAAGATAACAAGAGAAAGGCTCAAGAATAAACTTGCTTCATGCCATTATTCATCTCATGGACTAAAATATTGTAAATTCTTCCCCTTTGACCTAGGAGGAAGAGGAAAAGTTTATGTCAGTTGTATATAGATAGTTTGCTAATGTTGTTTGTTATGTTCCCTAAGTGCTTGATAGCACATGTGTGTATCTTGTTGTTTGCTTTGTGTGTTATTATATTTATTTTGTGTATTTTGAAGGTTAAAGTAGATAATTTTTTAATGTTCAAGGTCTGGTTAGTTCTAAAATTGAGTGAAAATGACTCCATTACCTAATTTAAGGATAAGGCTACCAGTCCATTTAGCATAAAAGGCATGCTACCTTCATGAATGATCAATTTATTGACCAATTTTGACCCCCAAGGTCAAAATATCAACCCATATAGGTGAAAAAATTTTACCATATATTTATAACCTAATTTAATGTCTTTTCATGCCTTATATAACTTTCAAAAGGTCTTCATGAAGCCTTATTAACATTGTTTGAGGTTTATTTGGAGAAATTAAGGTAAAGTCCTAAAGTGGACTTGTAGTGGTCTAGTCTTGTCATGGAGTGATGAGAGTTAATAAATAAGTTATATAGGTCTTTAAGTGTCCTTAAAGGTAATTTTATATGTCGTAATCACTTTGTTATAACATTTCATGTTGATTTGGAAACTTTAAAGTTATTTTGTAGACTTTAAGGTAATATTAATGAAGAAAAAATGTGATTTTGTTAACTTTCATGAATAAAAAATCTTTAAAATTCCAATAGTCCATAAAAGACACTTTAAAATGACCTTAAATATGTTACATAACTACCACATCTATTAAAATGACCTTAAATATGTTACATAACTGCCACATCTATGATCAAGTCAAAAAGATGTTAGAATCTTAAATTAAAAGGCCTTAGAAGGTATTTTTGGCACTTTACGGACTTGTGAACTCATCTTGCAAGTGAAAATAGTTTAAGGGTGTCCCTTGGGATTAAAATTTTCATTATATATCTTTGGATCAAGTTTCAAATTCAAAAGTTATAGAAAAATCTCTCTTCTCCATCACTTCCTTCACAAGCTCATGAAGGCTATTTTCAGATAAATCATATAGGCTGTATAGGTGAAGTTGGAGGCTAATAATTTTTTTTAAATATATGAAACTTCTCATATTCAAATTTGTTTAATTGGTCATTGGATTGAGATACTTATATTTATGAACAATAGCTAAGGAGCTAAGGTGATGTTTTGAGGCTTAAATCCCCACATGCTAAGTTTTGTGTAACTCTAGTGCAAGTGTGAACTATTTGGATACATTAAATAAATTATAATGGTTCCTAAAATGTATATAATTTTTTTTCACACTTTCATCCAAAAATTTGGCACATGGGGGAAGTCATTTGGCAAGGAGAGATACTCTCTTGCATAGTTTGTAGAAGTGAATGTCTTAAGTTTATATTTGTTATAGGGTTATCAATGTTTAAGGTGATGATGAAAGGTTTTATTTATTAATATTATCCATATCATGGTCTAAAATACCACTATATCTCCTTTTTCTACTTCAAAAACATCTTCTCCAAACAATTCATAATGTTCTCTAATTTTGATGACTGCGTGTGTAGGCTACCTATAACAATGAAAGAATGTAATGAAGGTTATTTGAAAATGGATAAATTTGATGTAAAATTATAAAAAAATATGTGAATATTACTAAACTCCATTGTATAATAAATAATATAAACCTTATGATAAGATCCAACTGTCAACACAATAGACTTACATATAAACTGACTCCATACACAGTCTGTACAGTTGAATAGAGAAGTTGAAGTGATATAATACTTGGTCAATAAATATATAGGATAATTTAGAGTGTGGAATTAATATTTAAATTATTTGACTTCAAATTATAATCAAAATACTCAACAAGTTATCTTAGTAGCCAGTGAAAGCAAAAGAGACCTACATGCACTAGACCTGTAGGTCCTCATTTTAGACTCAAACCAACTAAGAAGAAAAAGTTTAGGAAGGAATGATAACTCAATGAATATTGGGGAAGAGGGAAAAAATAATTAATATATCTTTATTATTAGATATCCATAAGGGGTTGAGGTGACATGGGTTTAAAATATTTAAGAGGTTTACAGACCCAGTACCCCTATATAGGTCTAAGTACAAGGATGAGACTAAGGTTATAGAACATTATGAAGAAATAAAATGAACCTTAAAATGAGAATGAATTTCCATGAAGTTTAATTACTTTTATAATTCCATGATGGATTGGAGATATTGAGTTTAAGGCCTCATGCTCAAACCCTTCTCCTTTATACACACCTATAACCACTTAATACTTGGTAGTTTAGAACAAGAGTATGTTTGGAAAAGATACAAAGTTTGAATAACTTCAAAAGAGTTATAAACCATCAATAAAGTTGGTATTTATATTTATTGTCTTAAAACAAGGTTTTGACCCTAAGACACAGCCAACACTCTCAAAATAATCAACACCTATAACCACTTTGAGGAGGTAGAAGGGTACTATGTGTTGTGAAGTCAAGGTGACTTAAAAAAGAAAATTTAAAGGATTTAAAACTCCAAATGATATGATATATCCATGTAAATTTTTAGTGAGTGTAAATTGAATTAATATAAACACTTTAATGCACTTAGGATACCTTAATAGACACCTACAAGCTACAGTCAAGAACAAGCTAGTTTCAAGCTTGAGTAAAGAGAAGGATACATGTGAAGCATTTGGGTACAACATAGGTGAATGATAGGTAAGTGAGACTATTTGAGTTAAAATTAAGACCATAAATGAGGTTGGGGTGAATAAACAAAGCTCCACCAAAACCCTACCTATATAGTCACTGTGTACACATGTCTACCTACTTGGAAAGATCAAGTTGTTGGTTAGAATGAAGAAATGAGGAATTAGGGAAATTGAAACATTTGAATATTATTTCATAGTTATAACACAAATCTATGAAAACCTCAAACCCATCAATAGACAAACCTAATGATGATAATCTTTGTTTTAGGCCTAATAAACCAATCACATGCATAGACCTATATACAGTCATAAAGAAGGGAGTTGGATTTAAAAAGCATGACCTGAATACTTTTAATACCTTGAGGAGATGGTTATAAGTATGGGAAATAATTTCATGAAGTAATAATACATGAGAGTGAGGTAAATGACTCAAGGAATGTGCTAGGGTCAGTTTGTCATACTTGGTTACAAACCATAGGCATTAACTAGTGGTGTGTATAGTAGGGCTAAATAATAAATATGATAAGATGATCTTGTGAGAAGGTCATGGTAGATGTTTTATACCTATGGAGGTCATTGGAAACTCAAATTAAAACTCATAACATCACATACAGTACACATCTCTCTTTAGACCTCACAAACACATAGCCTACTAGTTGAGGGTGTCCTAAACATGTTCATATATCCCATAAAAGGATGCATGGTGGATCAAGATATTTAATAATAGGAAAACAATGTGTAATCATTATTAATTATATTTGGATGTTCATATAAAGTTTGTACTTTATGAATTTTTCTTAAGAGTGCAAGGCATTCATAGGCTGCCTAAATAGGCCAATTCAACCCAATGAGAGAGAAGATGATTTATATGCATATGGATAAATTTTAAAATACAATAAAAATATTTATGATGTCCAAAATTCCCTTGATCACCTCCCCATGAAATTATTTGGTACTTGTAGGTATGGAATTATAGAGAATAGGCCAAAAAGGACTATTTGAAGTTATATGGGAGGCTTGTACAAGGTGTAAAAATATCAAATTTGACATGAAGGATCATAAATAGGTAATAAAATTTAATCACAAATTTATTTGAGGTTTCACACGTGTGTGAATATTATATATCCAAAATTTAGTCTCTAGATAGGGAGGCTTAATTGAGACCTAGTTAGGAGAGAGAAATAGATGAAAAGGACATTTCCACTCACTCTCAAGACCTAAAACTTGGAATGGATATATAAATACATAATGGGTCCTAAAATATTCCTTCAAATTCACATTACCATCCATAAAATTCTATACATAAGGAGGTTTTCATGATTTTAAGGCTATAAGGAATGAATCCAAAATGGAGATTTTGGTGAAAAATGAGTTTTTGAGGGTAGTTTGAGAACTCCAAATGAGTTTTTTTAGGTATGATATGATTTTAATATACCATACATTGAGATATAATGACTTATATAATATTAACTCATATTTTTATGCTTGTAATTAAGATTGGCCTAGTGAGATGAAGAGACTTCTAGACACTTAACAATATAATAAAGTGATGTTTCAATGGGAACCTATAGAGACCAGTTTAAAGGTGTAAATATAAAATAAAAGATGTAATAAAACATTATTTGACCATAAATAAGGCCACTTCTCATTCCATAAGCCAATAAAAGGGTAGCTTTGGAGAGGTAGTCAAGGTGTCAAGCAAAGTTTGAAACTTCCATGCCATTTGGAGTAGAGGAGCATCTTAAAAATACTAACACTTGACTTTTAGGACCTTATGGGGTAATTTAAAAATCATTTCTTATTTTAACTCATCTTAGACACTTATCTCTCTCTCCTACACCCTTCTCTCTTTATTCTCTAACTTTCTCTGCATATTGAACCTTAATTATCCAATTTTGTATCTTCCACTTGGGTATGGAAAATACCTACCCATTTAAGCCTTTTATCAATGAAGAATAACCTAATTTTACCTTCTTCATGGACTAATTTCAATATGCATTCTTGATCAGTTGATCTTGCTAAGTAATAGGCTTACTTCCTTGGCATTCTTATCCTTATTTAGCATTCACATTTAGTTTGGAATCCTTTATGTATGTCTATTGAAGTGTTCAAATGGAGTGTGTATGGGTTTAGTGAGTTTTCTTTTCATTAGTGTCATTTTATGACCTCTTGACTAGTCCTCCTAGATCAAGATTACTTCATAAACCTTTATGATAAATATAGAAGTAGAGAGGTAGATTTGGATTAGTGTCTTTTTTAAGTTAGTCTCTTGTTTGAAGTGCAATTATAGTTGGTTTGTGTTGATAATATCATATTTGGTGCATCGCCTCCATTGGAGAAAGTTTCTCTCCCTTTTCCTTACAAGTGTTAGAGTTATGTTTAAGCTTAAGTGATTCATCAAGGAGATTTATCCCTTTAACCTAGATATTTACCTCTATAATAGGGTACACACAACCTTGAGGTGTTTCCATGTTAAATCAAATTTTGAAGGCTTAAACTAGCTTCCAAAGGGTGAAAAAATGATTGATAATACTTCCTAAAAATTAAAATTTAATCCATTTGAAGAGGTAATAGTATAATAAGTATCATTAACATGCTCATTAAGATAAAGCGAAGGACAATATTTTAAATTTTCACTACTATGCAATGTATCATCTTCTGTAAGTGTTATGAAAGATATTAGATCACTAATAATTTTTTAAATGCAAGTATGATTTTAATTTTATATTTGAGGATCAAGGGAAGGAGTAATAACCATATTTTCTTTTTACACATTATGACATAAATGATAAGAATTACAAGCATTTGCATTATCTATTTGTGGAAATAATCACTGCATTGAGTTTGAAATGTGAATGAAGATGATAAAGGAATTTCATCTACCTTAGTTTGTCCATTGCTAGAATGTGTAACATTCTTTGTATTTACATTTTGAAATGTAATTGAGAAGGGTAAAGAAGATGCATTCTTTTGATCTAATTTATTTGAATCATATAAAAGTGATTTTCATGTAGTACACTTATATTTATTTATTTTGAACAACAAAGTAGCAAAATTAGTTGAAAAACTAGGATCACATTGTAATAAAAAACTACCAACAAGAGGTTATTTTGGCATTATGTTGTTAATTTGAATTTTAGGAATAAGAAAAGAGTAAGAGGAAAGAGAAGATGATTTATCTAATATATCCTCATGTTCATTTGTATTATCATGTGCATAATAATCCTCATATTCATCATTTTAACAATATTCATCATCATCATTATAAATAAAATTTTATCATGCTCTAATGTACAATCTTGAAAATTAGTCCTTTCATTGTTATAATCATGAGAAAAATTCAATATTTCATCAAGTGGATGAGGGTTTTAAGGCTTATTAGATGACATTTTAAGCTTTCCAAAGAACATATTGTCAATAATAAACAATAAACACATAATAGGTATAATATAATCTAAGACAAGTATTTGTGGAATGTGTTGATTTCTTGAGAAAATATTGTAACCAAAAATAATATTATTTTTGGAACCCTAGTTGCTAATGTTTGTGTGTATAGATACCTAGATGTGGATCTGGGGTTTAAAGTTAGGGTTATCTTGAAAATATTTAAATTTAATTAAATAAATAAAACCCTAGGATTTAATTAATTAAATTATCTATTTTAATCCAAAAAAATATAAAATTAGATTTTTGTAACCTTAATTTAATGTGCAATATTTAGAAGGTAAACCGTAAGGAAAAATTAGGATTTTTGAAGTTGTGTTCAAAGTAAGATGGGTTCACCAAATGTTTTAATATTTTATGGTTTTACTATGTAAAACCTAATTTTATATTAAAGGGATGGGTCTATTTTTAATCTAAAATAAAATTGGAATTTATTGATTATATGTGTCTTTCCAAAAATAGTAAATATAAGGAGAAGGTGGACTTATCTAGATATACATAGAGTTTCTCATAGATCTGAATTTTGGAGATGAGTCTTTCATATGTAGACTAAATTTGAGATATATATTTGAATAGTATCACCCCCTTAGGATAGTAGTGTCATGTGACACTAGTGTCCCTCTTGTAATGACTTTGTACAACTTTCAGAGAAGTTGTGGGAGTTTTTTAGGGTCTTGTAGATGATTTTTTATCACACATAGGCTCATCTATGTCACTATTTTGGCTTATTTTAATCAAAAACTCTAATTAATACCTAAAAACATGAAATAATGAAATAATCAAATGAAAAAAGAAAGGGAAAACCAAGTTTTGGGATGTTACAATCACATAGAGCAGAACCCTTATTGTCCTAACTACTACCTACATTAAACCCAATGATAAGAATCTCATATTGCATTTAGTTATACATTAGGGAATATCACCATCAACTTTCATAATATTCTATTATGAATTTAACATAGGCCTTTCTTTGATCAAGCATGCAAATGTCTAGGTGTGAATTTTGAGTAGTATGTGGGTTATTCAAGCTATACTATTGATTGATTTTATGTAACAAGTGCCAAAATAGTAATTTCTATATGTAAAATTCCCTATGAGTCTCTTTATATAGGATTATTTTGTTTGGAATATAACATCTCATTTTCTAGCTGATAAGTCATGTAAAATATACAAAAAACATAACATAAGGGTCATGAAGGGGTCAGGACTCAAACATGGGGGAAGGTCCCATCAAATACTAAAGGAAAAAGTAGATAGTAGCATCATGTGGCACTACTATATTTAAATTGGTGATAATGTCCAAAGGCTTATAATAAATCAAAAATCAAGGATGATAGACTAGGGGTCCCTAGTTAGGAAAAGGTGACCAATGACTATTAGGGGTGTCAAAATAATAATAAAAAAACATAAGAAAGATCAAAATACTCATTATGACCATGCTAAAAAGGACTATAACCATCACTAAGACCCTTTGTGTGAAAGATAAATAGAATACATACTAATTTTGGTTTCTTGATTAGATTAAGGTGTTTACAAGAGGCATCAAGTGTAATGTAGTTCTCCTACCTAAGTTCTTAGTGCAAGTGCAAGTAAACTCTAGTATGAGTGTTGGTGTGATTTCCTTGAATGATTATTGAGACTATAAATTTGTGTATTATAAGATTATTAGGGTTATATATGAATGTATTTAAAATTAGGGAAAGTAGGTATTAATAAACTTGTTTGTGCACAACTTGTTCTGAGCTTATTTGTGTGTATTTTCAACTAATTTCCATCTAGTGGATAAAGGGATAAAATTCATATATATATATATTGATTTTTTTCTTATGAAGAGTGTGAAATATGTATATCCAAACCATAGGTGTTTCTTTTTTTTTAAATTTATTCATTGGTGAAAAAAAGAAAGAAAAGGATAATAGTTACCAAACTAGGACACTAGTGCCATTAGCATTAATGTCCAAGTTACAGTACTAGTGTCCAGGTGGAAAACCCTAAGATAATATGGAATATGATGATAAATTGAGGGTTTGGGCCTAATTTAGGGATGTGTGTTACCCACATGAAGGATGGATAATTGCTTAAATATTCCCTAAGATAGTTATGGGGATAAGATATAGATAGGTGATCTTAAGTAACACTCTTAGAACTAAATTTACATTTTATATGACTAAATTTTTCCCCATTTATTTTATAAATGAAGAAAATTAAAATACTAAGATAAATGAAAAAAGCATACATGGACTTACCTATGAGGCAAAGCACGTGAATCTAGATATGAGTGTGTGAATCATACTCCAATGTGTGTCCTAAAAATGAAATGTTCATAGATTAGTACTTAATAGATATCAAAATTAAAATAAAAAACTAAGTAAAGAAATAATAAAAAGGAAAATAATAAAGACACTTCACTTAGTATGTAAATCAATACATAAACATGGTGAAAACCTATTTGTGTGTAGTTAGTAATCAATCAATGAATAACTTAGACTAAGTTAAATGGATTGATTAATATCCATGTGTGGGTGACTCAAAAACTCAAGTTGGACTTAAATATATCATTTCCCACTCTTTTTAGATAGTTCATGACCTATGAATAGTTTATATTTGACTGATGGTGTGTCTAACCCTCTCATGTAGGTCACTTAAGAACTAAAGTAGACTATGAATCCATCATTACCTACCTATGTGTAGTGAATTCATTTATAATTAGATTATGAAATGTAATTGAAGATGTATAATTTTAATTTTAACTAAATATGTTATCTCTATGGCCACTTAGGTATATAGTGTAGGGACTACTCAGTAATGCTAACCACTACAGGCAGAGTAAGGCATCGAATCTAGATTGTGCTAGTGTGAATTGTGTTTGGATTGCGCTAGTGTAAATAGTGTTTATATTAAGAAAATAGATAATTACATGAATTTTTCCATTCCATATGATCAACTAGAGCAAAGTGAACATATGGAAATAATGTGCCATGCACATTCCCACAAATTTGATATCTATGCATATGGATTCTAGATTAAGTTGTAATAATTTGTAAATGAGTATCTAAAATTGAAAGAAGAATTACCATGCCACACATGACACACCTAATTTGATTAAAATAGTATGAATCTATGCTAAACTAAGAAAAAATTGTAAATCTATAACTAAACCTATACAAACCTGGACTGTACATATGGTACTTTTCTAGTCAATCTATAATTTTTTGAAAGTAAGGCTACTAGATAGTTGAACCATATTTGAACAATAATGTTGGTGGTCCTAGTTCCCCACTTTGGGTGATAATGTCCAATTTTATATATTTATGTGCAACTAAAACTAGTCTTTGTGTGACTATTTCCCACTATGTTTTCCTAAAATTAATTTCTATATTTTATTCATTTGTGATAAAAATTATACTCTAAGTGCATTCAGATATCTTGATCTCTATGACAAACCTCTATGAATTCACCCTATTTTAAGCGGAGTTATTGAACATGTGTAATAATTTTCCTCAAAATAAAAAGTTTTACATGATATGTGGTAGTTGGAACTTATATGATATTTAAATAAACCAATATAATGTGCATACATGATAAAAAAATGTAAGATAATATGAGCATAGATTTGTAATGTATGATGTATGTTATATCTATCATTCACAAGGTTATGAAGATATATATGATAATGTAAACATCTATATGAATAATAAATATGATAAATAAAGTGAGTGACTATCTAGGAGGATGGGGCATGATGTCCATCAAGGCACCCAAGGAGGAAGGGGAGATGCATGAGGTCCCTCATGGCCTATAAAATTAGAGTGTATAAAAATCAAGATAATAGTCATGGATATGATGCATACATGAAAGAATACATTAAAAAACACATGAAGCACATAAAGTAGGACAAGAGGCCATAATACAAGGGATATGGGCACATGTTACTAGATATAAGAAAATAAGACATATAAGGACATGTCCAAATGTCCACATATACAAATATCAAGTAGGTTGGTGTAGAGCCACATGGAAGGACATGCTCAAATGTTTATATACACAATAAATAAGGCACACATAAGTACATGAGAACATGTCCAAAGCATACATACAATAAAAAGAAGTAGCTTAGAGACATAGAAAAATGAAATATGCAAATTCCCTTGAATAGATGTATAAGCAGAGAGACACAATCAAGTCTAAACTAGGAAAGTTAGAAATGAGAGTATGCATGAAAATGTGGTACAAATTTATATAAGAATAAATATGTACATAAGTTGAGTCTAAAGTAGTAGTAGTCAATAAAAAATTAGTGTAGTGTAGAATGATATAACTTGGTAATAGGAATTGTGTATAAGATGCCCCCAAATGGGTGAATATGTCAAATAAAGAAATTATTCATATGCCCTAATGGGTAGATAGTTGTAAATCTAGACCTGTGTGATGGACCTAGGTCCCTTAGCAATATGAAAACACTAAATAATAATAAGTGAAGCATGTATTTATTATAAAAATTGATTATTCTAAGATAGCTAACACATGTAATTCATGGAAAATATAAACATGGTAATGTATACAATTTATAATTTGTAATTTTTGAGAAAATATTTTCATGTTTTGACATATTATATTATTTTTTTATTATTTGGATATAATCTATGGACAAGGATCATAAAAATTAAAATATATATAATGATTAATAAGGAAACTATTTAAAAGTATGGAGGAACATACTAACTGATGAGTCTCATAAGAGACTTATTATCAATATGTCTTATCTAAAATAAAGGAACAATAATCATGCATGTTGTGTGAAAAGGTAACTGAAGTCCTACAATCTTTTGTACTAACTAATCTATAGTTGACACTACCTATGGAGTGGTGCTAGGAATCTATGAGGCTGATTAAGGTTCCCTATGAACTATAGGGGTCTTAAGGACCCATATTATATAATATGGTGTAGCTAGCATGGATGCCTAATGCTAAGAACCCTAAGAACACAATAACACTAATATCAAAATGAAAAGGGTAGAGAGAGGCTATATATAATATGGAAAATATCTCTAACATAAGGGTCTTTATTTGAGAGTACACATAGGTGCTAATATTGTCTAAGTAGACGTCACTTGCACTGGTGTCTCAACTAAAATTTGTATTGTACTATGGAAACTATGCTCAAAATTATAACTATTAGTTACAATTTAACTACATGTGGGATAGGTAAAGGATACTCATATGAAAGATCCTCAATTATAACCACCAAATTATCATGTATATACTTGAGGCATTTATTCATGTTGGATGGAATGTGTTGAAGCTATTGTATTTATGGATTATATAATATGTCAAATGTGTCTACACTAGGTAATACTAAGAATCTAGTGTCCACATGTGCTAGTCCAACCTTTAATAGAAGTAAAATATCCCCAATATATATCTAAACATGGCCATTAAAACAAAAAATAATTATGTTAGTCAGATAAATGTCCCACTCTAAATAACCCAAACATTATATGTGTGATAGTGCACATGTTAATACTTGACACATTGTCAACCATAACACTCTAAATAATATGATGATCAATGTAGGTTCATACAAAGATTGCATATAAATCTAAATCATCATCAACAATATCCTTCTCTAAGAAAGTGATGAGTGGTCTAGCTGACATTATAATATGATACACACCAATGATATTATGTAGGGTGTGTGCATATTCTATAGTAGTGGGATATTATGCTAGTGGTGGATGTGCTTGATAGGTGTAATGAGCACCTAAAGTGACTTTTGCCTCATTATTTGTATGTTTTGGAAACATATCCAAAAATATTTTCATTGCCTTAGATTCCAATTGTTGAAATTTAAGTGCCTCTGTAGGTGTACCCACATCAATGATTTTGTCCTCTATTACATCTTGTATCTTATGTCTCAAAGTGATGCATTTGTTTATAGTATGACACATTTCCCTTTGATAATCATAGAATGTATCAAAATCATAACTCTTTGGAAGTGGTAGTCATATCAACCTATTTGATGGGAAGGAGAGATATGTAATTACATTCCAAGAGTTTATACAAAACATGTGCTAATGATTCTGGAATACTTTTGAAAACTCTTCATCAAGGAGCTGATAAAACCAAGCAATGACATAACTATGAAGCTATGTTAACTGTGGCCTTTTTATCACTATTGTTTTTAATTTCCCTTACTTTTTATGGAGGTTTATTATAACTTTTATTAGTTGAATCTAATCCACTTTTGTATTTTAATTTGCCTATAGAGAGAAGCTTGATTTCTATTTATTTCACTATGTGGCATAAATTTTTGAATGATTTAATCTTTTTGAACAAGATAGTTTCATGCAATACTAGTAGTGAACTCTATTTGATATGTCTTAGAGCTCTCTATCTATCATGGGGATAGTCATGTTTTCTAATATAGTTGTATATCGCAAGACATATTTTGATAAAGGCTCATTAGATTTTTCCTTAAGTTGAGCCACTTGAGCATATGAAACCTTATCATTTATGTTTATTAAAAAGTGTGCCAAAAACATATCTTCCAATGGATTGAATGTGGTGATGTATTGGTTTGGAAGATCATAGAACCATTGTAAGGCATAGTCCTTTAGACTATATGGGAATAACTTATTAAGGAGAAAATCATTGGACACATAGTTCAAACATGCTATGTGGAAAGATTGAATATGGTTCTCTAAGTCACCCTTACCATCATATAAAGTAATCTTAGGTACCACAAATCTAGATGACAAAGGAGTATTTACTATGTGTTGTGTCAAATGTGTATATAAAAAAACACAAAAATCCAAGGCATGTGATGGCCTAATAGCACCCTACTGAAGATGTAACACCTTATCCTATAGATCATGGATCTCATGCATAAGGGATTTTACATTTGGAGAGGAGGAACTATAAATAGGATTTGTTTCCATTATTATAGGTTATCAAGTTAAAATAGAATTTTGTACAACCTAAATTGCCCCTAAAGTAGGTGCAATAATATTATTATCTAGGGGAGTGGAGGATTGACCATTATTTAATTTTTGAAGTTCTTCATGGATAATATTGATAAGGTCATATTACATATATTAATGTTTGGAAATGAAATATTTCAATTCTCTCTTATCAGTTTCATTAAATTGGTTGTTGAATTTTTCCATTATAGGTTAGGAAGTAGGAAAATAAATAGTTGTATCTTTTGAACCTTTAAAGAAATTTAATCTATGAAATATTATAATAAGTAAATATTGAAATGAATATAATATTTTAAAACTAATATTTGAGTATAGAAAACAAAAGGATAAAAATGATAAGAGCATATAAGGCTATGGTTTTAGTAGTGTTCAAAGTAAGTTGGGTTCACCAAATGATTTAACTTTTTAGGGTTATGGAGTATAAGCCATAGGCTTTTAAATGGGATGAGTATAATAAACTAGGTAGTAAAATATGAAATAAATATAACAAATAATTTTTAATATAATTGACCTTGTTTGATCTTTATAAAAATAGATATAAATGATGCAAATAAGTGTTTAGCTATAAACTAATTGAGAAAAAATATTTGGAGGTTACAAACTAGGATATGAGCTAATCTAAGTGTCAAAAACAAGATAAAAGTGTTATAATCCTTCATAAATAGTATCA
Organism: Torreya grandis; assembly: GCA_037957365.1. NCBI lineage: Eukaryota > Viridiplantae > Streptophyta > Pinopsida > Cupressales > Taxaceae > Torreya > Torreya grandis. The sequence goes on from JARHVA010005436.1 coordinate 294,255, forward strand.
ACCTAACTCAATATTAGTGTTAATGGTGTTATTTCCCTATGTGAAAAACTACTCTAATATTTTGGGTGCACCTGTGTCAAAGTTTGCCAAGCCTCTTCCTATACACATAAGTTTTGATACCCTGTTAGTGACCTATTTTGACTATTTTTTTATGTAAACCTAGGCCTCCATGTTTCTATGGAATTCAATTGGGCACAAGTATAAAATTTTGATGTTATTGGGGTAGGATAGACATCCTCAACACCCCGCTATGATGAGAGTTGCCTACAAATGAATACTCTAAGGAGAGATAAATCCTGGAGTAATTCTCCTACCTAAGTGCTTGTTAAAAGTGGAAGTGAATGCTAGTATAAGTTTTGGTATAAGTGTATTATGTGAGGATTAAGATTTAAAATCTACATATTTTGATCTTATTAGGGATGTATATGACTATATGTAGAAGTAAGGTAGAACATGGATTAATAAACTTGATTGTGCACAACTTATTTTGAGTTTATTTTTGTATTTGCATCTGATTTCCATCTAGTTAATAAATGGCTAAAATTCATGTATATATACTAACTTGGTGCTTGTGCAGAGTGTAAAATAGGTATAGGTTGACCCTAAGTGTTTTGTGATTTGAAAAGATATATGTTGGTGATAAAAAGGTGGGAAAAGGACACTAGTGCCCAAACTAGGACCTAGTGCTATTGGCGCTACTATCCAAGTTATGTAACTAATGTCAAGGTGGTAAACATTAAGAAACTATGGGATAGGATGATAAATTGAGGTTCAAAGACTGATTTAGGGATGTTTAAGGATAAGTTTGGCCTATTTTAAGGTTGTATAAGTGTCTAAATAGGCCCTAAGTTAGGTCTAAAACTAGGATATGGATAGGTGGTCTCAAGTAACACTCTTAGTAGTCAAATGAAAGTTTATATGACTACACATATCTGATAAATACAAATATGGTTTCCAAAGGAAAAAAAATAGATCTATAGATTACTAAAATAAAAAACCCTAGAAAACTAAAAAATTCCTGGAGTAAGCTAGGAGTTGCATGAAAAGGCACCATTGTCGAGTTCACCAAATGTTTAACCCTTTTAATAAATGTGGTGTGAATCATTATGTTATAGAATATCCTATACACAAGGATGAATAAAAATATTATAGATCAGACCAATTAATTACAATTTAGATAAATGAATATTCTAATTTAAACCACTAACATGTGATAAATATAGAAAGTACCAATTTGATAGATATTATTTTGATTATAATGCTAAGGAAAAATTATACTGAGCTAGATTTAAACTTGTAGGTAGATCTAAGTTTTACATAGGAAAAAGTGTGTAGGATCAATATTATAATAAATTCATTAGATTCTAGAAATGATGTTTCTATATCCACATACACTACCATCAGCCTTAGGACATTACTATCAATGTTATTTTCTATCCTATAATGTTATTTTCCAATAAAAAATGTTTGATAGATTGAAATTATACCAACTTCATTATTATAAGTTTTTTTTTTCAAATTTATATTAATATATTTAGATCTAGAATATAGGTTGTATATGCCTACTTATGTATCAAACCTTATCTCCACACACATCTTCATCTTTGGGATGTGTTTACCAAAAATGGGTTAGTGGGCTCATGGTATCAAGATGACTTTAAAGACTCCTCTATCAATGAGTAGTTCCTACATAGACAATACTCCATGGAGGGACCTAAAATTATGTATTTATCCTTTATTTATGGGAGTTTGTGTGAACAATGGTGTAATATGATATATGTATATGAATGAAATGATCTATCTTGTCACTATAAAAATACCACTCATGGGTTTATCTTTAGATGTTTCAAACCTTTTATGTTACTTCACTTATGATTGATATGAAAATATGGAGGAATATGGTAATAAAACATAATTGTGTAATTGATTGAATGAGTTTGAATAGGTTCTTTCTTGGTATTTTATAGATTATTAAGAGAAGGATTAGAATTGTATTTATACCACACCTTTTGAAAATATCTCATAGTAGGGTTAAATAATAAAAAAAGGTTAACCCATAGGGTTTTAATAATTTTAAATTTTGATGAATTTTGAGGACTAGACACTAGATAATAATCTAGACACTAGTGTCAACACTAGTTTCCCTCTATAGAAAGTAGTGTCTAAAAGTATAGAAAATAGTCAAGGAATAAAAATTTATAGTGAAGGATGTGTATCAAGTTTTGATATTTTTGTTCTATACAATAGATCCAGGTCATCATAATGATAAGTTTTAGACTTAAGATAAGTAATTTGGCATAATGATATGGTTAATGTGAGTTGTTCGGTAATTGGAAGGTCTAAAACTGAAGGGTAGAGCCCTAATTCATATTTAAAAAATGTATAAGACTAAGATGCTATAAATATTTAGTTTCAATATCTATGATATTCTTAAGTGCATATAATTTAATACCCTAACCCTATTCCTCCTTTGAATTTGATCTCCATTGCATTTTTGTGTAGGAAAAAGGGTTTGTGTTTTTCATGTCTTTTGTGTATCAAATTGGTGCACATAATTAATAAATCAAGCCTATTAGGTAGGTGTACACACCTAAATAAATAAATTAATTGGAAAATAAACTAAGATGTGGTCATAGTCACCAAAAAAGGCCATAGTGTTGTCATGTCCTTCTATAGACTTGTTCAATCATAATTTAAATTTATTCATTCAATCATGACATAATTCATAGGTCCTAGGTAGTTTTCAATTATAGTTAGCCTACATAGTTATCATAAGATCTATTTTAAGGATTTTTTCATATATGTATGCCTATTTACTATTTTATTTTCAAGTTTTAAATTATATAATATTCAGTATCATATTGTATTTCATTATCATATTTTTATATACCAACATTCAAATTTCAATAGTTTAATTAATATATTTTAATTGAATGAACTAATTTTTTTATTTGATAGGTAAAATAAATTTGGTTTTACAAGGCTCCAAAAACCATAATGTAAATAAAATAAGATCCAATGTCAAAGGACAAAGCCCCATGAGGTACCAAATAGAAGTCCATCATCAAAACATATGCCTACCAACAAGAAATATAGACTAATAAAAAATATAAAAATAGGAATAACCCAAGAAATAACCTTAGACTTCCTCTAAATTATATTTCTCCTTTTAAATAACTTGATCTATTTCCTTAGTCATCACTAGTAGTAATTCTTGGTTAATTCTTCCCCAAGTTCATTTGGAAGGTCCTTTCAAGAGAGCCTATTTTAAATTCGTCTGGGGTATTTTGATTTTATTTTTAGCCTTCAGGGAAGGCTAAGTGTCTTTATTAAATTCTTTCCCTAGCTCAACATTAATTTCTTTCTCAAGTAGAAGGAATTTATTATCCTTTTTCCTTATCTAATTATTGCTTATGATTGATAGTTTTAGCTTTAAGGTCATTCTAATATTTTATAAGAGAGGCCATGGCCCTCCAAATACCATACACTTTCTCTAAAAATATGTCTAGTTTCCTTATATATTTGGTGTTATTATCCACTATTCTGTTAAATTCCATGCTCTTAGGGCCATCCTCCTCTTTCTAGGGAATGATAATAGATATGGGTTTTTTGTTTATGGAAGAAGGGAAAAGTTTAGTAGGGTGATTGAAAGGAGACAAGATGGAAAAGTGGGAAAAGGGTTTAAATAAGTCATGGGTAGAAGACCCTTCTACTTTCTCTAACAAGTCAAATTTATCCTTAGAAGGGTCTTCATCTAGGGTGTCTTCAAGAAGGGTGTCATCAATAGGGGTGTCTTCATCTAGGGAATATTAAATTGGGTGGATAGTATTTATGCACATGGTTTTACCATGTTGAATAAGTTTAAAGATGAGTACATGGTGTATTATTTCATTCTTATAATTTACCTGATAGGCTAGGGTCATGGACTCTAATTAATTTAAAATGTTGATCGATGGACTGATTTTATACACATAAAATTTATTAAAAAGTAAAAATGGTGGGAGAATATTAATGTATACTTACCTTCAAGATTTAAGTATTTCATTATTTTTAAACATATCTTCAGCCATCATTAGGACAGATCTTACCATGGAAAGCCATTCTTTTCTGTCTTCAACAGATATCCATCTAAAAAACTTCAACATCAACTCCAGCTTACGGCTCTTTTCTTTGTAAGATTTTACCCCCTCACAAGGCATCTCAATAACTTATCTAATACTTTATTCAATTAATAAAATTTTAACTCTTCCCATCTTAATTTTTTGTTTATTCAATACAATAATAAACTCCTTTGATAGATCCTCATTGTGTTCCTTAATCCTTAGCATAATTTAATTAGTCCCCCTTTACATAGTTTATTCCATACTATATTATTCCCTAAACCTTGACACATGAAATAGGTTATAGGTGGTCCAAATCACCCCCCATTTGAGTTTAAATATTATTTATCTTTCTTGAATAGGATAATGAACAATTATATACTTTACCTATAACTTTTAATCTTGAAATATGTTATTAATATCCTAGATGAAATATATGTAGACTTTGATATGCCAATGATAATAATATGAGGGGAAGAGGCTTTACATACCCAAATTTATAGTTCTAATGTGTGATTATCTTGTGGGAAATTTATGTCTTGTCCAAACCATAATTGTTAATAATATTTAAAAGTTGGGTTAGGATGTATTTTTCACCATCCCACATAGCCATCCTATCAATTCCAACCCCATAGTTGGCTAAGTAGTTAGTGGCAGTGTTACCTTAATAGTAGACATGGATGATGGAAGACATAGTGAAGGTGTAAATAATAAAATGATAATCATAAATTATGTATTCAATAATGTGGGAGGGGATTATTTTACTTGATAAATCATTTAGGATATTTAGGAAGTCACCCTCAATAATCAACTTAGGGATGAAGGAATGTGAATTAGGTTGAATACCCCATAGGGCTTCCATAACTTCAAAAAATGGTGAGTATGGTGGCCCAAATTTATATCACATGTAATTATCACCTTCCCTTTATGGTCCCTAATAACACCAACCCCTAAGCATTTCCCATGTTACCTTTAGAGGCTCTATCAAATTTGAGTTTCATACACCTAGTCAAGGGACATGACTACTTGGTTAATAATTTCAACACCATAGATTTAGTAATTTCAAAAATATTGGATATATTCCAATATTGTAAAATGTAAGAATTAATATTTGATTAACTATCCTTTTCCTTGGAATGAAAATCTTGTCAATTCTTTGAGATTGAGTAACATAGATGCCAAAAAATAGATCACATAGAAGAAGTTTTATTTGTAAAAATACAATCATTTCTCACTTTCTAGATGGTCCAAAGGAAGTGTGGTAAAGAAAGGTACCAAAATAAGGTCAAGGAAGCTATATCCCAAGAAATTTTATATTGAATGACAATATGTTGGTAATATGATTATCATTGATGTCAAAAGGGAGATTATTGGCATTATGTATGTCATTGATGTTAAGGGATGAGTATGGTGATTTGAGGATGTGAAAAGAATATTATTATAGTTTAAGGATGATTGGAGTGATTGTTTTCATGATTTTAATTCATCTAGTTATTCATATTTATCATCTAGACATTTTGGGTCTATGACAGGAAAATGTGAGAAGGTAGTTTACTGATGTCATCATTTTGTGGATAAGTCTATGGGAGTTGGTCATATGGTAGTGATCACATTATTCCCTAGTTTTTATGTGAAAAATTTTAAGTCTTGCATTGAAGTGAGGTAGAATATATGGGGATGCAAATTTGGCTACTTAGACAAAATTCACCAAGTTTCTTTACTTAGCCAATTTTACAAAAGGATTCAAGTAGAGCTATGTAAGCATGTTGATGAGGTCAACATTTACACATATAGAGGTGTTAGGAAAAAATTATCATATGGGTTTATTAATTTTTGTGCCTAGTTTCTATTCATGAAATATTAGGTCACATTATGTAGCATGACAAAATATATGCATGAGAAAAGTTGGGCTCCCAAGCATTTTGATAATGTTTTCCCACAATCAAATTTGTAGATTGCAAGAAATAGATGAGAAATAATTTTTATGATTTCATATCTTACATGTATGAAATTTTATATAGAATATGAATATATTTATGTTATCCCATATATGAGAGCATCTTATGCATTAAATTATAGGTCATGTGATGAAGTGCATCAAAAGTTATGTCATAATAAAGTTTGCCTTCTAGGTAGTTCTAAGCATAATTATCTTTGTGGCAGAATAATTTGAGTGAGTAGATTAATGTATTTATATCTCACATGTGTGAAGGATTTAGGAATAAATGAACATATGGATTTTATTTTATCATGTCTAGTTTATATGGTCTAAATTTTAGAACAGATAAATGAGCAAAGCAAAAGATATGAAGGTGTAAAGTTAGCCTTCTAGGCATATTGAGATGGTCCCCATACTTAGTCAAATATGAACAAGTTAAATTTCAAGCTTGTTACAAGATCAATGGATAGTGATTAATCATACATTTAAGATCCAATGATGTGTAGTGAAGTTAAAATGTCAAAGTCATCTTAGAATAAATGCACTAGTGATAAGTGTCACAACCGTGGAGCTTGAATAGTAAATCTATTGTGCAGTTCAAAGTCAATTAGTCAATGATCAATATGAGGATGCCAAGTTTGTTAATAGTGGGAAATAACAATAATGTATAGAAGGCATTTTCTAATGCAAAGTGTCACATTCTTGAGAGATAAGCAGAGATAATGATCAAGCATGTCAAAAGATATAATAGTGAGTAGGTAAACATATAATGAAGATCTAATGGAGTGAGTGGACTTAGTGGGATAAAGTGATCTATGTTTATTAACACAGAGGTGAGTTAAAGATAGAGCTAGTTTGATAAGATCAATAGATCGTATTCATTCCAAAGACTAAGGATGTAATGAGATAAGGACAAGTGGTCAAGTTTTAACCATAGATAGAGATAACATTCATGCAACTATGAAGATATAATGGCATATAGGATCTTAGACTAGGGAGATCAATAGATGAATTTTAAATTTGAATAGTTAAAGTCCATAAGCATATAAAAATGAAATGATGAGCATAAGCTCGTTAGAGATCGATAAAATAGATGCATTTTAAAGATGATAAATTTGAATGAAGACCATAGATTGTGGAACCAAACTTAAGATCAATAGTTGATATTTAAATATATGATCATGCTAACAATCAAGCACATAAACATGCAAGTAAGCCATAAATTTTGATATAGACAATGAGATTGATTATTTTTATCAATTAATTTTGTGAAATATGGAATGTGCATCAAAATTAGATCCTAGTATATGTTAAAGATAGTACTGAGACCAAGAATCATGATGGTGGAACATGAGTTCAAGATGTGGGAAACTTATAGTTGAAGATATGAACTAATGTCCAATAGAACTGAGCATGATGTGTTAGTAAACTAGTGTGAACATAGATGAGATATGAACCTTAGATCAATTGCTTATATATATTTCATCTAGAATACATGTATTAGTTATTGGTATTATTGAATTATGTCAAATAGATAAATATAGAGACACAAAACTAGAGGCACGGAGAAGAGAAGACAAGAGAAGAGAAGGAAAGAGAAGAGAGATGAAGTGAAAATTATGAATAGTTATAGACTAGACCTATAACATAGAATAGATAATTGGATTCATTTATGGATCTACATTGTAATTTGGAGTTTTATTTCCATATAGATCTGATTGGTGGGTGTCATTAGATAAGTTGAGTTAGTGTTCAGTTAGGAAGTGGGTGTTTCCTTTCCTTAGAGGTGGTGCTCTTAAATTAGGGGCTTTGTATTAGAGTTAAAATCAACTTTATGGTAAATTAATGGTGGAAAACAATCCAATGAAATTTCCAAAACCTATTAATTAATTAAGCATTCAACATAAAAATTTATGAAACATATAGATCATTCATAACAATGAATCAATGAACATAAGAAAGATCACATAAAAAACATAAAGTCTATGTGGGAACCTCTCTTAGGTAATAAAACCCACTCTCAAGCCTAAAAACAAATGCACTAATATCCTATAATAAGATCACAAACAAGAGACTGATCAAGTCTTTCTGATCAAGAACCTTCAGCCAAGTCCTTTTGACCTACAACCTTGATCAACTCCTTTAGATCAAAGGTCTTTTAGTAAAACCCTATTTCACAAGGAGTAACTACACCTAAAAAAGATAAAGTCCTTTAGACCCTCCTTGAGAAAAACACTTCCACCTTAGAATTGATTTTTATAACACTTGATGATGGACCTTTTGATTATCTGACCCATTCACATCCTTTCTCTCTTTCTCAAACAAGCCTCTCACATAGGTAGATATCTTCATATAACATAAGAAAACTATATTTTCATTAGAAACATGATTTACAAATAATAAAAATAGTCCTTGAACTCTTATACTCATTAACCCAATAGATAGGCATACTCACTCTCCTCTTCTTCCCTTCTCTCTCCAAAAACTCTCACATCCAAGTCTCTTAATTAAAAGTCTAGAACGTAACATATTTGGTTCTAATATTTATAGAGCAATCTTGATTAACACCATCTTAGTCATCCATTATGCATGTATTAACCCTTAATACATCTATCATATGAAAATAAGGATCAATACAATTTACATAGGTTGTCCATAGCATCTATGGGTCACCCTTAAGTAGCTACACCTTTTAAATAAAGAACTTATAGATCTTATAGGTCTCATGTAGACCTATTTAACCATACAGATCACCCTCAATAAAAACATGAACACAAGACCACTTCAAATTACATAAGTCCACTCGTTATGTCCCCTAAGACATCTTAAAATTATCACATTCAACTTATATTGCCTCTATGTATGTTCAAAAAACTCAAACATAGACCTTATACATAGAGACACCATGAATGAACACATAGTCAACTTCTTAAGCATTGTTCATACTCAAGATAGATTGATCACACCTCCAAAATATACAAAGAACATCCTCATAGAGTCTACAACACTTCCCAATAGATAACTCATTGTGAGACATTGAAATAAAATTAGTACAAGCTCAAATATCCTTCTTGGGTCACTTGCATAACATATACAAAAACACAGTCAATTTTAGATCTTCATAACTATGTTTTTACACACTTTTAGATCTTCAAATATATATTTTTAGATGAACCTTGAATTATTCTACAAGTTTTACTTTTACTACATGAGAAAATTCATATTATATGAAAATATATGGTTAAAATACAAAGCTCTAGTTTTCCTTTGTAAAATTCAAATATTTAAAAAGAAACAGTCACATTTAAACCTTGAAAACTTTGATCACATCTTTTGTCATCTTAGATTCAAATCAAATGCATTCCATTGAACTTGATCAATTTTTAATGCATAGGTTCCTAAGATTAGATGTTAACCTTAAGTCATGTTGATCTCATCTCATGCAATTTGGGAACTTTGACTCAATGCACTCCATCGATCTTTATGGATCAAACAAGACTTTATCAATCAATGTTCACCATTCGATCAAATGTATTAATGTCCACTTGCTATTGAATCCTTAACATTGACCTTTGATTATATGTTAAACATCATGCACTTTTTCTCATCTCACTACCTCATAAATCCTTGGAGTACTTGTACATCTTTGATCTTTCTCAATATGTAACACCTTCAAAAATGACTATGGGGACCCTTCAAAATGCATGAGTAGCCATTTTTACACCTTAATAGCTTCTTCTATCTTACCTATAGGATCTCAAATTTAGAACATATGCTCTCTATCCATAGGATAATCTAATTATGTTACCCACTACTCATATAACTCTCACACATGTGATAATAATTACATTAAAGTGCCTTCTCATAAAATTTTGTCACAGAGCCAACCATGTCTAAATCTACCTGAGAGGCCAACCTTTATCAACCATAACTTTTGTCATGCTTCAACACATGATCTCAAACTTAGTGAAAATGAACTATGATTAAAACTAAACAAACCCATATGATTAGTTTCTCTTTACACATTCACATGTGTAATAAAAATCACCATAAAAATTCTCACTCAACTCTTTCTACCACATTAAAAAATTGGCTATGGGAAAACATAGTCAATCTACCTAGGAGACCAACTTTACATAAGCATATCTTCTAACATGCTACATTGCATGATCTAGAGATTAGAAAAAATAAACTATGTCAAAAATTTAACAAACCCATAAGATCACCTTAACCATCCACACATGTGATATATTCCATAATCAAATTGATTACTCGGCTCTTTCTAGCCATATTGCAAATTTAGCTGAGTATGGGAAATCAGTGAAATCTATCTTAGAATTCAAATTTTCACCCTCATATATTTGACCATACTTATATTCATGACTTGAGATCTAATACATATCAACTAAGGAATATAGTGATCAAAACCATATGACCAAATCCCCTTGACTCGGTCCCATGTGGCAATGGTGATGTCATTAAACTGCCTACTTAGCTTTCTTACTATTGGACCCAAAGTGTTTAGATGAGAAATATGAACAACTAGATGAGTTCCACTTGTGTACACAATATATTAAAGTGTGGATCACATCTTATAGTACCCCTTGTACATGCTTAATCCTCCATACTCATCCTTTATCCTCTAAAGTTATATCAAAACTCAAGATCAACCAACCATACATAAAGCACACTAGAACAAGCACATTGCACACTTTATCATTATCACACAGACTATCATGGCTCTTTATCCATTCAATAGGACAACTCCATGACACCATCATGACATCAAAATCATAACTCTCCAATAATATCCCCCTTTGTCATTGATGTCAACACACATCATATATATCAATATATAGCTCACCTTCTCTCTCTTCAAAGCACTCCTATAATATGAACTTTCTCCCCAAATAGAACTTTATCCCCCTTTGACACACTAACAAAGTGGGAACAAAAAAATATTGAGGACCTAAAAATACTATCAAAATATGAAATTATCATCTTCTAAAGATGATACAAACTTCTCCTTACCTTGAACCAACCTCTTGTCTTGACAACTTCCTCTTGCTCTATGCCAACACTCTCTTCAATCAAGCACTATCACCAATGAATAAGTAACACATAAAAATAAAAAAATATTAATGAAACACATCATGAAACATCTAATATGGACTTCCCCTAAGAATTTTGAGAAATTTCACCTTCTGAGCATCTCCAGATCTCTACACACCATAAAAACCCACCATGGAGGCTTACTAGCCTTCTTTCTCAAGACACTTTCATGACCACCAAATCTACATCTGCACTATAAAAAATGGAAAACATGCACTAAACCAACCTAAGAACAAAATTTCAAATACTCATACCTTTCTCTTTTTGGAGGAACTAATCAAAAATCACTCTTCTTCTAATTAGGCTTGTCTATCCTCCTTATAGCCCTATCTAAAACTTGTAGAGCCCACAATTTTTAGTAGACACATCTTCAAGGCCTAAAATTTCATATCTAGAGTAACTCATATTCCCCCTAAAGCACACTAGATTAAATCACCAAGATCATTCTATAAAACATACTTACTTCACAAACCTACTAGCCAATTGACCCTCCATAATGACAAGAAATTGAATAATTTGAGAACCAAAAACCTTTAAAATAATGTGAATCTTTATTTGACCACCCATTTGGCCAATTCAAAAAATTAAGAAGACTCAGACCTCAAATCATAATGCAAACCAATTTTCTAGTAGAGCCCAAAACCTTAGACTCTCAAGACAAACAAAGTCAACACAACACCTTCCAGTCAATTTCCACTTATGAAATTTCTTGTACAATTAGATATAACCATTACACACATCTAGACCAAGATTTGAGATTCTATAACATTGCGAACCTTGACTTCCTATAACCCATTTTAGGACTTGCAAGATTTTAATCATACATTAGGAAACCTGAGAGCTAACAAAAATCTCCAAAATGATTTCAACAAACCTTTAGATCATAAAACCACCTAGAGAACACAATCAATAAATGCACAAACCTTTATAAGCACTAAACACTTCTTAAAATTTGTATCAATCTCATCAAGCAACTTGGAACCACTTAATTTGACTCTATACAGCAACTCTTTTACAAACTTATGAAATAGGATCAAGAACTTATTGCTCCCCTTAACCAAAGACCTTATATAATTAGCATTATCATCTTTGAGCATACAAAATTGTTCCTCCATAGAAAGGAGTCTTTAAATAATCATAAATAGAGACCTCTTCTACACCACAAAACTCTACAATGGTGTGTAACTAGGAGTTTCCCACAACTCCTCATATTCCTTCTTCTCCTTGGTCATCTGATAATTATAGTTATTCTTCTTATTCTTCTTTGGATTAAGAGAAACAATTTACTCATCTACTAAAACATTCTCCTTTTATTCAATGATTGAATTGACAATACATGGAGATAATACAGATTCATTACATACCTTTTTCATTTGAAGAATCTTCCTTGTAGCTTAGTTCCTCATCACTAAGTACTTGTTCAATAATAGCAATATGTTCACTTGGATCCATACATTCCTCAAAACTAGCCTCAACCTTTACCTTGGTATTCCTCTTGAGCTTAGTATCTTCATTCTCAACATGAGCAAACAATGAGACCTCTTGGGGCTCTTTAACTTCAGAAGAATTCTCCACCATAACAAATAAATTACTTGGACCTATAGTCTCATCATGTCTCAAACTTACCACCTTTAGTTTCCAAGTATTAAATTGTCTTTTGTCTTACACTGTAGGAGCCTGATAAAACCTATTTTATGTTGTAGGCCTCTACTTGTAGAATATATCAATGTGAGATCTTGGTTCATAATTGAATCACACCAGACTTTTCATAAAAAGCTCTATCTACCTTTCTAGATTTGGACAGTATCCTGTAATGTGTCCTATTTCATAACAACTATAGCACTCAATATCTCTTGAAGGAAACTCATCTTATCTTATATTAAGTGGACAATGTTTTAAAAAGTGTCCAACATCATGATAGTTGAGGAATTCACCCTTGCTTACTCCTTTTGACCAATGACCCTCATCATAGTTCTAAGAAAATTAATTCTTAATAGGTCTTCTACATTCTCTATCTCTATGCCCAAACTGATTATAAGTATAGCGGTAACCATTAAAATCTATATACCTCATGGTGTTTGGCTATCTGATATAATCTATCTTTATTATTCCATCACCTTCATTCTTTATCTGATGATTTCTCTTTAAAGGCTGATCCACCTTATTCACATTAGTCTTCTTCTTGTCTTGAGTTGCAGTCTATGGTTTTTCTTTGTATCCAAGACCAATCTTATCACTTGCATGCTTTTGATTACTTATAATGTTATCTAGATCATTTTAGCTATTTTCAAATATCACAAATCACATTACCTTACTAGATACCTTCTTTAACTCAGATTTCAATGACTCATTTTCAATTACATACTTTGAGCATTCATCTTCTTTGGGTTTTAAGATTGTAGACATGATTTACAATTAACAACTGAGATGTTTAACCATTTATTCATTATTCTTATCATCTTCATCCATTCTTACCTCAAACACGCTGAATTATTCCTCAAATTCCTTGAGTTTATATTTCATCTTATTATTGATCTTTTTCTCAATCTTTAGTTCTTCATGAATATTAGATAATGCAGTCTCATAGTCCACCTCATCTTAATCATCATCTAAATTACTCCAAGTAGATAGCTTCTAATGTGAGAAACTTACTTCCTTATCCATGAATAAAGCTTCATATTTAGTATAACCATTATCATATTTTGAGTCACTATCTTCACTCTCATTTGATGAGCTACAATCTTCTTTGGTGTAGAGACTCTTCTTGTCCTTGAAGTACTTATTCTTGTTATTAAACCTTATGAATCTTTTTATGATTTTATTAGAATTGAAAGATCTCTTTCCATCATCATAATCTTGATCATGTTCTTCATCATCATCCTTATTATACTTATGAGGGAATTTATTAAAAAAAAGTCCTATCTCACCATAATTGAATCATTTGAGGGGTATCTTACCTTTATACTTGCCTAAACATGTTCTTAGCTTCCTATAAATTAAAGCAATTAGTTCATCTTTATCTATATTAGGAATGTCATCCTCCTTGAATTTCTTACCTTGGAACTTATTCTTTGTCTAAACTTTATTCTTGAAATTTTCTTCCTTATTTGGAGGTATGTCATCATTCTTCCTCATCTCATAGGTAGTAAGGGTGTCATGAAATTTATCCATCTTCAAATGAGTAAGATCATGACTCTCTTCTATATCAGATACTTTTAGATCAAACTTAGGGGATAGGGACCTTAAAACCTTTTGAAAAATAGTAGTCTCTTCAATATTCTCTCCAAGACCTCTGATTATTTTCACAACCTCATCAACTTTGTATAGAAAGGATGCCATAATATCTTCTTCATTCATCTTGAGACTTTAAAATTACCTTATGTGAGTTTGCAAATTAGCAAGCTTAACCTTTGAATCTCCTTTAAAAATAGTCTTCAATTTATCCCATATTTCCTTGGTAAATTTGCAATGAATTACTTTGGTAAACTTAGTTTTTGTAAGACCACAATTAATGGAATTCATTGCTTGAGTTATTATCAAATAGCTTCTTGTCTAAAACACTAGATGGAGGAATAGTAAGAATAACATAACCATCCATAATAGATTGACAAAAATAAAACCCTAGAGACATAATGTATGCCCTCATCTTGGCACTCCAAAAACCATAATTGGATCCATTGAACATGGGTTCTTTCTTAGTAAAGAAACCACCTTGCATATTCTGACTAGCCATTGTACCTTGGATCACCTTCAAGCTATCAAGATTTTACCAAAATACCTTGCTCTAATACCAATTTTTAGATGTATAACCCACTTAAAGTGGGGATGAATCATTGGTGGCAAATAATCTAATGCAATTTATAAACCATTTAACTTACTTAAGCATTCAACACAAGCATTCATGAAATATACAAATCATTCATAATAGTGAATCAATGAACATAAGCAAGATCATATAAACAATAAAAGGTCTACATAGGAAACCCTCTTGGGGATTAAAACCCAATATAAATCCTTAAAACACATGGACTACCATCCTATAAGAAGATCATAAATAAGAGATTGATCAAGTACTTATAATCAGGCAATTTCAGCCAAGTCCTTTTAACATACAACCTTGATCAAGTCCTTTAGATCAAAGGTATTTTAGTGAAACCCTATTTCACAATGAACAACTACCCCTAAGGAAGATCAAGTAATTTAGACACTCCTTAAGAAAAAAACTTCCACCTTATAAATGATGTCTATAACACTTGATGATGGACCTTTTGATTATCTAATTACTACATAACCTTTCTCTATTTCTCAAATAAGTCTTTCACATAGATATATATCTTATCACAACTTCACACTACAAGAACACTATACTATCATCAAAAACATGATAAAAAGATCATATGCACAATCCTTGAACTCTTATGCTCATCAACCCAATAGTTGGGCACACTCACTCTCCTTTGATTCCCTTTTCTCTCCAAAAACTCTCACATCTAAGTCTCTCACTTAAAATTCTAGAACTTAACATCTTTGGTTTGAAAAATTATAGATAAATCTTGATTAACACCATATTATTTAGCCATTAGGCATGTATTAACTCTTAAGAAATATATAATATGAAGATAAGGCTCAATACAATATACATAGGTCATCCATATCATCTATGGGTCACCCTTAAGAAACTAGACCTTTTAAACAAGGCACTTGTAGCTCTTATAGGTTTCATGGAGACATATTTACCCATATTGTTCACCCTAAATCAAAAGATGAACACAATACAACTTCTAATTATAGAGGTCCACTGATTATGTCCCCTATACCATCTTCAAATGATCATACTCAACTTAACTTTCTTCTGTGTATGCTCAAACAACTCAAACACATACCTTATACACATAAACACCATGAATAAACACACAATCAACTTAGTAAGCATTGTTCATACTCAAAATAGATTGATCACACCTTAAAAATTTACATAGAGTATCCTCATGGAGTCTAAAACACTCCACAATATCTAATTCATCATGATATTCAAAACAACATCAATACAAGCTTGAATATCTTTCTTGGGTCATTTTTAGAACATATGCAAAAACATAATCAACTTTGGAGCTTCATAGCTATGTTTATACACACTTTTAGATCTTCAAATCTATATTACCAGATGTAAATTGAATTCCTTTACAAGTTTTATTTTTAATGCATGAGAAAATTCATCTTCTTTCAAAATATATGATAAAAATATAGATCTCTTTTTTTTCTTGTGTAAAATTCAAATATTCAAAAAGCAATAGTCATAGTTAAACCTCAAAGACTTTGCTCGCATCTTATGTCATCTCATCTTTAGATCAAATATGCTATGTTGATCTTGATCAATTTTTAATACATAGGCTCCAATGTTTAGACATTAACCTTCAGTCATATTGACCTCATCTTGTGAAATCTATGAAATTTGACTCAACATGCTCCATCAATCTCTATGAATCAAACAATACTTTACTGATCAATGTTCATCATTTGATCAAATGTATGAATTCCCACTCAATATTGGATCCTTATCATGTACCTTTGTTTAGATGTTAAATGCCATGCACTTGTCCTCATCTCACTACTTTCTAACTCCTTGAAGTACTTGTGCACCATCAATCTTTCTCAAGCTTTAACACCTTCAAAAATGACTATGGGGACCCTATCAATATGCACGAGTAGCCACTTTTACACCTGAATAACTTATTATATTCTTACTCGCTTGATCTCAAATTTAGACTAGATGATATCCTTTTATAGGATAATCCAATTATGTGACCCAATACTCTTATAACTATTACATGTGAGAGATACAATGCCATTAAAGTTCCTTCTCATAAACTTTTGTCATGGAGCCAACCATGTCCAAATCTGCCTGAGAGGCCAACTTTGATCAACCATAACTTTTGTTGCACTTTAGTGAATAATCTCAAACTTAACACAAATAAACTATGATTATAACTAAACAAAAAAATATGATTATTTTCTCTTAACACCTTCACATGTGAAAGAAATAACATCATAAAAATTCTCACTCGTCTCTTTCTAACACATTACAAAATTAGCTATGGGAAAACATAGTTAATTTGCTTTGGAGACCAACTTTGCATAAGCATATCTTTTGATACACTCTATCACATGAGCTAGAAATTAGAAAAAATAAACTGGGTCAAAAAATGAATAAACCCATATGATTACCTTCACCTAAACCTTCCACACATGTAAGGTATTCCATCATCAAACTACTTACTCAGCTCTTTATGGCTATATTACAAATTTGGCTAAGTATGGGAAATCAATGAAATCTATCTTAGAAGCCAAATCTGTACCCTCATATCTTTAGCCATGATTCAATGCATTACTTGATATTTGGTTCATATCAACTATGGACTAAAATTATCATAACCATATGACAACTCCCCTTGAATCACTCCCATATGGCAATGTTGATGTAATCAAATTGCCTACTCAATTTGTCTGGTATTAGACCCAAAGTGTCTAGATGAGAAATATGAACAACCAAATGAATTCCACTTATGTACACAAGATCTCAAAATATAGATCATATCTTAGAGTACCCCTTGCACATGATCAATCCCCCATCCTCATCCATGATCCTCTTAAGCTATATCAAAACTAAAGATTAACCAACCATACATAAAGCACACTAGAACAAGCATATTACACACTTTGACATTGTCACATAGACTATCAAGGCTCTTCATCCATTTAACAAGACACCTCCATAACACCACCATGACATAATCATGACAACTCTCCAATAATTGGTGTCTCCTTAGGTTTGGTGCCCTTAAATCTATAACCATTGAGGTTTTGACTGTGAAGCTAGATTAGAAAAGTATATTCTAGTAGCTATTCTCAATGTGGTTTTTCTGATATTGGTTTTTCAAAGTATACATTTGGTATTATGTGAATTTTTGTTTGTATAATTTATGCATATTTTTTAATATACATACACTTTTTTAATCTATTTTAAAAGGTATTAAAAAAAGACTAAGTTAATCAATATACTGATTCACCCCCCTCTCAGTAGATAGTTTTATTCTAAGAATTGGTATCATAGCTTTGGTTCCTTAGAATAAGCCTAATTAGCTCAGGTAGATCTTTGACAGTGAACACAAATGGATAGTCAAGATGGCTCTTCCTTAAATAAGGTACCTCTCTTTGATGGATCAAACTATGCATTTTGGAGCATATGAATGGAAGCATATTTATCTTCATTAGGGTGTGATGTAGGATGTCTATTGTAAATGGATAGATAGCTCCTTCTACAACTCTTATTAATCAGGCTAGAAATAAATCATATGAAATTAATGCTAAGGCAAAGAATATTATCCTTTGTGGATTGTTTAATTTAGATTTTGTTAAAGTGATACATTGTCAGAATGCACAAGATATATGGAATAAATTAAAGATCATCTATGAAGGAGATGACAAGGTAAATTAGGCCAAGCTACAAACATTCAAAGACAAGTTTGAAAGCCTTAAAATTATTGAAGAAGAAAAAATTATAGACTACCTCCTTAGAGTAGATTAAATAGACAATGCAATCAGAGGCATTGGAGAAGAGATGAAAGCATTAGTCATTATTAAAAAGGTCTTAAGATATCTTCCATCTAAGTATGAATCTAATATTTCTACAATCGAGGAATCAAGAGATATGGATAAACTCACTATTAATGAGTTTCATGGAACCTTCACTGCCTATGAAATGAGAATGGGAGAAGCAAACACCTTTAAGAGAAAATATACATTCAAAGAATCTAAACTAGTAAATGTAGAAGCACATACATCTAGATCAAAGGAGATTGATGAAGAAGAATCAAACTTTTTTATAAGATTAAATAGAGGGTCTAGAAAGTATAGATGTAAGTTACCCTTTAAATGCTTTAACTATGCTAAAGTAGGACATTTTGCTTTTAAATTCCCTTACAATAAAAAAGATAACTCTGAGCAAGAAGAGAGTAGTAAAAATGTGAAACCACACTATTCTAAGAAGAAGAATTTATTTAAAAATAAGAAAGGTCTATACACAAAAGAAGATAGTGATTCATTGGATGAAAGTGATAGTTTTGATTATGATCATGACTGTGTTTTTGTGGTTGAGGAAAATGAAGTCATATTCATGGCATTAGGATCAACTTCTGTAGATATAGAAAAAGAAAAAGTTGAAGACTTTGATGAAGAAGAATGAGAAGTGTATCTAGATTTTGAACTCATTTGTGCTTTAGATGAAATAGATAAGCTAATAAAAGAGAACTCAAGGTAGAAGAATCTTAGACAAAAATAAGTTGAAAAACTATCCAAAAGTCTTGAAAATTTTGATGAAATGGTAGTGATCCTAAAGACACAAGTTAAAGAGGCCAAAATAATAGAATACGTGGTCAAACTTTAACTACAATATAAATTGAATGAGTGCATGAAGTTAAAAGTAGAGATAATGGCTTTGATAAAAGAGCTTGAGAAAACTAAAGACCAAATAGACAAAGGTCTAAAGCTAAAAAGAGGATCAAACATTATTGATGATTTGATCAAGTCTCAAAAGACTTCAAAAGAGAGATCTAGTCTTGGTTATGAAAAAGGAAAAAGGTCAATAACTAGTACATTTGCTAACCTATATGACAACTTCAAAGTAGAAGGAGAATTAGGAGTAAAGAAAGATAAAAGCTTACAAGGATAAAAAGATAGACATAAGCACTAATAATGTGAAGAGAGATAAAACTAAAAATAATCTTGAAGAAAAGAAGAAGAAGACAAAGGTAGATGATTTAGATGGATACACAAAAGTGAGAGAATTGAAGAAGCTAGAGTTTAGAAGAGGTCCTCTTATTGCACAAAGAAATGCTATACTAGGTATTCTTCATATTTCTATGGTTATTGTTATACCTATAATCAATTTGGTCATAAGGCTATTAATTTTAGAGTTTTACCTAAAAGGATTAAAAAAATTGTATGTATAAATTCATTTGCTCCCTTGTTAGATACAAATGTAATATGTTATAATTGAAATAATTTTGGTCACATAGCTAAACACTATAGAAAAAAAAATTAAGACCAAAAACACAAATTAAAAATAAATGCATTCCTCTAAGTGTGAACAAAGGTTCACAAGTCTCTAAAAAGGAGAAAAAGAAGCCAAATGAGAAACCTAATGATGTGTGGAAAGTGAAAGATCAATTTATGATTGGTCAAATTTCACTCCATGCTAAGAAGTAGAATTTATGGGTAATAGATAGTGCTTACTCAAAACATATGACTGGTGATAAGAACAAGTTCATCAAATTGATCAAATGTAACAAAGGATCTATCTTCTTTGGAAACAACACTGTAGTAAATATCAGAGGTAAAGGAACCTTGAACATAGATGGAAAACTACCTACACATGATGTCATTTATGTTGAAGGATTAAAACATAATCTATAATTGTCATCAAAATTTGTGATAATGGATATAAGATCACATTTAATGTATAATTATGCAAGTTAAAGAGATCTAAAAGACTAGTTATAGAAGGGAAAAAAACTAAAAACAATATCTATAATCTTGTTGAAGTGAATGGTAATAACTACCTGATAGGAAAGATTGATGAAATTAGGTTATGGCATAGAAGAATGAGTCATATCAAATTTTATAACCTATTCAAAGTGATCTCAAATAAATGTATTAGACACATGCCTAAGATAACTAAACTTGTAGACACTACTTACAAGG
Organism: Torreya grandis; assembly: GCA_037957365.1. Lineage (NCBI taxonomy): Eukaryota > Viridiplantae > Streptophyta > Pinopsida > Cupressales > Taxaceae > Torreya > Torreya grandis. The sequence goes on from JARHVA010005436.1 coordinate 315,165, forward strand.
AATGTCAACTAGGCAAGCAAACAAGGGTCAGATTTCAAGTAAAGGAGTATACAACTACAAAGCCTATAGAATTAGTTCATACTAATCATTGTGGTCCTTTTAAAATAAGATTATCTAAAGGAGAGATACTTCATGTTATTTGTAGATGATTAATCAAGAATGACATGGGTAACCTTTTTGAAGGACAAATCATAGGCATTTAAGAGATTCAAGATTTTTAGGGCCATGGTGGAGAATGGGATTAGACAAAAAATGAAATGATTAATATATAATAAGGGTTTATAATTCACCTCAAATGAGTTCATAGAGTATTGTGATAAGCATGGAATCAAAAGACATTACCCTAAAATAAAGATTTCATAGCAAAATGGAGTTGTTGAGAAAAATAACAGGATAGTCAAGGAGATGGCCAAAATAAGATTAAAATGGGTCAAGTTACTTGATGGATACTAGAGAGAAGAAGTCAAAACAATAATATTTATCTTGGACAAAGTTCAACTAAGGGTAAACAGTGACAAAACTCCCTATGAACTATGGTATAGAAAACTTGCCTATGTGAAGTATTTTAGAGTGTTTGGTAGAAAATGCTACATCAAGAGAAATGAGGACAAATTAGTAATATTTGAATCAAGATGTTATGAAGGAATATTTATTGGATATTACTCAATCAAAGCCTACATGTGTTACAATAAAAGTCTAGACAAGATTATAGAGAGCATCAATGTCAAGGTTGAAAAAGGCATGAAACATATTGAACATAACAAAGAAATCTATAATGATGAAATAGATTCTAAAGATGAAGAAACTAATGAATAGCATGAAGAAGTAAATGAAAAGGAACCTATAATATTTTTTCAAAAGGATCATCCTATAGATCAGATCATTAGAAATAAGAATAAAGGAGTTTAGACAAGGAGAAGAGCTACAATGAACAAGGAGTAAGTAAGTTTTGATCTAATGTCTGAAATTGAGCATAAGAGCTATGTTGAAGGTAGTAAGGATGAGAATTGGCTAAAATCCATGAAAGAAGAACTAAGCCAAATTGAAAAGAAAAAAACTTGGTAATTAGTTCTAATAATTTCCAAAAAAAATGTGATAGGTATAAAGTGGGTCTTTATAAATAAGCTCAATGAGGATGTAATTGTTAAGATAAATAAAGAAAGATTGGTGTGCAAAGGATATGCACAAGTTAAGGGCATATATTTAGAGGAAAATTTTTCTCCAATTGCTAGATTGGAAGTTATAATAATATTTCTAGCATTCTCTATTTATATGAAGTTCAAAGTCTATCAAATGGATGTTAAGTTTGATTTATTAAATGAGAACCTAGAAGAGGAAGTTTACATATAACAACATGAAGGTTTTTAGCTATCAAAGGAAGAAGATTATGTGTGCAGACTGAAGAAAGCTTTGTATGGCCTAAAACAGGCACCAAGAGCATGTTATTCAAGATTAGACTAGTACATATAATAATAAGGTTTCAATAAAGGATGTGTAGATAAAAATTTGTACTTAAAATCAAAAGATGAGCATATGTTGATTTTTGTTGTTTATGTATATGGCATCATCTTTGGCAATAGCAACAACAAAATGTGCAAAGAATTTGATACATAAATGCAAAGTGAGTTTGATATATCTATTCTAGGAGAACTTTCTTTCTTCCTTATTTTATAGATATCACAAACTAATGAATTTATATTTATATCCCAAACCAAGTTTTCAAAATAAATGTTCAATAAATTTAGAATGGAAGATAGCAAACTAGTTAGTACTCCCATGATAACTGGATGAAAGTTGAGAAAAGAGAATGAGTCCCTTGATGTAAATCAGATAATGTATAGATCAATGATAGGTAGCTTGCTATACCTAACTGCATCAATACCTGATATCATACAAGTAATGTGCATGGTTGCAAGATTTCAAGATGCTCCTAAAGAGTCACATGTCAATGCAGTGAAAAAGATCTTTAGATACATTAATAGCACAATTGACTATGGTCTATGGTATCTTAAAAGTGAATATTTCACTTTGACAACATATACATATGCTAATTGGGTAGGAAGTGTGGATGATAGAAGAATCACTAGTGGTGGTGCATTTTTACTTGGAAATAAACTTTTTTTATGGCTGAGTAAAAAGCAAGAGTCAGTTACTCTTTATAAAATAGAATCAAAGTATGTAGCAATAGTGGCATGTTGCACTCAATTATTATGGATGAATCAAACACTCAAAAACATAAAGTTAGAGTACAAGTCACCTATCTCTATTATTTGTTATAATTCAAGTGTTATTAATATATCAAAGAATCCAATGACACATTAAAGATCCAAACACATAAATCAAGTATCACTTCTTATGAGAAAAGGTTAAAAATCAAGAGGTCACAATGGAGTATGTGCTAACTCTGGTTCAAATTGTAGACATATTCACCAAACATCTTCCTGAGGAACAATTTGAGTATCTGAGATAGAATTTGGGAGTGGTGGATCCTACATCACATCACTAGATCCTAATGATAAGGAATGAGTCTAGGGGAAGAGTCATAGAAGATCTGTTAATCCCTAGAAAAAGAGAGAAAAGGAAACTCAAGTATGCATAATCTTACAAATTTATAATGCGTTGATGGTTACATATTCATAGACAAACTCCTTTATTTGATAAGGGAGAAACATTTGGACAAGTAGTGAGAAACATTCCCTTTTCCATTAATGTCAAAGGGGGAAAATAAGTGTAAATGTTCTCTTCAATGTTTGGAGAAATAGTGCAAATGCTAAATAAGATCAGAGCATGTGTTCAAGTTGATTTTAGGAAAATGTGCCATTGCCTAAGGGGGAGAAATCTTGGTATGAACAACTTTAGTTCATACTCATTAGAAGCCAATGCAATAAATTCCATAGAAAGTTCACACTATTACAAAATCATAGCATTTAGTTTTCCATCAATGACAAAGGGGGAGGTTATTGGCAATATGATTGTCTTTGATGTCAAAAGGGATATTATTGGAATTATAGATGTCATTGATGTTTAGGGATAAGTATGGTGATTTGAGGATGTGTAAATAATCCTATAAAATTTCAAGGATGATTGGATTTCACGTATGCATGATTGGAATTCATCTAGTTCTTCATATTGATCATCTAGACATTTTGGGTCAATGACAAGAAAATCTAAGAAGGTAGTTTGTTAATGTCACCATTACCATATGTGGATGAGTATAGAGGAGTTATTCATATGGTAATGATCACATTAGTCCTTAGTTTTTATGTGTAAGATTTGAAGTCTTGCATTGAAGTGTGGTAGAAGATATACAAATGCAAAGTTTGATACTCAAACAAAATTCACTAAGTTTTTTATACTTAGCCAAATTTTCAAAAAGGTTCAAGCAAAGTCATATAAGAATGTTTATGAGGTTATAATTTTCACATATGGAGGTGTTAGGATAAAATTATCATATGGGTTTATTTATTTTTATGCTTAGTTTCTATGCACTAAATATTCAGTCATGTGATGTAGTGTGACAAAAGATATACATGAGCAAAGTTGGGCTCTCAAGTATTTTAACAGTGTTTTCCCATAATAAAATTTGTAGATTATAAGAAATATCTGAATAAGAATTTTTATGATGTCATTTATTACATGTATGAAGGTTTATGGATTATATGAATATATGTATAGTATCCCCTATGTGATAATATCTTATGAGCTAAAGTACAGGTCATGCGATGAAGTACATCAAAAGTTATGTAAGAACAAAGTTGGCCTTCCAAGTAGTTCTAAGCATAATTAGCTTTATGGAAGAATAATTTGAGTGAGAAAATTAATGTAGTTATATCTCACATGCATGAAGGATTCAAGAATAAATGATCATATGTATTTTTTCATTATCATGTCTAGTAAATGCGCTAGTGATAAGTATCACAATCATAGAGCTTGAATAGTAAATATATGATGCAGTTCAAAGTCAATTAGTCAATGATCAATATGAGGATGATAAGTGTCTCAATAGTGGGAAATGATAGTAATGTGCATAAGGCACATGTTAATTCTAAGTGTCACATTATTGGGATCTAAGTAGAGATAATGATCAATCTTATCAAAAGATCTAATGGCGAGTAGGTAATCATGCAATAAAGATCCAATGCAGTGAGTGGACTCAGTGGGATAAAGTGCTTAATGTTTATCGACATAGAGTCATGTTAAATATAGATCTAGTTTAATAAATTGATGTAGTGTATTCATTGAAAATACTGAGGATGAAATGAGATGAGGATAAGTGGTTAAGGTTTAACCATAGATAGAGATAATTTTTGTGTAACTATGAAGACCTAATGACATGCAGGAGCTCAGATCAAGAAGATCAATAGATGCATTTTAAATTTTAATAGTTAAAGTCTAGAAGTGTACAAATATCTAACAAAGCATGTAAGCCTATTAGAGATCAATAAAATGAATGTGTTTTAAATATGAGTAATTTGAATGAAGACCATTAGATCATGGCACCATACTTAAGATCAAAAATTGATATTTAAAGATATGATCATGATAATGGTTAAGCACAGGAACATGCAAGAACATGTAGGTAAGCCATAAATTATGATACAGATAATGAGATTGATTTTTTTAATTGATCAAATTTGTGAAATATGGCATGTGCATGAAAACTAAAGACCAATATATGCTAAATATAGTAATGAGACCAAGAATCATGGTAGTGGAGCATGAGTTCAAGATGTGGGAAACTTTTAGTTAAAAATATGAACTAAATTCCAATAAAACTGAGCATGATGTGTTAGTAAACTAGTGTGAACATAGATGAGATATAAACCCTATATTAATTGCTTATATATATATATATATATATATATATATATGTCATCTAGGATACAGGCAATAGTTTCTAGTATCATTGAATTATGTCAAATAGAGAAATATAGAGACATAGTACCAAATGGGTAGAGAAGGGAAGAGAAGAGAAGGGAGGAGAAGAGAGATGAAGTGAAAAGCATGAATAATTACATACCAGACTTATAATAGATAATAGAGAATTAGATGAATTTATGAATCTACATTGTAATTTGGAGTTGTATCTCCATATAGATCTAATTAGTGGGTGCCATTAGATAAGCTGAGTTGGTGATCAATTAGGGAGTGGGTGCTTCTTTAGAGTTGGTGCTCTTAAATCAAGGGATTGGTGTCTCCTTAGGGTCAGTACCCTTAAATTTGTAACCAGTGAGGTTTTATTATGAGGATGGATTAAAATATTAGATTCTAGCAACTATTCTCATTGTGTTTTTTCCCATATTGCATTTTCCACGTATACATTTGGCGTCATTTGAATTTGTGTGTATGTGATCTCTGCATATTTTTTTTAATATGCATATGCTTTTTAATCTATTATAAAATGTATTATAAAAGGACTAAGTTAATAAATATATTGATTCACCCCCTCTTAATATATAGTTTTTTTATAACACAAGATCCTATAGATAACTAGGCCACACCTAGGACAAAAGGAAGTGTTGAAGTATAATATATAATATAGATGAGTTGAAGGTGAATTCTAAGAAGAGATGATTAATAGACTCTTAATAATATTGGTAGAGTGTACAATAATTGGGATTGTTCATTCCCTACTTGACCAGATTATTATTAGTTAGTATCTTATTATGTGTTACCAATGAGTAAAACATGTTGATATTAGGAGTTAAATGACTAATATATAGGGGGCACAAACATCCCATTCATCTTCCAGTTCCCAATCTAACCTATATACTAATTTCATAGATAAATGGTCACTCTCTTTAGCCATCTAGATTATAATGTCTTCCTTTGGAAGAAAAGGGGTATGAATGTGTTGAAGTTACAGGTTTAGCCAAAGTAAGGAATGAGAGTCCTCATTAATTAAATTTATATGTAATTGTTTCCATTTAGGAATCCCATTTTACAATGGCCAATAGTTATTAAATTTATCACCCTAGGAGTTTCTCAATCTTTGACTTAGATCTCTCCATGAGTCTTGTTTCCCTAAGGGGATTGGAGTAATCCAGGTATCATCCTATATATCCAATGTTTCTTAATTACCAATCTTCCATCTAAATCCTTTTTTAAGGGTTTTTTTCCACAAGAGATGGCTTTCCAGAAATCTAACCCATCTATTGGACCTTCATCCTAGAGAAAATAATCCTCGTTATTTATTTTCAAATATTTTCCCTTAATATTATGGGTTCATTGTTTATCTTCTTTTAAGATTTTCCATCCTAATTTTGCAATCAAGGATTTGTTCATATTTCTCAACTTTATGAGGCCCAATCTACCATTATATTTAGGGAGGTATGCTTTATCCCATTATACAAGTGAGAATCTAAATTTTTATCAGATCTTTCCCATAAGAGGTTGTACTAGATCTAATCAATTGTATCATCTATTTTACTTGGAAACTTGAAAATAGACATAAAATAGATTAGAATGCTTTGGATTGAGATTTTAAGAATTTTTAGCTTACCTTCTTGAGACAAAATATGTCCTTTCCATCCTACTAGTTTATTTTGAATTCTATCAATAAGGGGATTCCAATATTCTACCTTTAGTTTCCCCACAAAGAGGGGGATCCCCAATTGTGTGGAAGGAAAGGTACTTATCTTTCAACTAAGTATATAGACCAACTTTTTTTAAAGTTGTGTTTATGTGTTTATTAAGAAGATTAAGCTTTTAGATAAATTAATGCACTAATTAGATACTTTCTCATAATAAATAAGGATTTACTTAAAAATTATGGCTTCAATAATTAATTCTTCCTCAAATAATAAATTATCATCATCAAATTGCTCATGAGTAACTAGACTGATGTTATATGTCACCGTGATCCCTCTAATGTGACCTTGTGTTTTGACAACTTTATTATGTATACCCAACATTTCATCAAGGATAATAAATAGATATGGAGATAAGGGATTTCCTTGTCTCAACCCTATAGTGGCTAAGAAGTAACCTTTGAGTACCCTATTGATAAGAACATAAAATTTAGGCATAGATATAAAGCTATAGATAAGGTTTAGAAAGAAAGAATTGAAACCAAAATTTTCATGAGTTTTATCCAATAGCCTCCATGATACTCTTTCATAGGCCTTATTCATGTCGAGCTTGATGAACATACCTTATTTGTTATAAGTATATGTATATTGAATGGATTTATGAATAATGATATGCCATCCATGATTTGTCTCCTATAAACAAATCCCCTTGGTGCTCATCAATGATTCTCTTAAGAATAGGTTTAATCCTTCTAACCAACATAAGAGAATATATTTTTTAAGATATAATACATAAGATTATAGGTCTGAAATCATTAAGTTGATCTTCTCCTATATTTTTGGGAATAAGAACTAAGAACATGTTATTCATCTCCTTTATAATAGTACCAATTATAAATAATTAAGAAATCACTGCTTCCACCTCCAAGTGAATGATGTCCCAAAATTTTTGAAATAAAAGAGGAGGGAAACTATTAAGGCCTAGGGCCTTACCTCCATCCATAGAAAACACCACTATTTTGATATCATCAACTGAAGGAGGATTTAGGAGTTATATATTATTAAGCAACATTAGTAGACTTGGAATGTTATTCAAGAGATTTTCTTCCAAAATTACATTAGGTGATCCATTTTCCTTCAAAAAAATTATGAAGTAAGAGATGATTTAGGCATTGATATCATCAAGGTCCATACATTTCATTCAATTCTCAATAAATAACTCAGAGATCCGATTTATATTTATATTTATAGAAGCTTGTTGATGGAAAATCTTTATATTTCTATCTCCTTCATTCAACCATAAGCATCTAGACTTCTATTTCTATAAATCATCTTCTTTTGCTTCTAGGTTATGGTTGTTTCTAAGTAATTCATTTTCCTTTGTACAAGAATGTTCATTAGTCTCATGAATGGAAAATTGTTTTTATAGTATTATAAGTTCCTCTTCAATCTATTTATTCTAAGTAAAAATATTACCAAAGACCTCCCCATTCCATATTTTTAATTTTTTCTTCAAATGATTAAGTTTATTTACTAATGATTAGATGAAATCAAAATAATAAATAATAAAATATTGAAATTTGATTAATGGTGTGTACATATTTGATAATGAAATATTATATGATACATACTTTTATAGAATTTAAAACTTTATAAAAATATTAAATGGGCATACAAATGTGCTAACCTCCCTTAAATATATCTTATGATAACTATATAGGCTGACTATACCTAAAAACTACCTAAAAGCACATGTGTATTGTGTCCTTAATAAATACATGATTTTAAAATTTGATTGGGCAAGTCTAAAAAGGGAGGATAGGATGACACTACAACCTTTTTTTTACTTTGGTCATATCCTAGTTAACTATGCAAATAACTTATTTATTTGGGTTAGTGAAAATGCCTCTAAGGGTTAACTACTTAATTTTTTGTGTTGATTTGATTACGAAAGACCTTTAAAATGAAAAACTATATTCATACACAAAATATAGATCAAATATAAATGGGGGAATATGGTTGGGGAATATACAATCAACCCTTATAAAATTATATGTAATATAAGTATTTCCTACATAGCCCAAATGAGACTCAAGCTGATGCAGTTCTCTCTCTTAAGGTGATTATGTGATCCATGATTATGAGACTATATAATTATATTTATAAGATTGATTGAAATAATTTACATGGATTCCCTTAACCTAAAATAAGAAATATTCAAACTTGGCCTATGATTGCTAGAATGAAACATAATTGAAATTGGAAGAAATAGTGTTTTTTTATTAATGTGAAGTATAATTTCCAAGTGATTTATAGATCGATCAAGTTCATGTATCGATTGGTATTGATTTGATTATATTTATGAATATTTGGAATATTTTTTCTACCAAATTTTACAAAATATGTGTGAGATCCATTTTTTATTTATCAATTTTTAAAAGTAACCATTAGAGAGTGGGAGACAAGGTTACACTTTTGGACAAGACCACAATGTGGCCATGTTTTACCTAGTGATAACTTTTCCAATAAGGATATAGACTACTATCAAATATTTGATAGGAATCAATAGGTTGAATAAGGATTAATGTAGTTGCAATAAGGATGTATATATGATACTTTTAGTGATTAAAATAGAGTGAAGGATTTATTATAGATTGGGAGTCACCAAAATGGTGAATATATCAAGCATGATAAGGATGTCAAGAATATATGTTGTCTAAATTTTCCCTCACTTTATTCTAATGATGCAAAAAATTTAAACTACTAGAGTAAAGTAGATTAAAATCTAAGCATGTATACACACTTTGTATTTTGATGTGAAACATTATTATGTAACAAGACTTCATGAAAAACCTATAGCAATGCAATGGAAATTAGTTATTTTCCATATTTGAAAATTAAAAATATAGAACTTGAAATTTGAATTTCTAAAAAAGAACAAGGAAAGTATACACCTAAGAAAGTATGCAAACTAATTGTCATGTAACTTGAAACTGGGGAGTTGTTTTTTCCCTTGTTGAGGCATTTGGATAAATATTGAACCTATGGTTAATTTAAAATGATCAATTATCAATATTTGAAAGGGTGGAACCACAAAATGTTGCTATATACATATAAAAATTGAAACCATAGACATTGAGTGTCACTAGACACTAACATGGCCCAGTTTCAACATGAAGATGAATTTCACTTCTATACATAAATATAGATTCTATTTGGAACTTTTCAATTTTTCAACTTTGAAACTTATGATACTTTTTAAACTTTCTAACCTATAAAACTTTTAAACTTGAGAAATTTTGAAAT